>VZTN01030593.1:0-112910 GCA_013400515.1 Erpornis zantholeuca | reverse complement strand
AGCAGCACAGCCGGGCCAGCTTGTCCGGGGGCGGCCGCCTTGACCGCTGTGCCGGGGAATTGGAGGATGAGACACCGGCCTCAGCCCCGAGACTCGACACCCCCAAAGTGCGTTCTGGCGGGTAGCCGAAATACTTCTGAGAACGAGTGCGTCGACCTGCCGCTGCTAATTACTATCACTAGTTATATTACTATTATTATTATTGCTGCAATATAGAGCGTGCTATAGGGCATTACCTTTGGCGTAGGCTCCAGAGCATCATCACGCATAAGGCAGAGAGCTGCACAAGCAAACTGGGACAGCAGCTCTTACATAACAGCAGCAGGACAGAAATATTCAAAGGAGCTGGCAAGACGGTCTGCCACTTTTGAGCTCAAACCACGCTAACCATGCAACAGTGTTTGTGCCCCCAGTATAAAACGTGATTCTGCCTCTTCCAAAGACATTGCACAACCCCTATGACTTAATTTCTCTTTTCCCTCCCTCATTGTAATTGATACCATTAAAGCTATCTTCATGCAAGAGATAGAAGGATATTTTTCTGCTTAAGAGATGGATCATCTCTGGTCTGTGTCGTTGTAAAAAAAAAACCCACTCATTTGGAGCTGAAATGGAGAAATTGGGAGAAGCAGTGCCAATGAACCTCTTAGTTTTCATCGTTCCTGGCAGTGCTGCAGTGATTCTACAACATTAGCATGCAGGGTGTTTACTGAGTGGATGGATAAAATCTGAGTTAGGCAGCAGAGATTACTCAGCATCCCCCTGTCCTTTAGCACTAGTCATATTAACATTGGTGCTACCCTCGTGATAGGAACACTTATACTTATGGCACCTATCCCAACACTGTGCAGTTATGGACTGCACACTTGGAGCCAGGGTCCTGTGTGGAAGAAGCAGACATATCACGAGCTAGAGCAAGAATTCATGTGAAACTGGGGTATACATATCTAGGTCACCTCCAGCCATCCACAAAAATTACCTCTTTCTGACAATGAGTGTAACCAGGCATATTTGGCCTGAAATCTTCCTCCTTTTGAAATGTTGTGGAATTCTTTTTGTTGCAGGGGGGCTTGGAGGGGTGGAGGTTTGTGCAGGAGGGGAACTGAAAAGCTTTTCTCATCCAATTTTTCTTACCTCTATGTTCCGCTTCTCTGCCTTACCCCATGCCAGTTGCAGCACCAAAGATGGCAAAGCAAGCGGATGTTAACAGGTTCCTGAGTTCCCCCTTTCTACACACATCTTTTTGCTGAATAAATACCTCACTTTGCTGTTTCTTTCAGAAAATACTATCTTACTTTTCTAGGTTAAGAGTGTAAGTATTAACCTGAGCGGGAACATCTTCACTGCAGAAGACTTCATATAGTAATACTACTAGAGTTTGAAGTAGTTCAGCAAAATACTTGTAGTGCAAACTTCAATTTCAGCACTAAATGCTGTGCTGTATGTTTTAAAAGCTCAGCTAAAAAAAAATGTCTGTGCTCTCCTAAGTACAATGTATCATAATTTGCCATTATTACTTTTTATAGTTTGCTTTTAACTGTTAAAAATCATGATCTGAAAATGTTGCCTCAGGTATTTGTAAATGTCTCTTCTGGAAGGAAAGGGGATTAGGTTTGATAATGTGTAGCAAGAGGACACCTCACTTTCTGTGCATGCTCTATCAACATGACTCAGAATTTTTGGAAAGGAAAAGCAAGAAATATATTCAGATATTTTTTATTAATTTAGAAGTAATGAAATCCTTACTACAAGTGTATGCTTTATTTATTTTAAACATGCTTAATGTTAAATGGTTATATTAAGTGAGGATTCTTTACTAGATGTTGGCATTGGTTAACATGAGACACAAACATTACTTCCACTGCAGACACAAGAAAGTAAAGAAAAAGAACTACAGTAGCATAAGTCATTAAAGGTCTTTTACTGTGCCCAAAGCACATTATTTAGTGTGCAGCACACTTCTGAGGGCACTCTGGTGAAATGGCCTCAGCACAGGACAGGTGACAGCCAGAAGAACTGCCCTGGTGGACAAGTCTAGCCAGGCACTGAACAATGGTGTCCCTCTTCCAACAAACACATCTTCTGAGTGCTCATTGCAAACCACAAGGAAATACAGCCAATATCACTGACAGTGGCTCTGGGCCAATGACAACAGGGCACCCTTGAAGGCTGCTGCTTGTAGCTGAGACATGAGAAGGTCTTTTGCACTGAAGAATTTGGGGCACTCTTCCTCAATGGAGAAATACTGCCTATAAAAGAGATACAGTAATGTTTCAGTTTGCCTCAGTATTGTACTTCTCTCGACTTGGTCCAGTTTTGGTTGCCAGACTTCAAAAAATATGTAAATCAGGTAGAGAACATCCAGAGGATAGCCATGGGAATGGTGGAAAATTTAGAATGCTCAGTCCAAAAGAAAAGTGTGAAATAGGTTTTCAATCTAGAGATTTAAAAGTGGCATGAGGTATAAAAACATTCTAAAGGAGCACTAGAAGGAGCACTAAAAGGAAGGGAATCATCACTTTTCAGTGTCCACAATGCATAGCACAAGGAGCAATCTGCTTACCTTGCAGATGGTATTGTCATATCAGAACCAAAAATTTTAGGAGGAAATAAAGCTTTGCACCACATACCATAAGAAAGAAGTGAAATTGGCACTGTGGTAGGTACTTAGGCACAGACTAGACAAGTGTCTTTCTGGAAGGAATTTTTTATTTTTTGATACTTTGTCAGGGTGCAGAATAGGATATCTCTATAAATATCTTGATCTCTTTTGAGTCCATTTGCTGCAACTGTGAATGCTGAGACTGGTTTGAGTAAAAGAGCATGCCCTTCTTCCTGCAGGTTTTGCAGCAAGCAGTAGTTGCCACTTCCTTCCTGTCCTAAACTGCCACACAGTATCTATGTACAACCTGGAAGCATTGCCACACACCTCCTGAGATATGTGTGCAGTTCTACATTTGCTTTTCATGTACTATATCAAGCATAAATATATAAACATATAATCAAAGAATCATTTACTTTGAACAAAGACTTGTAAAATCATCAAGGCCAACTGTTAACCCAGTCCAAGCCCACCACTACACCTTGCATCATGTCTACATGTCTTTTAAACACCTCCAGGGACAGGAAATCAATTCCTTGGCTGGGCAGCCTGTTCCAGTGCATGACAACCATGAAGAAATTTTCCTAATAGCCAGCCTAAGCCTCCTCTGATGCAACTTGAGGCTGTTTGTTCTTTACTATCACTTATTGCTATGACCTCCTTTCAGGTCTCCCCTGAGCCTCCTTTCTGCTAGGGTAAACAGCCTCAGCTTCCTCAGCCACTCCTCACAAGACTTGTTCTTCAGACTCTTCACCAGCTCTGTTGCCCTTCTGTGGATAAACTCCAGCACCTCAATGTCCTTCTTGTAGTGAGGGGCCCAGAACTGGGTTCAAGGTGTGGCCTCAGCAGTGCTACAGGGGGAGTCATTCCCTGGTCCTGCTGGATACATTTTTTTCTGTTTGCCATTGCCCTTCTTGGCCACCTGGGCACAGCTGGCTCAGGTCCAGCAGCTGTTGACCAGCACCCCCCGGTCCTTTTCCTCCAGGCCAGTTTCCAGCCACTCTTCCCCAAGCCTGTGGCACTGCCTGGGGTTGTTGTGACCCAAGGCAGGAGCTGACAGTTGGCTTTGTTGAACCTCACACCACTGGCCTTGGCCCATTGATCCCTGTCCAGATCCCTCTGCAGAGCCTTCCTGCCCTCCAGCAGATCCACACTCCCTCCCAAACTGGTATCTCCCCTGCAAACTGACCGAGTTTGCACTTGATCCCCTCACCCAGATCATTGATAAAGACATTAAATAAATGAGAGGAACTGACCCAAGTACTGAGACCTGGGGAACAGCACTTGTGGAACACCACTTTTTTAGCTGAGCTGCAGCCAAAGCTCTCTGTTCAGCCAGGCCAGTCTTTCCTGCTGGCTCATCTGTCAGCACAGTGGGAGAGCCTGCTCCTGCACATTTAACATTTCCTTCCTGAAGAATGACCAGCCTTCCTGGACTCCTTTGCCTTTCAGGACTGCCTCCCAAGGGACGGTCAGCCAGTGTCCTAAACAGGCCAAAGTCTGCCCTCCCAAAGTCCAAGGCAGTTTAAATCTCTCCTTACTTCTCCAAGAATCCCTAAGCTGTAAAACTTCATTATTTTTTCTACATAATTTTGTATATTGTACTTGAGTGCTTATGTTTTATATTTGAATGTAACAAAACCTGGGTGAACAAACCTTGATAATAAAATAAAGGTACAACTAGAAGCCAGAGAATATATTTCCTCTAACATGAATTGTACTGAATTACATGAAATATAGCAACACGCCATTTAACTTCCCTTTCATTGTGCTGAAATAAATAAATAGAGTGGGATGAGATTACAGAAAATTATGTAGGAGTGGAAAAAAATCAGGAAAAAATCATCTGCTACACTAGTAAATTATACTATGGTATATGTTCTTGTAAGTGAATTTATCAAAATTTTAACAGCTTAGAGATACTTAATTAGGATTTATAGGTATTGAATGAGCTCAGTCTAGCATATGACAAGAGTTAAGATAAAACAAGTGGCATTTATTTCTAGTTTTTAGTCACTCCATTTTCATCAAGAAAGTCATTATATCCTTTCAAAATGTATTGTTTTGACAATTTTCTCTTGTTTATGCTTCACAAGTTACACTAAATTGGAAAAAAAATTACTAAAATCTCAAACTTCTATAGAAGAATGAAAAGTGGATGCCCCAATATTGTCTAAAACAGGACTAAAAGGTTATTACTTGAAAGTCATAATCAAGCAGAAGAACTGACAACCTAAAAATTCCATTAGAAGCTGCCCAATCCAGTAGCTGAAGAGCAGCAAGGCTGCCCCAGGTTCCTATCTCCACATCCAGCCAGGAGCAAAGCTGGGTGCACTCCCCATAGGTGTGTGTGCTCCTCATATAAATGTGCCTGTGCAGGAAGGTGTGGCTGCACTCACAGTTCAGCAGGGACCAAAGCCACAGCACTTATGCTGACACTTGTCACAGGACCAGCCTGATCCTGCTTTATCAGGGTGAAAGAAAATAACTGCAAATACATATGCAGCCATAAAGGGTGAATCCCTCCAGGAAATGATGTTAAACACTCCATTGTGTTTAACACTGGCCCCTGGATCCCAGTCTGCCCAGTTCCTGGGGCCTGAGCCCTGCTACACTGGCAGGTACAGACCTATTGACACACCAACAAACACTTCTCCTGCACACATGGCCGTGGACAGATACACGGACAGACTGTGCTCCCCTCAAAGTGCTGGCTTTAACCATTTGGTCTTTCCAACAGCTGACCCCTGGCTCCTCTCCTTGCCTGCTTGACCCTCACACTCTTTTGCTTGCCCCAAAAGGCCTCTCCTGCCTTGGAGAGACCTATGGCCTCACTGGATCCCAGGCTCCCTGCAGTAGCTGGCTTGGACATCCTGGTGCCTCCAATATCCAGCCCCTGCTCTCCCCAGCACTACGGACACACATTGACTTCCTATGCCTCTGTCTTGTGGGTGAGTTTGATGCTTGTTAGTGGTTGCACACATTGATCTTCACATCCACTCACTGTGCACATTCTCCACTCTCTCCATGTGCTGGCAGCAGAGATGAAAGGGCTCCTATGGCCCCTGCTCCCCCTCCAGCTGCACACAGAATAGCCAGCCCCTCACCATGGGAAATAGCTTGGAATGGAGTTTACTGAGAAGCCAAGGCAGACTGCACTGATCAGCTAATGACCAGACAACATAACAACCAGCAACATCTTTACATGAAACATTTTATCCCCGTAGCCTTTTATTTTCCCACATTCCTCTACCTACCCTTGTGCCTCCAGACGTTTGTGTTATGGAGATGAGTGTTTAAACACATAACCTAACGTTTTTTAACAAATATTTTGCATAGAAAAATAAAGAAAAATAAAAATATAATCAGTTTTAAAATTCATATGAATATGATAGGAGTAAATTCTTTGAAATGAGCAGGTAGTACCAGGCAATCATGTTCAGATTGTGCCACCCTGTGGACTGTATCAAAAAGCTCTTTCCTTTAGTGCTGGGCTAAAAGGATGCTGCAGCAACAGGCCAAGAAATTCTCAGCCACCAAAGCAAAAGTTATTTTGAATTTCCTTACATGCCAGTACAGGCAAGATGTCTTTTTGAACTGTGTCTTTGAACAGCACTGGGCAGATTTTCAGCTGGCACCAATCTCAAACAAACATGGACAAATATCTTAGCAGGAAAAGTCATAATACCTTGGTGGATTGTCTTCCTGTTATGTAACACCAGGCAGAATAATTGTGTTTCTTTACTTGCTTGGAGATACTTGCTCTGTGTGAGCAGAAAACACAATCTATCTTAAATTATAAAGAAATCAAAATAATTACTTCTCTGAAATACTATATTATAGTCACAAAACAAATCCTTGTGGTAAAACAATAAACATGATGGAAACCACAGAGTATGTCAGTGGCCAGAGTAAAATGATGGAGACTAAATTAAAAGACTAACCTGGTAAGAAGAGAGGGCTCACAGGAAAGCTGGGGTCATTAGACAGTGTCTAATTGAAAGGAGATCTAAACAGAAATTGAGAACGGGGTATTTAATAAGGGGTGACAAGCTTAGTGTGCCACATGAGGCAGCTACAGCATCTGACAGGAACAAACTGATGTTGCAAAAACATGAGAGGGCAGGTGAAATCCATCAGAGATTGGAGAAAGCATTCTTTTTCTATGAAGAAATGGATTTTGAACCTCTTTGCTTTACTTCACTGGTTATAAGCATCATATGGGTCTAGTGTGAGGCTAATCTCCCTGGTAATAAAATATCTACCTGGAGGAAACCCTAGTCCCATGATTTTTCATAATCTATAATCACCATACTTAAGATTCTCATGACCACTGTCATTACTCAGCTGTTGGCTGACTGACACTCAGTGACTATTCTCTGTCACTGTCATTATGCTTGAAGTTTCAAAGCTGTATTTTCTGACTTCTAGAGTGGTATGGTTACAAAACCATATGATAAAAACCTTTAAAATTAAATATCTAAAACATGTTTAGTATGGTAAATATTTTAAATGAGAAGGCATGTATCTCAGCCACTGTACACTATGTCTGAGCTAAAGAATTTATCAAAAATCTTTCCTGACCTTATTTTGAATATATCTTAAACTCATTAGGGAAAAGAAACATCTTGGTATTCATGTGAACTTCCAAGGGCAGAAAGCTGCCATCTTTGTGAAATTAATGTTACTATATATTTTCTATCTTTTAATGTTGACAGGTAGCACCAGAAGTTGTTCTGAACAATGTCAGGATTCTTTTTGAGACATCCATGCTTTTTACCATGCTCATTTTCATGCAGGAGCTTGAAGCTCTGTGTTTGTCTAATATCATATAATGAGTAGGAAGCCTGTTGTTTTCTATGAAAAACAGATGGTGCCATTTAAAACAGTATTGCAATTTATATAAAAAAGTGCTTATTCTGAATAAGAGTTTTAAGAATAATATAACTTAATAAAGAGACAATAAAAATTATGGTACACAAATCTCTCTTGTACAGAAACAGGCAGGAATTTTATTTAGAACCTTTCTGAATTGGTAGATCAAACTTAAGAATGAAACTACGAGGTTTCTAATTGTCCAGTAGAATGGCCAAGCAACGTTGAAAGAGTAAGATATCATGCCTACAAAATGTTTGTATTTCTTTTTTTCCAAAATTATATGCTACCCATTTCTTGGCTTTAAATGTGTCCACTGTTTCAGTGCTATGCTTTATCCTGAAGGTGGCTGCATTTCATGTAAGCCACTCATTCCTACCATGTCTGAATTTTTCCGCTGGATGTTTCCCATATCTATCTGTGACTAGAAGTAAATTAGGTACTTTCAAGACTACACTGCAACATTTATTTCAGGAAAATACTGTGGCACAATACAAAAATGCAGAATGTCATTTAAATTCCTCACAACAATTAATCAGTAAATATGCTCTTTCACTGGGACAAAAAGTCCCCAAGGGAACTCTTTGTTGCTGCATTAATGCTTTGGGTGAATATGTTTTCCTGTATAGACCAAATAGTTGTTAAATGATATTCTTGGGACAACAAACAATCTTTTGGAAGAGTTTTTCTGTAGTAAAAAGTCTCTCAAAACTGTGTCTTTCTGACCCCCAAAAATTAAGTTTTATAATTGGAAGAGAAACTCAGACAGCCTACTGGTGATCTAAATCCTTACAGGGTTTTACTTTAAATTGCCAGTATCACCTTTTCTAAAACTGGTCCTCCATGTTGTGGGGACCATTATGCACTTTGATTTTGGTAGTGTTGTTTGCAGATGCCTGTCAGAGTCAAAGTTATGGTTTAAAGGTCCAGATGCTTCTAAC
Source organism: Erpornis zantholeuca (assembly GCA_013400515.1). Classification (NCBI taxonomy): domain Eukaryota; kingdom Metazoa; phylum Chordata; class Aves; order Passeriformes; family Timaliidae; genus Erpornis; species Erpornis zantholeuca. The sequence goes on along the minus strand of VZTN01030593.1, from coordinate 104,492 downwards.
TACTCCGTGTTTATTTCTGGAGATTTCATAAATGTTGTCTGTTCTCCAGAGACAGATTTTGTTGTTGTTTACACAGATTTTATAAAATACAGTCAGAGCAGAATGGCCTGATTTTGTATTCATGTTGCCTTGGCAGGGGTGACTATAACAGCCACTGTTCTGACTAGCACCTCTGATTTTGAAGTGCAGCACCCTAAAAACAAAAGGGCAACTTGCCACAGAGTTGCCAGAACCACCAACACTCTGCAGCTCAGACTTGCCACAGCCTCATATTCTCTGGACACTGAGGAGAGCTGTATGGTCAGTAGTGGCTTACGCAGCTGAGAGCATAAGAGCTATGTAGAGTTGACCATATCTGCCTTTTCCATTTAATTCTTTCTGGACATTTTGTTTCTGCCCAAGCTTTGGAACTTCAGACCATTCTGTGATTTTCTATTCTTCAGTATTTCAATACGATAAACTGCAGGATTCCAGATATAATGTTGAAGAACTAAATGACACAGTTGTTTTTATTAATTTTTAGGTCTATATTTTGTTTCAGGAACTTGCCTTGCATAGCTCCAAAGTGGGGGTTTTGGGGGATTTTGAGGAGATTCTGGCAGAACCATAAAGTACAAGGCTCTACAACTACATTTTGCTTTTAACTACAAGTCAGATAACACACCCAGTGGTCCAGCAATCTTGGAATATCTCTATGACTGAGATGAATTTGAACTGCCAGTCCTGACTGTAAAACAAAGCAGAGCTTACCAGGTTCTTTGGTCCTACCATCTGCACCTTAATTGGCAGCTTTATATAAGCCATCTAATAATTTTCTGAGCAAACCAGGAAGGACCAAGCATTGATAGCCTCTAAATCCTTGGGATTTCTTTTGTTTTCTGTTGTCTTCTTAGGAAAACCCTATTAAAGGCTTCCCATTCTGCTTCTCTTTTCTCATCTCAAAATTCCCATCCTAACTCCAGTCAGCTCAACCCATCCAAGAAAAATCCAGATTTCATTCTGAGGAGTATGCAGGTAAGGTCAGACTGCTCATTTTATTGACTGCTCTTCAAAATAAGGAAGAGCAAGCAATTAATCAGCCAGTCAGAGGGTATTTTCTTTGATTTTATCTCAAGACCAGATTTAGGTTGTCATCACCATAGAAGAATCTTTCATAATATTTTCCTGACAGTTGGCAACACCCCTTGTTTCAAAAGATGTAAGTAATCTTTGTCTTCAGAATTGGAAAGTGGAAGCTTTCTTGCTGACATTAATTCCCCTATTCCTGCTTCCACTTACTATTTCTGATGATTGTCTAGTTAATGAAATCTCCACTTGTTTCTTGTTTATATTTTAAATCTCAGTCCATGCACTGTCCTTATGGTCTTATTTATGTCTTAGGGCTGTTCCCTGATCTGTCCAGAGATCTTTGGTTAAGATCAAGTAACCTAATTGAAAGTGTTAGCAGTTATTCCTAGTGTATGTCCTTTAGTCCTACATTTTAGTCTTACTGTGCTTTCTTTCTTAAGTTTCTTTAGTTTAACTGGCCCATGTCAAGCAGTCTTGTTGTTGAATGCTTTGTTTTTGTTTTAATAGTTTAATTTCCCTAACAGTTTCATCATCTCTCATAATTTTATTTCGTGATATTTTTAGTCATTCAGATCACGATTGTGAGTACATGTGATTCAATTTACTGATGCAGATTTCCATATGCTAAATATCTGTTTCAGAATTCCTAAGTCTTAGATGGACTTGTCTCCCAAGACTTTTACGGAATAAATCAGGAGCTGTTCTACAGAAAGTTTCATCATCGCAAGACTAAAAGCATGCATGAAGGTGCACATATGTTCTTTCAAGTATTCCAAGCTCTCTGTACTTGCTGGTAAATGATTTTCTATGTCTGGAGTTCCTGCAGTCACTCCATGCTTGGATAACTGTGTCCATAACCTCTCACCCTTACAGCACAAGATATACCAAGCTTACTCTCCTTAACAGCAAGCTATCTGAGAGCAGTAAAAATTAATGACCTGCAATACAAAATGGTTAAATTAATTATTCACCAGTTTCCAAAGGACCATAATTGCATTTCCATTCTCTGTGGAGCTCTCCAGTTAGCTTGCTGAGGGACTGGGGTGCTCAGCGGTGTGGAGGTTACAAGTACAGAAGTTTGTGTGGGTGCTCAGGAGAGAGGGAATAGGGCAGATTGTCAGAGGTAGCTAGGATGGCTACATGGGTGAGGGTGAGGGCGAGGGTGTGGATGTTTTATGACTCCAGGGACTTCTGGGATGACTAAAAAGAAACTATACGTGGAAGGAATGACTTCTGCAGTCTTTCATCAGAGCAAAATTCTCTAATTAATTAGGGACATAACCTCTCTGGGACTTAGAGGTATACTAAGGGAAGAACAGCTTTCATGACATGACCTTTATCTTTTCCTACTTAAACCTGATCAGGTACCTCCTTTTGCTTTTTATTACTTCTCTACTTAAGGCAAAGTCAGACAAACAGGTTGCTACCAGCATCTTCTTTTTAAGTAATGGGTCTGCTATGATGAACTGCAGCTCAACAAGCAAGGGAAGCATGACAGACCTGGCAAACAAGCACCCTGTGAAGCATCTAACTCTCGTGTGCTGCTGTCAGGGGAAGGAAAAATACAATAAACATTAAAAAATCGATGAATGGAAGCTTGAACTTTTGCTTTTCATTGGGATATTTTCCTGCAGATTACAGGAAAAAACATTTGCACAAAAAGGAAGGAATGCAGAAAATCTAGCCTCATTGTAATTTGTCTGTACAGTAATTAAGTACTGTAATCCCAAAATGTTGGGATTGACATATGGAAAGCCTTGGGGAAACCATAATAAGAATAATTAATTACAAAACCAAGCAAGCTAAGTTGGCACACAAGCCATTGCCCATGGACTTTATAGCCTTCAAAACCTCTGCTCTTAGAGTGTTATTAGGTATTGTTGCACTCTTTGTACTTTTCTGACTGGTTAATCTTGGCTTCATATACTTAGAACATTTTGGTGTCATGTAAATTTGAATTGTCTGTCAGTAAATCAAAAGTACTGTAACAGAGGAACAAAAGTCCAGCTAATTTCATGAGTAGCATTTCAGGCTTGTTGGATTTATAGGAATAAATGGACACACCATGACTATGGTGTGATCCTGTCAATCAGAGGATGAGAAGATTAAACATTCATGACTACTGAAAGGCAATTTCCTTCAATTGTTCATCATGCCTCCATTCTTAACCTTCCACATAGGATTTCCTCTTGCTCTAAACTTAAGAAAAGGTTATTTTTTTACTAGATTTTTTATGGTAGTAGTAAATTGATGAAGGGGGCTGTAACTGTCAGACATTTGTTGTTGTTTTTCTTCATATTACTCATTACCTATGGTGTGACTCAGAAAACAGATTTTAACTGTAACAAGCCATTTGCCTAGAAAAATGAAAAGATTTTTCAATCTGTTAATCTATCAAACAAATGGAGTAATGAAAATTAAGCAATATGCACACAGTAAGCCTAACTAAATAAAACCAAAATGGTATCTGTGGTGGTGTATGGTTGTTGAAAGACTATTATTCGTGACTAGCCTGGTAGACTAGATATAGGTCTGGAAAAAACTAATTAAGTTATCCAGCTATAATACCCTAGACTGGGAAAAATTCTATTATAAAATGACTCTGAATTATTTTTTTTAGTATTGAAATCTATAGAAGAATTCACTTCAGAAACAGCCCTGATAAAAACATATGAACAGTAAAGATTTTGTCCTTACCATCATTCTATCCTCATATTTGGAAAATATTTCAGGTGTTTAGGAGCTATAAATATCATCTAAAGGCTTATTTGCCCACTCCACACCTACTATGATATCTCATTATGTTTAGAGATATTTTCATTAGAAACAATGTGTTTGGATTAGGCTCTTACCTAACACATGCAATGAAATAACTGTGGGGAACCATTTCCACTAAAATGGCTATAAAAATGGGTCCGAGAAACACCCCTTGAATCCAGTATGCTGTTGCTTGGTTTGACTAACTGCGTGATAAAATGAGGACTGTGTGAATCCTAAACCCCAGTTTACCTCTCAGCAGAAGGATTGCAGATAACAGTCTCTGCCCACCCACGGGCAGCAGCACTGCAGAGGTACTGAACATGCTCACAGATTCACTGATGCACAGCTCCACACACAAAAGGTAATACACAGGAATCATTTTTTCTTTTAATAAGGGAATGCTGCATGGTAAGTCTAATAAATTCCATGTGGTCACTTGGGACAAATAAAATTCTGCTTCCAAACAGTTCATGAATTCTAAAGGTAAATGAAAGATGCTGCTCACACCAGAAAACTGATGTCTGTGAAAGAGAAGTATCTCTCAGCATGAACAAATGCAGCTACATCTGTCAACATTATTTCAATGAAATTATACATTTCAGATCATCCTAGGGAGTGGAGAAGTGGAGTCCATTTCATTCCATCTTTTTAAGAGCTATAGGACAGAATACAAGAGCAAGAGATGATTTTGCTACCCAGTACTGGTAGGTGGAGGTAAAATTTTGAGTTCAACTGTAGAACTCTGTCAGTTACCACCAAAATGTTAAAATAAAATGTTGCTGTCATACTGAATTGCTTTTGGGTGTTGTTTCTTTCTCTTCCCTTACTTGTTTCCCTTCTTAGGGGGCAGAAGAAAGAATAGAAGGGCAATCAGAACTAAGGTAACGACTTTGCTAAATGTCATGCTTCAGCACTGTGTGTCTCAGGACTTACAGGGCAGCAGAAGAAAATAGAAAGGCTCTGAGGTTTATTGCTCTGCTCTTTGCCCTCTAGCATCATAGCTGAAGTCAAGGAAATATTGTGCTCTAAGAACATAATGGCAAATCACTTTCCTAGATTGTAAGTTTGTGCAAAACTGTCAAGTTTGGCCATTAGACAAACATTTTCCACATTTTGGAAAGCATATTCGTGGATTTCATTTTCATCTGCTGAGTGGGAAATAGTTCACAGGATGCATTTGTAGGAGAACAGAGAAGGAAGAGGGATTTTTTGGCTTGCTGACTCCAATGTTCTGCCCCTATTAGCAATTATCTCATATAATCCCCTTTAGTTATTTATCAGACTTCAACTTGAAGGCTGAAACTAGGTAAGTTTATGCCTCCATTTTAATTCCCTGTGAGGAAAGACATCTAGGATAATGACAGTACCTTGTTTTCTTGCCTTCTGGGATGGTTACTTACAATTTAGTTTCCTGATAAAATAAAAGTTTGAGTTTGGGTCTTTCACCTTTCCAAATTGCTAGTGTCATGCAGGCCACCACAAAGCATCAAGCAATCTGCTGGAAAGGAAACAGTGAGAGACGAAGTCCCTGACTTTCTGTTGCCCTCAAAGAGCTCACCTTTGCCCCTTCCCTCTTTCATCTCCTTGTGTCCCCAAAGATGACACTGAGGTGTGCAGATGGACCCTCACAAGCCCTATAATGCCAACTCTCAGCACCATACTCCCTAGCTATCACTTGTCTGGGGGAATTTGGTACCAAGGTGCCAAAACTGTCTTTTGCCCGCGACTCAGCACTATTGCTTCCAGCAGGACCCACTGCCCTGGGGTGATTTTGAGATACATTTTATGTAAAAGATTTAAAATATTTAAATCTGAAACAAAAATACTTTTTTTTTTCTTTCTGACCTTAAGTTTAACCAGTGCTGAAATGCAGTAACATAAAATACATTTTGCTGTGTATTCTCTTTTAATTCGCTCCTCCTTCCTTTTCCACCCACACATATATACACACAGTCTTCAATATCACAAATGTAATGAAAAAAATCAGGAATCTGAAAGTGTCCATTTGGCAGAAGGGGAGTGCTCTCCTCAGCCTCTTTTTATGTCTCTCAGTCATCATTCAATGAATAATATAAGATTTCCACAATAGGGAAAAATATGTTTTCGTAGTTTTGAGTGGAGTACTGAATCTAAAAATGTTACACGAGTTCCAGTAAACACAACATATGCTGCACAGTGACACTGTCTTCTCAATCATGTAATGGTGAATAATTAGCCATGAGGGACCCTCTTTTTATGTTATGTCCTTAGGATTTCACAGCTCCCAAAAAGTACTGTATGCCTGAAATTCTCATGGAATTCCTACCTACGATTCTTTCTCTGAAAATCTGGAGAAAAATTAGTAACAACTAACACACTGCCAGAAACCAGTATGTTTTCTAAGATGGTGATATTGCTGCAGCCACGTTTGGTTTCATTCATAGCAGCCATATCATATTGAAAGGCATATTCTGACAGAGCACGAGGCAATAGGACATTTAACCTGCAGCTGCTAAACAGAAGAACTTTGCTGTCTGAAACTGAAGTGAGTCGTTAAAGGCAGTAAATTCAAGATGTAGTTTTTCAGCCTTTTTTCACATTATGAGCAGCATTTAACATTGATAGCTTGATGGTAGGCAGGAACATTTTTCATCACTGGTCAAATAAAAGAAATTCCTGAGTTTTTTCTTCATGCATCCGGAGAGCTGTAAAACTAACCAAGGACAAATATGAGACTGCTAAAATATGAAACAATTAAAGGAAATCCCAGTTTAAATCATAATCTCCAGATGGAAAGTGTAAAAAAAAAAAAAGAAAAAGTTTCACTGGATGTTCATTCTAATATTTTAAATTTTTTTTAGTGAACTGTTTAATTTGAAATAAGTCTTTGTGGGTTCATGCAGGAGAATTCAACATATATACTTGTGTTTCCTCGGGAATTACAGTAACTAAGCAACTGAAAAACTGAGTTGTTTTCAGCAAGTTGTTTTCAAATTCTGACATGGTATTCCTTTTTTCTTATAATGACAGTTGTATGACCCTTCTGTCTGGCAGTGATTGACAACAGTTAAGATCTGGGTTCAGTTTGAAGGACTGAGTAATCATACTCAAACATCACTCCTAAAAAGCGCTGACCAGCTGGAAAAGATATGTTAAACTGAATTAACCTCCGTGTGCTCAGTAAATTAGCTCAGTGGATCTCTCCACCATCCTAAACAGAAAATATTTAGCCAGTCAGGGCTCTACTGGAATGGCAAAAAAAAAAAAATAAAAATAGAAGAATCCTAATATATCATTGGGGAGAGCATAAATGGCTTGGAGCGAGCAGCTGCCATCCTCAGGGCAGGCTGGCAATGGTGCTGGTTCCTCCTGCCACTGCTACACGTCTGAGGAAGCAGGTGAATATTCCCCTGCCAGCACTACTCTGTGTACCCACTGTTTGGCTGCCCATGCTTTTTCTAAAGTATGATTGAACCCATCACATGTATTTTCTCCTTAAAGTTCTTCCCTCTCTTCAGGATTTGTAAATTCAAAGCACCTTCCCTAATTTAATCAGTGAGTTCAAACCCTTTAAGGACAGAATTAAATTAGTCTTTTCAAAGAGTGAAAGACTGCTCCTTTCGTTGGAATTGAACTCCCATCAGTAATGTATTTGGCAGCTCATCATCTGCAGACCCCCATCTCACATCAGTCAGAAGTGACAGTGGGTTGTACTTGCCAGTATAATGAAAGATGATGAGCATTTTTACCCATGAGGGTACCTCAAGCTATGATGATTTTATTTTCATGAAAAGATACTTCTCAATAAAGAAAAATGAAAGAATTAGTGGGGTTACCAATGAAATATATTTCTGCAATACTCAGGAAAAAAATGAACAGAAATAAAATTAGTCTAACACTTAATAAATGAAGAGTCTATGATTTATCAATCAGCTTTAGCTTTTTGGTGAAGACGATTTCACAGGTAGCCCAGAGAAGCTGTGGGTGCCCCATCCCCAGAAGTGTTACAGGCCAGGTTGGATGTGGCTTTGAGCAATGTGGTCTAGTGGAGGGTCCCAATCCTGCCAAGGCAGAGGGGTTGGAACTAGATGATCTTTAAGGCTTCTTCTAGCCCAAACCATACTGTGATTCTGTCTCAGGATTTGACATGCTGCACCCATTTTAGATCAATTCTGTTGCCTGAACTAGCAATTCTTTCTTTTTCTTGTGTGAGTTGATAGTGGAAAGACAGTTTGAAACTGACCTGAGAGAGCCTCCAGCTCAGCAAGTCAGTTTAAACCCACATCATCTTGATTCATTTATAACTTTATTTGCTGCAAGTTGCTGGTAGGCATTATTGGTGTGTGGCACACATAAGACGTGCAGCTTCTCTGATCTGCTACTGGTAATTACCCATATCAGCTGTTTTTTTGAGCAAAGCAAGAAAACTCCCATCTTGAAACACTCTGTCAAGGTGGAAACTGTCTTATTTCTCAGTGCTGTTGACTTTTTCCCAAAGAATTAATGTTCATATTTCATACACTTGATTATATGCAACATGCAATTATCTGTTCATGTGTTCATGTCTGAACTTAGATATTTTTCAACTAGACTAAGGTCAGTGTTCAATTCTTTTTACAATGATCATCTCAAGAGATGCAGCCACTAAACTAAAATTATTTAATTTCCTCATTTTATAGTTTACAATAATTCAGTTTTGTTTTATTTCCATATGCTCTTAGAATACAAATCTAACCCTAGTCATATAACTATTTATTTTGTATATTTTTAGCATCTACTCTGGTATTAGTGTCCCAACTAAAACTAAGTAATCCCAGAATTTCTTATGATGTTGTATCTTTTTCACAATCATCTGAAAATCTGACCTTTTTCATTTAAGTTCTTAACTCAGTATTTGGATATGCTATTTTAAGCATGAGCTTTGAAAACTATTGGTTTTCCATTAATCATCAGGGTGTCTTAACTCAGTGTTTTTAAACACCTCTTTCATGAAAAACAAAACCAAACTGAAACAAAACAGGACAGGTTCAACCTTAAAATTATGCCACATCCAAATCTTAAGATTGGACTAATCTTAAATTTAGGGGATTCTAAATATTCATTATGACAAATATATGTAGCTAATAGTGGTTTTGGATTTGTTTGGGTTTTTTATGGTATAAGGGCAAGAAAACCCACATACACCTCTTCAGAGAACAATTTCCATTCAAAGCAGAATATTTATGGACATCCATTATCTGAAATACATTTAAAAAGAAAATAGCTAAAACTTGATTCTACAGAAATTATCACATAAATAAAAAGGCATATATTTTATTGTTCATTCATTCATTCATTCATTCATCCATTCATTCATTTGTTCTCCATTAATTCTAGGTCTATGTCTTAAATATCTTGTCTATTTTCTTTTGTAGGGTTGTTATTGCTACATGTTATATTTAGCAGCAGTTCCTGCAATTCCATTGGGGAATTAACACTGTGTTGTGTTAAATGTGTCCAAGCAATTAGCTCAAAGCCTGTTTGTGTTCCAGGGAACTCATATTTCAGAATGGGGTGCGGAAAGGAAAAAAATTTACAGTTACGCTGTCAGGCCCAGCTAATTCCTCAAACCAGCCAAGGAACAGTGGTGAATACTTAACCATCCTATACCCTAAATTAATATCCTAAAGAATTGGTGTCCATTAAAAACCTCTTGATGCATTTTTTTCTTATTGAAAATTCCTACCGAATACAAGTGCTTTTGGATGTTTAAGGAAGGTCTTCAACATAAAAAATCCTTAAAGGAAAGAGAAAGGAATTTTCATCTCTCCATCTCTGGATTTTGTAGTTGAAAAAGTTTCAGAGAAGGGAGTGATTTGGTATTGTTCTGAGTCGATTTGCTCTGGCTGAGGAAATGACGAGAAGGAAACTACTTCCCTGTCTCGGGAACCATGTGGTGCTCCAAGATAAGGCAAGCACTTACTAATTCGAGTCCATAGGCAGGAAATGTGATACATCCATTTCCTTTCAGGCAAACAACACAGTTCCGTGGCAGCACAAAAGCTTTGCTTCTAGTGCAAAATTTCAAACCTTCAGAAATCTATTGCTCCTCTGTGGACGTACCAGTCTGTGTTTGCTATTTGGATGTTATGGATAAGAACAGTACTTTCCCTCCAATCACATGGCCACCAAAGTTTTGGGGTAAGGATATTGGGGTTTTTTTCTAGAATATTACTAAAGTAGATGCAGATATTTGTTGTTGATTGCCTTAAAAAAATACCTTGATATATCAATTTCAAGCCTCATGTTGGATCCAAAGGGTAGTGAATAGGTTTTGTATTTCCTGCAGTGATAAGACTGTTTTCCAAATGTTTCTTCAACAAAATTTTATCGTGATTTTTAAATGAATCAAGACAGCAGGAGCTGCTGGGGCAAAATTGATTGTTTCGAAAAATTCATTACTAAAGTCAGTTGAGGTGTCTATTGACTTCAGTCAATAGCCAGATCAGGTAGATATTCTCAACTGCTTAATGGGTGCACCTACACAATGGACATGATCTGTTTCATCTTTTGATGAAAATGGGATAACAAAGGCTAAATGTGTTTCAACATTTGGAATAAACTCTTATGTCTCCAGAACGAAAAGTTATTTGTACTTTATTGTGATGTCTCGTGGTGAGATTTTCCTTTTTTTTATCTCAATGTACTTTTTGATTGTTATCTATTATAGCTGTTTTCTTTCAACCAAATCTGGGAATAGTTCATAAACTGAAATGTATAGCATGAGGTGGAAGTGTATGTTATACTGAAATTCATTCAGGGTAATTAGATTAATTGATTTGATCTTAAAGGATTCTGTGCAATTGCTGTGGAAAATCCCTCCAGAAAGTTCTATTGCTTGCTATATTTAATATTAACATTTATTAGCAACTAGCTTAGAATGAATCATATATATCATTTTCTCTATTATATTATTGCTATTGAACAATGATTCCCCCAAGAATCTGAATACTATTTAAAACTAAAAAATAATATGCATCAGCAAAATAGGAATTTGCTTGCATAGGAGTGCCCCAGGAAAAGAGTGGAAAAAAACATACAAGAGGATGGAAAGAAGTTCCTTTTTTTTTCTTGTCATAAGGAACAAGAATCTGTTGAATGCCATCTAAGCCTTCTGCTGTGACACATTTATTTTCCTACTGAGACACCATGAGAGATAACTTAATTTTTGTGTCTCAGGCCAAAGAGTAGGGTACTGATACTCAACATCTTTGATAAATATTTATAGATTAACTGGGGGAAAATTATGGTTATTACTGTTTCAGAGTCTCTTGTCTGGAGGCTGTCTGCTGGACTCTGAAGAACAGCAATCATTTTTTTACAGTGAAGATGGATGTAATTCTAAAATGGCTCTTTCAGAATAAAAATGTGCTGCATTTGACGACACAGAGCAGGACACAATTAAACTGTCTTAATGCTGAAAGGGCCAGCATTTTTTCATCCTCATTGCTCACCTGGTTTGCCAGGGACTGACATTGTACCCAGCCCTGATCACATCCCTGCTTAGGCTCTGATAGCAGATGAACCTCAGAGCTTGGATTTTTGTGAGGAGCTTGCATGGTCCTTTAAATGGAAGATGCCTATCAGATTTTTCTTTTTCTGATAGATTTTAGAAGAGTGAATATAATTTTCTCTTCCTTTCCTGTAGGTATATCATATATGGTAGACTAGGAAGGGTCACTGTATAGTCTCTGTTAGAAGATGATGGCTGACACAAGCTCACTGTGTGGAAGCATCACTTAAAATGATAGAAGCGTGTTTTCTGACATCCCTGAGATACATGACTTGAGGTAAAAGTAAAACCCCACATAATAGGTATAAATAAAATTTAGTTCTTTATTTAATAAGAATTCAGTACTTGGAACTGATTTTTTAGGCCATGGCTTACAGGCTGTTTTCTAAGCCACCCACCATGTCGTACTGTGAATGTTACTACATTACCATGATGCATTCCTTCTCCATGCATGTGTGATTCCTCAGCATCTTCCATGGACTCAGCCAAAGTGTAAACTTCAACATTTATGCACAGTTTTGCTGAGAGGGATTAAGTTTGTGAGAAAAAATATCAATGCTGTAAAAATAGTCTAAGCAACTGTTCATAATGATATTTAATCTCTTACAATTTTATAAACCATCTATTGTCTGAAAACTGGCTCCTTATGCTGGAAAATATACAGGCATCCTGTTTTCTATAGTTGTCCAGTTCCCAGTGATAACTTCACACAATACCTTCTTAAAAGTGACTCTAAGAATTTTAGAACAATGAACAAACTAAACTGTCTTTTACTTATTTATGTGTGAGCACATAAAAAACTTTTTACAGTTGCTCCAGGCAACTGGAGTTTGCCTTAATCAAGCTGTGTAGAGAAAAACAAGATATAAACACCTCAATATAAGTCATTCTGTGTGAGTTGTCTAAGTAGTCTAAACCCTCTCTTTCATGCAAAGATCTTAAAAAATGATAATATTAGAAAAAAAATCAGTTGCACGTTTTTTTGCAAGCTCTGTGTACAATCAGTGACAGACTGGGGAGTCAATAACTGTAATGCTTAGCTGTAGACCCTGCAGGAATTCTTTGAATTCAGATGCCACCATCATAAATCTGCAGTATTTTTGGAATGCTAACTTATGCAGTGAAGGAAAACAAAGCCAGCAAGAAGTTGTTTTGCTGGCCTAAAATCAATTCTGCCAGGAAAAAAACCCTAAACTCTTCTGTTTTAAATTAATGAGTTTATGATAGAACACCTGGCCCTGCCAGCAAATGTCCTCTGTGTAATGTGTCATAAGCATAAAATTGGGATCCTGACTCTCATGGGGCTGGAACTTTTTCCTACTACAGATTTTGCAAAGCCTTGTAGATATACATGTCTGTTTCAGATAAGTTGTCTGAGCTATTTCCAGGATGAAGGAGCTAATTTCTATCAGGGGGCAGCTTCTGTGAAGCTACATAACTGTTGCCCACCTTCCTTTGCAGTGGGAATCCATAGTATGGTCCTTTGGAAGAGGTAAGAAGAGAAGCACTTAAAGCCAGCTGCTGCTGAACTTCAGCAGTGCTGATAGCGCGTTGGAGCTGTAGACAGAGAGTCTGGACTGTATTTTTTATTACTGGTTTCAAAAGGAGGCTTAATAATAGCTGAGTGAGAAATTCAAGGTTTGATATCCATTCAGCAACTAACAATCTCACTTTTTACAGTTTTAATATAGTCTTTATTGAGTTCACTTTGATTTATAAGATAACAGTTGGAGCAAAGATGTTTCCACTTAAACTGGGAGTGCATTTCTTGTAATTCCTAAAAGCATTTTCAGTTGTACACAAGTAAAAACAATAAATGTCTTCAAGACAATCCTATTTCTTCAGCATAGATAGCAATATAATTTCAGATCAGGACATTTAATTTAAATAGTGCATTTGATCAATGTGACAGCAGCAGAGACAAAAAGTGTAAGCAGATTTTAATCAACATTATCTTAGAACCCTAGACTATCCTTCAGTCTAGTTTTACTCAAGTGTCTATTTAAAATGCAACCTTAAATTTAATACCTTAAAAATGTTAAGGACAATTTTTCTTTTCTTGAATCAGAATCCAGGGTGTAATTTGTTTGGTGTCGGGAAATAATGCCATGTATCAGCTGGCTTCCAACATTTTGAGATTGCAAAATGCTTGGCACATACTATAGGCATTGTTGCTTGTCTTTATAAGATACAAATGCACCCATGATTTTAAATATATCAAATTTTGCCTAGTCTCTCCCTCAACCCACTGGTCTTCTCTTCATTAGAATGCATCTCTTTGCTTGAAAGAAGTCAGACCATGTGCTCTGCTGGTAAAGATGGCATTAGGGATGAGCAGATTCTAATGCCTCATGCTGTGTTTATCGTGTTACTGGTGTACAATAATCGTGGTTAAGGGCTGTGTGTCATTCTCCTTATGAACAGGAGTAACACTTGTGAAGGGCAGCACTGACACCATCAGTAACACAGCTGCTCAGCGCTGCCAAGTCCAGCCTAGACAGCCATGGGACCTGATTCCTCTTCTGGGACCCTTCATAGGTGGCAGTCGTGGCAGAGTAGAAGCACAAGAAACAGATCCAGATTTCTTTGCAAGCAGGAAAAGAAGGATTTGTGGGGGCCAGTGTGGTGACCAGGTTAAGCCTCTTGGCATACACTCTGATGTTTGTGTCAGCACATTCCGGCACCCCCACTGGATGGTCTCCCCTCGTTCCCTGTGCTCCTCTTCATACACTTTGCACACTTTCCATTCAAACATTAGCAACAACAAACAAAGACTCTGAGAGCTGCCTCAGCTGTCCTGCTGGAGATGTGGGCACAGAAAGACTACAGTTTGGAGCCAGCTATGGAGCACTTGACAGCAGATGTGGCAGTGGTATCTTCTTACAGGCTGCTGCTGTTCCTAGTTTGATGTCTGGAAAAGACCAGAATCTTTGAACCAGAGTTCCCCAGAGAGCCTTTCTCCTCCTAGAGCTGGCTTTGCTAATAGGGCAGAGGAATTCAATAAGCTGACAATGCAATTCCTTTCCTGGCAGAAAGGAGGAAGTAAAGTTGTGACATAGAAACACTTATAGATGATTTACACCACTAAAGGTTTTTTCTTCATGGAGAAACCCAGGGTTGGAGTGGAAAAAAGAGGGAGAAAAGAACAAAATTAGAGCTTTGGATTCAGGTGATCTATGCACCTCAATGCTGTATTTCCTGAATTGTTATTATTCTTCTCTTCCATTCTCTTTTCTCCCTTTTCAAAATTTCACCCTAATGTGTATATTCTTCCTGGTATGTTAATTCATGACAATGAGCCTAAATAGAGCAAGGTGATTGCAGACTGCATCACCCAGTGTTTTTCCTTGCAGTTTGTCTCTTTTGTTTTGTCAATTCCCTGTGATTTGGAAAACACCAGTAATTTTAAAAGTGCAATATTTGGCAGCATATCACACATCATAAGGAATTCATAGCACAAGGAATAAATGTCCTCACAGGAGATATAATCTCTTTCTGCAGAGTCTTTGAGTTAGGTCACTGATGCCTGCAAAAGTTTGGAAATAGGATGTGAATAGATGAGCTTCTTCCTTTCGAAATTATGGTGCTGGAGTCAGATGACTTCAGACTTTACAGGCTCCTGTTGTTGGAAGCAGCCCCAAGAGGAGAACAGAGAGGGGGAGAGGCAAAATGCTTTCTTTCAACCTCATCATGCAGTTTTGTTCTAGTGTTTTAGGGAATAATTCCTTACAGTGATTTTCCAAAATTATAGGACTCTCCAAAATAATAGGTACTCTTCAGAAAATGGACACCTAAAATAAGGACAGAGCCTTTTAGTGAGTGAATAAGAGCTTTGCCATGATCCAAAACAACGCACTGTATTTTTTATGTCTAAGTAAGCAGTTCTTCATTCATAGTATTACTGGGGATAAAAAATGAAAATTGCATTCCAGTGATAGCTGATATTGCCAATTTTTTATTTCTTTAACCTCAATGCCTTTCAACATTTAGTTAAAACATTACACCAAAAAAATATAGACAGGTATGCAAAAGATACAATTGCCCAATAAGAATAAAAATTAAAAGCAAGTCAAATTCAGAAGTACATGGTGAATGGGAGGGGAAGGAGCAGAATGGTCTGTGCAAATGTTATCAGAAGGAATGAACCATATTGATTTGGTGAAGTCAGACATATCTGAAGGAATATATCTGAGTGATTTCGTCAGGAGCCCATACAAAAACCTTTCCTGTGTCACAGCCAGCCATATATATATGTAAAATGCAGTCTGCACACTGCATCTGCAGCTCACCATCTGGCATACACTGACAATATCTACAGCAACCACTTTCCTGCTCAGATTTCCCAGAGTGCTTTACCAATCCCTACTTTAACAGGTCTGCTTAACACTTGAATCTCAGAATCTGGATTCCGTCTCATCAGGGTTACTGATCCACAGCTCAGGACTTGCAGCTCAGGATTTTACCTTGTGATCTACAATATTAAGGAGCTCAAATCATTGAGCAGACTTTGAGCAGTGCCTATAATGACGGAGTTGGTATGAGATCCAATTGTGTGTGAACAAACCTTTCTTCTGACTCCTTACCTATATTTTCCAATTAAATAAATGGATAATACTCCCATATTTGCTATTATAAATTTTCTAGAGTTGTTGTTGTTCTTCATTGCTTGCTTAACCTTTCATCTTCTGACTAATATTTTCTCTTTTACTCATTCAAGATGGAGCCTTTAAAAAATGCAGAAGTTGTACATGACTAAAACTATCCTTCTGTACTCTTATGTCTTCTAATAACAAAAAGCAGCTTGTCTTTCATTCTATTTCACAGCCAAGTATATCTACTGATGGGAGAAAAGAAGCTTGTTTTGAAGAGTGTATCATCCAAACACCCTCCTCATTGATTTATTCTAGTGTCAGTCAGTGGCACGGGAATTTGGGCAACACCACAAAAAAGTAGTCTAACATAAAATAGTAAATAATAAGGAGGGATTAATTTCTTAGTTCAGTCAGAAAGCTCTCAGATTTCACAAAATGGCCAGGAAAACTGGCTGAAAAATACAGCCTTATTTCTTAGCCCTGAAGATATTGATCAGATGGACTGATTGGAGCACCATTTCCTTAAAATATCTGCAAAACATGTGAATGGTGTGGGTGCATAATACGAGGTACAGTGCAGAAAGAAGTAGAGAATGCCTATACACCTTTGTGTCAGTCTGGTATGGACAGACCATGTCCTTGGGGCTGCAGATTTCCAGTTCTCTCAAATAACACACCTGCATGCATACCTGGCCTAGTGGATGTGTAGCTGTGTTGAGTAAACACAATGGTGACATAAAGCCTTCTCACACTCCTCCTACAAGAAATTTTTATCAAGAAATTTTTACTTGAAATGTATCCAGACTCCTGAGGCAGGGTTCCTAACATGGAGTAAAATACCTTTATTCTTCCCAAATTCATTGAGAAACTAGAATTGTCTTATTTTCCTATGGGTCACCTGAACTTAGAAAAAGCTGGATTCCCTTAAATATGTTTTTGAAAATAGGCATACTGGAAGGCAGATTTTTATTTGGGTTTCTGGGAGAGAAGATAGGTGGTATGCCATGTTTCAGGTCCTTGTTTGAAAACCGCAGAGAATTTCCCTGTGCTGCTTTGTAAGAATGTTCTCAAGAGAGAGGTGATGAGGTAGAATGTGACACATGATTAGATAGAAAGACAGCTCTGGCTTTGAAAATTTTTCTTGTAAACACACAGAATATTTCAATTAGATTTATCTGAGAAGCAGATTGCAACACAGATATAAAATATGACACATTTAAACAACACTCTGAAAGACAGTGAGATCTATATGTTGATGTTATGTCCTTGAAATATTTCCCATCTTATTACCAGCCTTAAATCTAGAGTACCTACATGTCCTTCTTCCTGCTCCTCAGTGAAATGCTACATGATGCCACAAATTTAATAGTGAAGCCATATTACTTAAGCAAATATTTAACTTGAATGTGTAGCCTGGTTCATATGGATGAAGAACAATTACAATGTCCCTGCATGGTGAATTTCAGAAATCAGGACTATGAAAATCCCATCAAATCTATGGGACTGTGAAGATCTCAGCAGAGGTTTTAGGATAGGGGGCAGTTTTGCTTTTGTTAAAAATCCCACACACTGGGATGTCAGACAGGCCCTGGGAACACAGGCAATACCAAATAATGTCAACATCGGTAAAACTCAGCTTCACCCATATAAGAACTGAGACAGACTTTCTTATCCCTTCTGGGAGAGGGCTGTAGGATTGTGCATTCTCACAGACCCAGCAGCATCAGAGTAACTTTCTCTGCATGGCTTCCAGAGCTACAGATATTTCAGTTGCTTTCTTTTCCACCTCAGATGAGATACTGATCTGCATGACAATCAGAGATAGAGATATAAAAAGTATCGCATAACTAAATCACTTCTCAAGTGATCAAGTATTCTGAAGCTGATTTAAGTACGTTCATAATTTGAACCATGAACCTGGTAGCCAGAAGACTTCTAGGGCAAGACCGTCACACGCCACCTTTTCTCTGCTGGAACCTGTTAAGATCTCTACAAGAAAGACTTTATTGTCCTGTGTATCAGGTCAAGACCACCAGAAGATCTTCCCCTTTCCACTTCCTCTGAGCTGACTTGGGATGTGTCACAAGGCAGCAGCAGGGCAGCCCGGGCCAGTGACTCAAAGAGGACACAGCTGTCATATAAACAGTGGCAATACTGAGAGCGAGGGGAACAAGGGTGTGGGTTTAACTGAAGGAAGATAACAGACAGCATGTGATGGTGAGGCATTAGCAATGGCAGCAACTGCATTTGAACATCAGCTCTTCAGTGGCAGCATGACAGGAGGGAATCTTATTCTTTTGTAACACTCAGGGTCCCTCGCTCCTCGTCTGAAGTCCTCCAGAAGTATTCTCATATCAAAAAAGAAATAAATACATGACCTATTATGCAATTAAAAAGGAAGACATTGCTCATCTTCCCCTTCTCAACTTCAAGATATACCTGTTTCTGTTCCCTCTCAGCTGTGTTTGGGAAGAGCTGATCTGTATGCAGCTTATAAGTTGGATTTCTTACACACGTGGAGGTACTGCTTGTTAGAGTGGCCATGTCCTTTTGCTTCATAAATCATATACTGTCTTCTGAAGAGGAAGTATTGTCAAACTATCCCAAATCTATTATTATTATGCTTATTTTTCTATCAGTTAAGTAAAAGATTTTATGAACACGTGAAACTTTTTGCTTTCATTACTGAAGCGAGGGGGACCATAACAATAGTCAGATATTGAGAAAGTCTGACTGAGAGAGGCTTAGATTGAAAAAGTTAATATGTAAATGCATTCCAAGATCTTATGTGCAAGCCTGTCAGAGAGATAAAAGGAGATACTAATGAGGAACTTATTTTTTTCTTTGCCCTTTTTCTGGCAAGCCCAAAGAAAAGAGTATTATTACTGTAGTTGGATGAAAGCACCAAACTCTGTCACAAAGAGACCAGTCTTATTCTTGCATTCTGTCTATTCAGAGCATGATTTCTTCCTTGTATATAAATTATTCTTTTAAAGTGTCATCCTCAGGCTGTGTATTGTGGCATCCTAATTATTACTTTCCTGCTTTCCCTACCCCACTATATAGCCATTGATTTATCAAATGCTTCACTGTCTTTAACAGGAAGGACAAAAATCAGAGGTAGTACAAAGAAAAGGCAAAGTTTCTTCAGAGTATTATTTAAATAATAATCAAGCACACAGCAGACACACATTTTAACAATTACACCTGCATTTTTGGCTAAGAATATGGTACTGCTTGTTGTTACATGCCAGAAGCATTGTTCTTTAGCCACCAAATACAGAAATCTGGTCCTTAGGAAACCAAGTATATTTCTTCTTTCAAGCACTGCACCAGGGAATGTGCTGACATGTGAAGCTGTCACATAACCAAGGCAGCTTAGGGCTGTGCTTTCTCCCCAGGACAACCATTCTGTGGCTGCATGGTCACCTGCTAGAGCCTAACAATGTTCATACTCCCATGAGCTGGTCTCAGCACACTGTGGGTGCCACGGTTCTGCCTCAGTTCTTCTTGTGGAACTTATTGAAGGAAAATGCTCAGACAAAGTCCGATTTTACAACTGCAATTTATTTAACCAGGATTTAAATGGGTTTATAATATTTGTTAAAACCTTTGTGAGCCAAATGAGTGGGTGTGAGTGGTACCACTTCCTTTATAACAGAAGATTAATCTGGGCCATGGAGATGAAATGAAATGTCCAAAATCAAAAAACAGGAGTACAAGGTAAAATCAGGACTCAAGACTGAATCTTTTTTCCTAGTAAGATTATTTTCATTTCATAGCCCTATCCTTTTGCATGGAAAATAATCAGAAAAAACCATCAACAACATTTATTACAGACAATGTAATTTTCCCCTGCTTTTCAAGGTAGAAGCTTCACTTCCTATACAAGAATTAACAAAAGGTAGTTATTCAGATTTTAAAACTTATTGTATGGTACTGAAGTTTTCACCAAGCAATCCTAAAATCTTCTTCTAACATAATTTATTCCTTTCTACTTGAAGAGACAGAAAAGACACCAATTTGATTTTCACATACTGAAAATGCGACAATCGTAGTTTAAGATTTATCTGTTAAATGACCTCAACAGAAACTTCATCAACAATACAAATATATACAGCATTGTTATGAAATAACATATGGGAAATTTTCAGCAAAATAAATGGGGGAGAAAAGAAATAGTCAATTTAATGTAATATATAAACATTTTTGGACTCTGACAAATGCTGGCTGAAGAAAAGAGCTGTGGCAGTTTTTGTTTCTTGCCAGAGGCCTCTGCCTTGCTTCTCTGGCATCTTATTTTCAGAAGAAAATGAATTCCCTCTTTCAAACATTTAAATTCACAATCCAGCATCCTACCACACACTTATGACATGTTTGACCATTTAACTGACATCTGTTGATTCTCAACCTTTTGCTTTTAAAAATTTTGTTACATCAATACCATCTCTCAGTTATACAGGGTAATGGAAGACGAGTCAACCAAGCAGACACGTGACTCTTGTGGGAAATGCATAAGTTATGCAGGCAAAATATAAATAAAGAACAAAGCCACTGATGGCTCTGTTAATTGAGAATGTAGGAATCTCTGGGCAAGCAGGACCTGGAGCAGCCTGGTGCAAATACAGCCTCCCAGACACCACTGGCTCATATGGGACAAGCACAGATATCCCACTTCATACTGAGTCTCCAGCCTGGATCATTTGTCTTGGGTCAAGAAGAGTTGACTAATACATCAGATCAGTGATCCATTAATCTAGAAATTATGTCAGCATTTTTTAGCTTGTGGTTTTGATTCTTACGACTACTACTTATTTGCATCTCTTAGCCCACACTGATGTAGATATTAATAGAAATATGAATTGATGTTCACCCAGGAGGTACTGGGACAAAAAAGATCAGTTTTTGAACTTCAGGTAACTAACTGAAGAGTACAGTACTGCCACATATAAACACACTTCTGCATTCTCAAAATGCTCACTGTTACACCTGTTTCCAGATGAAGATATAGAGCAAGGAGATTTCTTGCATTACTGGATGTAGCTCAGCTATTAGTGCAGTGAAAAAAATACAGATCCCTATCCCTGCTCCTTGAATACTTGTTTATTGAATACTTCAGAAAAGTATTCAGCAAAGTTTACAAACAGCTTTACCTTCCATTCTTCAACTTTGTACATATTTTTAAATTTTCACCTGAAGAGGGTCCTTGTTTTAGCAATCTCAAAAAATAATGAGATTGTAAATAGAGCACTAAACATTTTCAAATATGTCTATTTTTGAGCTAGTAATACAGAAGTTGGACTGTCAGCAGAACACACTGTGGCAGTATTTCAAAGGCAGTATGTTTTGAGTGAGAAGAGACTCTTTCAAAGAAATTTCACAGTTTTGAGCCTCAGTAGAGTTCCTTCAGCTTCTGCCAAGACACTGTGTTGTATGCATGTTTCATTAATTCTTTCTATGTTAATCAGAAATCACAGAATTATTTGGATTGGAAGGAAACTTAAAGATCATCTAGTTCCAACCTGTCTACATAGGCAGGGTTACTTTCCAATACATGATATGCATTTTAAATGGAGAGTAAGAGTTATGGAGCAATAAAGGGGAGATCGCTCCTCATCTGGGAAACAGCTAAGCAGGTTGCAGGGGGAGAGGGAGAGAGATTGCACTGCCAAAAGCCAGGAGCAGAAACAAGGTCTTGCCTCTCAGGTGAGGGAAAGAGACTCTTGAGACTCAGAGGGACAAGTGCAGAGCTTGCAGCACTTACTGTAAGAGCTTCATTGGGAGCCACTGTGTATAGGATGCACTGAGGAGGCTGAAATGCCACCTTTCTTTTCTCGTATAGCTAGTGCCTCAAGGTACTCAGACTGTGCTTTCTCACTCTGAATCTTTTAAAGTATTCTTCTCTATAGTCTGACAAGACTTAAGCTTCCAGTATGCTTCCTGGCTTTTGTGGGATTTTTAAGTAAGGAAAAGCTCCACCTGAAGCTCTGTCTAGGTTGGGCACTGATAACAGAATCACTGTGGCGGAACTGAAGATGTTTTGTATATATTCCTCACCCCACATTCTTCCCAATAATTCCAAATCCTTGGGCTTTGTTCTACCTCTGGATGTCTTCTGTTTTCTTGGATGTAGGCTATGTGTTTCAGTGTTTCATCCTTAATTTTAAGAATTTTAGAAATTCTGCTTAATTTTAAGATTTCACTCCAGTGACTCATGCTCTGTCCATATATGAGATTATTTATTCTCAGGTGTAAATTATTTTTATCATTTAAGTAATAACTATAATGTCATATTGCACTGTGTCAGACTGTGATTTAATGTTTGATTTGGTTCATGCAGAGGCCATATAACTTAGGTCTGGTTTTGTGAGGGGGGTAAGAATGCCTGGCTACAGGATTGCTTGCTGCACATGCAGAAAAGATCAAATTCTATTACTGCTTTTGTTATGCATTAGGAATCACAATGAAAACACATGGTAACAAAGTTTCTTTGTATGTCTGCCTGAAGGAATCTTTGCTTTGTTTTACACAGTTGTGCCAAAGGCATTAAATTAAACATGATGACATTTCTATCTTAGATGTTTCCTTCTGCTTTTTACAATTACTTTTTATTTATCATTCCAGTAAAAATCAACTGCCAGTAATATCAAGGGAACATCATTAACTCTGAGTTGGTTTGTGGGATATTGAGATGGCATATTCCACTCCTCTGGCTTTTTATCTCAACAGATAATGGCATTAGTAATCAAAGACAATGTACTCTGGTGCATGGAGACCATTCTGGATATCACTGCGGATGTCAAGAAATATGATTTAAGAGCAGATTTAGCCTTATATTCCTCCATGATCACAGATATTTATAGAAGGATACAAAACTCTACGAGTTTAAAGTCTTTAAGATTCTGAACATTTTTGCTGTGTCTTGGTTTACTTCACTTTCAAAGCCTTGCAAAATTCTAGTCCTACATGTTTATGGCAATGAAATTCAGTATTTTTCTAGTTTTTGAGGTACTATGAATATCTCTAATCTTCCATTGGAATGTTTCTCGCTAGCTTTTTCTGTCTCCTGTTTTACTAGAATGAAGGTGGTTTCTGCATAGTTTCAATTTCCACCATCAGTTTCCAGAAGAGGGCAATCTTGTTCCTAGATAGGTTCCTCAGTTGTGAAGTTAACCCTCTGAGGGACGACCAGCCCTCAGCATTTCAAAAGGAGTATTAATCCAAAAGCACAGGCTGCTTTTTTTTTTTTTTTTTTTTTTTTTTTTTTTTTTTTTAATCGTCATTTAATTAATAATTTTACAGAGGCTTCTGGAGCCCATTTTCTTACCTGATCGAAGAAAATCTTAGGAAGAGTACAAAATGACATCAGCATGGACCTTGAGCTGTCATTTGTTCTACCTTCTGTTTTCAATACAGGCTTAACTATATTACAACCCTTGACTGATGTTGCTTTTTAAAATCTTTACTGGGGTAGATGCACTACATGCCTGGACTATCCATTCTAGTTCTTACCTGTCCTCAGAGATAGAAACCCATTTTAAATTTCCTTTGCTTTATTTTAAACCCAGAACTTCTTATATTATCTGCTGTAGACATAAAAAAACCCCTGTTAAGTTATTAGGTGAAGTGGGAGAATTACTCTCTGTTGCTGTAGAAAAGAATCTCACAGTAACACAGGCTGAATAAAACATCCCTTTGGCAAGTTTGTGTCCAAATGCAGGGGTCTAATATTTCTGGCAGCATAACCAGCTCCTTTATTAGTTCTTAAGTCCTGCACAGTCTGCTTTTCTTTCAGCTATTTTCCACCCACAGATTCTGTTTTCCAGATGTCCCCATCCTTGCCTCTTCATTTTCTGGACATCACAACTACCTGAACCACCTTGTCTTGTAGCCTGTCACTCTCAGTCATCTCACAAGAGTCATGTGTGAAGTTTCTTGAAGTTTTGCCATGACTAAGATCACAGCTGGCTGATTTTGTGCAGCGACTGATTCATCCACCCAACTGAATCATGGACTGCCGACAAATGATTAACGAGAGGCTGTTTTCCTAACACAATTAGTGGCAATTTGGAAGATAGTAATATCAACACTTGTCAGATATAAAGAAACTGCTTTTTTGAGCTCAGCATGACAACAGTAGCACAGGAGTTGGCTACTGATACTAGCCCCAGCTTCTTTGGAGCTGGTAGAACCAGCACAAAATTTCAAGTAATTCAAATCACTTCAAGCTTTTCTGTGGTGAGAAGAAGTAGTGGCTCTTTGGGCTCCAGGTTTAGTTCATTTCCAAATTCGCTGCCTGGGATGCATGAGGAGGACTAGCTGTGTACCTCTCTAAGCCTGTCCAGCTTAGAGAGGTACATTTGCTATTGTTGAGGAACCCATTAAGTGCAGGTAGCTTGGGGTGCAGCAGCAGTGCCAGCTGCAGGTTGTGTTCTGGGGGGCAGGAGCCTGAGCCTGAGGCAAGGCCCCTGACCTGCTCACCCTTTGCAGGGGCCCTGTGGCCCTGCCAGGGGAATGGACACTCAGGCACTCGGAGACAGCAGGAGCCAAGCACACCAAATTTCCCCTGCCTTAGACTGTGAGGGGATAAAAGCCCAGAGGTTCCTTTGTTCAGGATCCCTTCTTGGAGGCACTAGCTCAAGTTATTATTCTATCATTTAGTTATTGTACCATGTTTAAATTATTTTAAGGATCTGGACATCTAGACTCTGCTATGGGAAGCCTGGGGTTGAGCTGGTAAGGAAACCTGGTCTGACTGTGTGGGTGTGAGGGGTGTAGCTGTGAAAGGGTTTCCGTCCCAGCTCAGGTGGTGTGAGTGTGACTGCCAGAGTGGCTTCTGGATGGTCAGACAGAGGTTTCCTTAACACTATAGCTGTTAGGAAGTCTCTGTGACTTTGTCCAAACTCTGATGGAGCCTGGCTGCTTCAGTCTCCTTTTGCACAGAGAATGTGTTATGATCACCTGCTAATGGCTTAGCTGAACCTCACTTGAAACATGAGACACTGAGACGCCTCTAAAATAGTGCCTGAACCATTATTAGTATCAGGTTTGTAGACTGTACTGTAATTTGTAGACTGCAATTCATGCTTTAGTACACTAGCTGGTGCTCTATACTAAGCTGTGCAAAGTACGTGTAAGGTATGAATTCCCATACTGGTTTGTATGCATTTTATACCCACTTTTATCACCGAGCTTTCATTTTGGGAGAAGATCATCTCGGTAAAAAAAGGCTGAGCTAATTTTTTCCTGTTTGAGATCAAACCCTCTACTAGTTATCAAGGGTCAAGGCAAGCTGAAGTTGTTTGGGAAATTTGTGTTCATATAGGAAGAGGAATGCTTACTATCTTAAACAGGTTTTGAGTAACTGGCATATGGTATCACATAAAGGAGAGAGAGCTAGAAAAAATGTGAGAAGGAAAGAAATAAAATGGAAATAAATTTAGAATTCTAAAATATAAAAATAACACGCTTCTGCTATATGTCACAGTGGTATGTTCTGGTACTTCTCATTGCTAATACAGCTGAAATCAATGAACTTGTATATTTTACATCCAAGCTTGCTGGAGTTCCCATGGAATAGAATTTGCAAGTCAGATGCACAATGTAACATGCTAGTTTGGGCTGGGTAGAAAAAAGAAAAATAGGAAAATTACTCTCAGATGTTTAAGTAAATGAACAGAGTCTTAGTCTGATGTAGTATGAGTAAAATATCTCTATAGAAAGCTGAGTTTAAATGCTGAAAAATGCCATTCTTGGGTGACAAGCTACCTTACCACTTTCTGATAACTTTAAAATAAAACTTCTCTTGTGGCCTAGGAATGGCACTCCCCACTTTAGTGTCCGCCCGCAAGACTCTCCCAAACCAGACTCTGTTTGCTCACTCTCCGGCACCTTTCCCTTTCAATTCCCTCTCCAGGGGCGGTGTTGAGAATTGGATACACAGAATTGTGAAAATTGTGGGTTAGAGATAAGAACAATTTACTGGAAACAGCAATGAGATAACAAAACAAATAGTAACACCAACAATAGTAATAACAAAACTATACAAAAAGTGGGTGATTGACATGTAAAAAACCAAACCTCAGTGTGACATGGCACGATCCAGAGACAATGAACCAACAGGTTCCCTCCCTTTTTGTCCCACCTGAAGCAACACCCTTCTTCCTGGAGGCAGGAGTCCCTTACTTCCCCTCTATAAGGTGGCATAGAATAACAACCTAGATGTGCCCACACAGCTCCAGGCTCTGCCCCCTCACGGCTATTGCAGAAACATTAACTCCGTGCTGGCGAAAACCAAGACAACTGCTTAATTATTACTCTTTAAATAAAACAAGAACAATGCAATAACAATAACTACTAAAAAATAATTTAACAGCTCCAAGACATAAAGATTGCAATATTTGAAAGTCACCCACTAGAAATCAAATCAGATGTGTAGGTATCACCTCCACCTGTGGGTGTTTTCCGACTTCTTGCACTTAGCAATAAAATGAGAAGAACAGATGCTTGGAAAGCTGAGTGGTTCTTTATAGGCTAATACCGGCAAAGATGCAGTTCAATTTCATCATGTGTGCACAGCTCGACTAAAATATGCTTTTCCATTTCTCTTTCCTTTGCGTTCAGTGCTTTCTCCTGTCTTCACCTCACCCTGGTTCATGCTCTGAGGGGCTCTTGTTGAAAGTCTGCTTGTATGATTTTGAAAGGTACTACTCTCTCATCATGGTAAAGTTTTCCAATGTATACATTTGTGAGCACGGGGGAAGGAGACCCTGTGTCCACCTTAATTTTACACCTTGGGGATCTTACCACAAGGATATAGGAAATATAAAGTCCCAGGGGTTCCCTGAGGGCAAGGAACAAAATCCTATTGCAACTCATTGCAACCAGAGCTGAGGGCAGGAGAGAAATTCCTTGGGAAAATGAATCCCCAATGCAAATGTGTTTTGAATTCAAATGGATGACTGATGTTTTCCATACAAATGAAAGGCAATGAAACTCACAGACATAAGAGGTTGACTTTGTAGGTCTGCAAGCACCCTGCAAGCCTACATGACAGAGGTGGGACACTCCATCACAAAAAGCATATCTTCTTTATAAAGATTTTGGGTATTTCAGGGACTGAAATGAGTCTAGGTATTATGTTGCTATTTTTTGGTGAGGTATACCCCAAAGTGAAGAACAAGAGAACATAGTACACTTCTGAGAAGACTTACAGGTTGGTATGAGCCACCTTTGGTTGACCTTGCTTCAGATGTCCAGGACAGATGGGAAGAAATTGTTTCAGGACCAAGTGCTAGGAAAAACATCTTATCAGCCAGTCTATCATCTTTGAAAATAACCGGTCTAAATTTCTCCAGTGTAGAGTGATAAGCACTTGCTAGAGGTTATCAATTTGATAGGATGTATGCTATCCCTTCATGTATACAGTTCATGGGAAGTTATGAAATTCTTAAAGAAATCTTCAATGACCAAGAAAATGTTTTGCACAGCAGATGCAATAATCCCCTGTACCAACCCGAAGCACCACATTTCCCTAACACTGCATGCAGAAACTAGAGAGGAGGGAACACAGAGACTTAAAAAGAAATTGCCTGATCTGTATGGATGTTGGGCTGACAAAGGTGCTGACTTGATCTTCAGACCTGGGAATAACACTCAGAAGTTACGAGTGTTATTCTGAAATGTCAACCTTTTTTGCATGGTCATGTTGGAAGTCCGGCAGATAGGAAGGTAAAGAGGCTAAGATATCCAGTTTGTTTATTACCTTATCCTTTCATTTCTGGCTTTGTACCTCAAAATCTGTTCTGCATTGTTGGTAAAAACCTTTGTCCTTCACCTCAGGTGGTGTTAGAGGTGAGAGTGGAGAATTGACTGAGGTGAGGCACCAAATCTTTTCACTTATGGCATAATCAAATAAAGCAGGCAGTGTGAGCAGCCTGAGAAACAGACAGATCAAAACATATTTAGGGGACTGGCACCTGGGTAGTTGTTATTAGCAGCTTCCCTAACTAATCCCCACATCTTTCTTTTTATTATTTTCCTTAAAAGCAGAGGACAGAATGAGATGCACAGCTCACAGGAAACCACAAGATGTTAAAATGGCCCCTTGGGAGACACCGTGTGTCAGTATCACTCTGACTCCCTGGAAGGCTAGCTCTGCTCTGGCACTGCCCAGATTAAGGAAGAGAAAAACAATTTGTTGAAGGCCAGCTGTTCCCCTCAAAATCCTAGGTGCAGCAAGTCCCACTCTGCCTTTGATCTTTTTCTCTGTTTGATAGTATTTTCTCCGATGTACCTCAGGGCTGTGATTGCTGGATATTCTAAAGAGGAAATCAATGGGCATAGATTTACAATTCTACAATGTAAGGTTTTAGAACTGAATTACATTTCTCTGAAATTCATCCTCTGCAGGGAGTAAGCAAAGAGCAAGTTTGGTCCATTACTTGACCCACAGTTCCAACCGAAGCCAGTGAGATTTTGGGAAGAGAACAAATGAAATGTCTGTAACCAATGGGTCTAGTGATATTTCTGTAATAAGAACTAAGGGAGTTAAATGTAGGTCCAAATGAAAAAGAGAGCATATGGAGTCCTGGCAACTGAAACAGTCACTGTAAACCCAGCTGAGCTTCATCAGGGAATAATTTGACCCTCGGTTTTTACATCATATATGGAGATAGAAAAAGAAAAGAACTAAACAAGTTAAAGAAAATGATGCTGTTATCCAAAGGGATAATTGTCTGTGCTCTACCTCCAGCACAGGGGAACATCACGTGGGAAGGACTGAAGAGCTGCACTCAATACTTTCGTCAATTCCCTCATCTGCTTTTAACAGTGTGAAACTCTGGTTAGATTGTGCAGGTGGTGAAAATTATGGCTTGAAGCATGCAGGGACAAATCCTCACCATGGTGCATGGCAACCCCAGAGCCAGGTACACTTGGGCTGCTTGCTGTGCTTCTGCTTACGCTCGAGGCTGCTGAGCCCTGTGGAGATCCCCTTTGCCAGCTGAGAGCCCAAAGAGTTGCAGGGATATCGGGTGGCAGCACAGAGCCCTGTGCCTGGGGGATTCCTTGGCAGCCTCAAATATAATAACCCAAAAGGCATTTGAGCTGAAGTGCAGAAGAAATGAGCACAAGAAAGGATTAGTCCTTGCTCCACTTTCCAACAGCCATGCAGGGACAGCAGTAGGGGTACACACACTGCAGCAACTTCTAGTGCGTGGGAAGTGCTGTCTTCAGGACTCCCCCTGGGATTTATCCAACTGGAGGTCACCAAGTCCTGGCTCTCCCTTCCCGCCTTTGGGAGTATGAGTAGGAACTTGCAGTAACAGAATATATAAAATTTATTAAAGTGGCATAATAAGTTGTTCCTGACCAGAAGGGGCACAATAAGTCCTACTGTGTCTCTAAAGATGTTTTATAAAGGGCAGAATCACACTGGGTTTGTGAGAAGAAGGCTGCTTATAGTGATCCTATCTGAAGCCAAGAGTTGCAGTGCAGGGTGCTGTCTGTGGATTCTTGCAGAAAGTAGACCAGGCAGTCACCCTTTGTCTTTAGTGTGCACAGTCAAAAGTTTTTGAGTTGTAGAAATGAGAGCTTAAAGAAAATTGTCTTTTAGAGTCCAGTCTTATCCATCTAGGAATGAAAGGGCAACAAAGTCTTCCTGAGAGGGAGAAGTCCCCTGCAACAATATCCACTGCATTATCCTTGCCAGGCTTTATTTGAAAAGGATAACGTTATAAGCCTACCTGAAAGGCAGAGGCCACGGGAACAATAGAATTGTGTAGCCTTCCAAGTATGAATCACATCACTAGCCATTTTTCCCTGAAGGGACAAAGGTAAGAAGATAGATAATGAAGATTATAATGACTACTACTTAAAGTGCAATTAACCAATAATCATTTACATTGCTTCTGCTGGAAGCAAAGCTAGTGTTTCTTTCCCCCCTCTGGAAGTGGCATAAGTTTAAGGCTGACTTAAACAAAAGAATCCATTCCAGGGTGCCAATACTGGGATGCCTTCGTCTGCAAGTCAGTCCTGCTGGCCCTGCCTGGCACTTCTCCTCTACTCTCCTCTGCTGCCCATAGCCATCACTTGGGCTGCTCACTCTCCTTGCATCTTCAGCACCTGCTTTGGCCAAGTCCCACAGCTCAGATTCACTGTCATTAATCTGGGGTTTGGGAATGACTGTACAGCACCATAAATTCAGGGGACACTCTTTAGCAACTGCTAGAAAATTCTGAGCCTAGTCTCACCTTGCCTTCTCGGGCCTCTCATGTCTGCATCCCAGTCCTGGAGTTACTACCCTCTGTCTGGCACAGTGTTATCTGGCCTGCTCTCCAGTATGCTCTAGGAGTTACTCACCTTTCTCTGTCTAATGAATACACTCGCATTTTTAACAAAAATGCTTCACAAATATGATAAAACAGTACAGACAGAACAAATACGTTTCAAGATGTCCCACGGATATTTTTTGCATATTCCCTCTTTGCTCCACCAGTTGTCAACATAGTATTACTTCTTGTTTTAGATCCAAGCCCTTCTTGAATTTTGAGAGGATCTATAAAGCTTTTGCATTCATTTCAGGCCTTATCCAGGATTACAAATATATCTCAGAACTTTTTAGAACAGAAATGATGCTGGTGCTCTGTTGCAAACTGAGTCAAGTTTTCTGATGTAACTGTTCTCTTCTGAGAAATATATAAGGAAAAAAATATCTCCATTCTGTGATATCATGTGGGAGAGAAAACCATCCTAGCCACAGGTTTTGTTTATCTGTTTCTTTTCAATCTTGTAATCCTTGAAAACCTTTCAAAAAAGAGCAAGAAATTTACTTTTCTTAATGGCAGATTAATGCATCTTTAAATTGGGCATTAGGGATAGGAAATATTCAAGAGACTTAGCATTATGAATGGTTATCTCTGACCATAATAATTTAGGATGTAGTCATTTACATTAATTACTATGAGGACTTAAACTGTCTGTTACTCAGCAATAAAAGGCTGGGAAGTGTTCTCATAACGTTATAAATACAAGGCTTACTCCACTAAGAACATGGCAGAAGGTACATCACAGTTTAATAGGTGAGTTTGCAAACACGTACACACAGACAATAAAGGTCTATAACCAGAAGGACAAGTCTGCATAAATCCACACCTCCTATTGCCCACAGAAGGAAATACTTGGCAGTTTTATAACACTTGGAGATGGTGGGTGGCTGATTCTGGGAAAGGCTAAAGACTTTCCCTGCCTTGGTACAGAAACTGATATTAAATATAAGTTATTTTCTGGATGTTGTTGAATTATGCAAATTAAACAAGCAGGAAAAAAAACCCAAACAAACAAAAAACCACAAACAAACACCAAAATTCTGTCTAGCAAGAGCACTCTGAACTGCTGTGTTTGTGTTGTGCAGTTCATGTGTTATGAAGACCTAAGGGTCGGTTTGTCTTTCAAGGAGGCAGGAGGCTCTGGCATTTTAAATTAATTTTCTTGCAGAAATATCCTTCACAGTTACTTCATTAATTTTGATATTAATTTTCGCTGTATTTCAGAGCAGATAACAATAGCCTTCACAGTGTCCATGGTGATTGGACTGGTGATTGGAGGGATCATCTGGGCATTTTTCACCTGCTTGTCCCGTCGCAGAGCTAGTGCCCACATTTCCCAGGGGAGCCCCTCAGCCTTCAGCCGTCGGTCCAGACCTTCCTCCCATGGCCACGCTGCCAGCAGGA
Organism: Erpornis zantholeuca; assembly: GCA_013400515.1. Lineage (NCBI taxonomy): Eukaryota > Metazoa > Chordata > Aves > Passeriformes > Timaliidae > Erpornis > Erpornis zantholeuca. Next base: position 72,810 of record VZTN01030593.1, on the reverse strand, counting down.
CTGGATTTTACCGCAACAGCAGCTGCGAGCGTCGGAGCAACCTCAGCCTGGCCAGCCTCACCTTCCAGCGGCAAGCCTCCTTGGAACAGGCCAACTCTTTCCCCAGGAAGTCAAGCTTCCGCGCATCCACCTTCCACCCTTTTCTGCAGTGTCCTCCCCTCCCTGTGGAGACGAACAGTCAGCTGATCACCCTCACCCCCACAAACACCACCACAACCCTTGTGGGAAGCACCACCAACACCTTGAGCCGACCTGAGTTCCACTGGTCTAACAACAACCTCCGCATCTGCCACTCCACGCAAACCCCACCTCCCGCCTATGAAACCATCATAAAAGCTTTCCCAGACTCCTGAGCTTTGTCCTTGCTGCAAACACACATGTGCATTTTAGGAGGAACCTCCATTATCTCAACAATTTTCTTTTCATGATGAAGATCTCTGAGAAGTCTCCAGCTGCAGTTGCAGAAGGGGCATCCTTTGCCAAGAGGCGTGTAGCAGTGATTTCATGGATCCCAACATCCCACTGTCTGAGAGATTACTTGTCTTTGCACTGCTGGCTTTTATTTACTGCTCTGCTGCATGGTTCCATATTTATAGTGTTATATCTTTAATTGCAGCCACTGTCTCTTTATTTTAGAGGGAAAAATGCTGCCACGTAAAACCTAAATAATTTCTTGAAGAAACAGATAATACTAGAGGTTACAAATATACATAGCACATCAATGCAAATTTCACTATTCCTTTTTCTATTTTAAGAAATTTTGATTTTATATGCTTTCCCAGGGGTGTTATATTTTCAGAGAGAACCTCCCATTACCCACCTTATGGCTATAACCCCAGAAGAGCTTCAGCCGGAGGAACCTTAAATGCAGACCTCGTAGAGGATGCAGTCCTGGCTGCTATCAACAAATATCCTGTTCCATTGATTGCAAAGATCTGATCTGAAAAGACTCCATATTAGGGATGCTTTTTTAAAATTCCCCACAGTGTGGGAAAAATTGTGAAGTACATGAAGCTTCATGCAGAAAGAAGTTATGAACAACACACTAAATGCATGATATCAATTATAAAGCATATTCTATCTGCAGTCAACAGAACAAGTAGTCACATTTTAATACCCAGTGAGGCTGTATGGGCAGAACTCCTCATGTTTCATTTTTCTAGTTCTGGTAATCCAGATAAGCAGTATGAATGACAACTATTTTTTAATTAAGTTTCGTGATTTCCTATGGGATTAGTCATTTCCTTATTTCAAATTGTTTTCCTCAAATTGTACCAACATTTAATTCTTTCTTTTATTCACTGAAATCTTGTCTTTCACTACAACGAGATTTCAGACATCTATTGCTGAATACTGGGATTGTATAATGAATTGGGATATGAAGATAAAGATGAAGTACTTAGTTGAAGCTTACATATATTCTTGACTTTTATACGTGTATCATGCCAAGCTAACCCCTGGCTTAGTAGAGACTAATTGCACTGGTGCGACCAAATGTTCAGGATTTGGAAATAACAGACAAATGGGATCCGAATGAACTCGTATTGCATCAGTTTCTGCTTAAATATTTCATGTTCAAATTAAGGGTAAAGAATTTCCACAAGTAGAGGAGCTGTCCACACTCCACCCTTACAAATATGCCTGATGTTTGTAAGAGGCTTGGGCAATATCAACTTCAGGACTCCTGATTCTGTGGGGGCTTCTGTAGGGAGAACAAGTTCTCGTCTCTCTTTTTTTTTGTGGGGGGACAAAGATTCAGCAGCTACTGAGAGTGGGAAAAATGCTTAAGATTTTCAAGCTTTTCCAGGATTTTGGAGCATGCATCTCTTTGCTGAGCTCAACATCCCTCAGGAAGCACTGGCATTGGTTTCCGAACCACAGTATTCCAGCCCAGTATCCACCCATTGGCAAATAATGCTACAAACACTGAGCTAACAAGCAATATTTACTGTAAACAACAAGTATTTGTTACTGTAAAGGCAAATTATTTTGCATATATTTACTGACTGGATTTCATTGTTCAATTTTTAGTGTGCAACATATCTGGAGAGGTGTATGTCACTGCTAGAACAACCATTTACAGAGTTTACAGAGCATTTCATTCCAGACACTATGGGTCCCAGCACACCCAGAACTTGCTGATAAGACTGTAACACTGCATTTGGCTGACCACAGGCTACAGACTTATAATAATAGTCCTCTGAAGAAAGAAAGAAAGTTGTGTTGTTTCATGCATTAATATTTTTTTTTCATCTAGAGTTTTTCTGGGTCTGGTGAATATCATTGCATGCAAAAGTATGTTCAAAGTGTCCTTGCTATAGAGTAGCTGACGCAGCCTACTCTAACCTGCCTACAAAAAGTAGAATTCAAGTTTGCTCCCTTTGTTTAGAGGGTTTGATGGACTATGGAAGAGACTACTTACCCTACCAGCCTGTACCCACTGTGCACCCAGCTAGTCAAAACTGCTTGTTCCTTGAGAGTGAAATCACATTACATTACAGTAGAACTTTCCACAGCGTAATTATTATACAATTATTACTTGTATTACACTGTATTTAGTAAACAATGTAAAGAGGGAAGCTTAAATGTACTGTATTTTTTTTCCTCCTGAAATCTGTACTGGGTATCAAAACATTTCTTATGTGCTCTGGATTAGATCTTTGATGCATAACCAGTATGACTGTTAGATGCTTAAAACTTGTTTTCACAACATCTGAAAGAAATATTTTCCAATCATTCGGGAAGCTTCAGAATGTGAAATAAAGTTAGATGCTCTAACCTCAAGCTCATTTTTTTTCTTAATGATAAACATGGTGACTTATATTAAAGATCCTTTAAAGGGAAGAGTATTATCTTTAATTATGCAAGCTGATACCACTAGAAATGTGAATGAGGACTTGCTCCTGGCTTTGCTACTCTGGGGAAACACCCCAAAACTAAAGATGATATTTGAAGTCAGGGTCAGAATTTGCCATATGAGAACACCTTCAAAGCATTACAAGTGAGAAGGTCTCTCACAAATGACAGTGCTAACAGGTATTAAATCCACTGCTTTAAAAGTACTTCGGCTTCAATTCACATTGGTTTGAGCAAATGCTTGCTTTAAGCAAAAGGGCAACCACTATAAGGTTCATGCTTAAATGGACTCATGCACATTTTATTGCATTAGAACCAAAGCACACTGCACAGCATCCACCACCAAATTAACTCTGGGATTCAGGAATCATTGTGTGTTCGATATGCAGAAAGATTATACTTGCTTAATGAAATAATCTTTTATTTCAAATCCTAGAAAGAAGACATGAATTAAAAAAAAAAAGTGTTACTGCAGATTTCAATGTTTCAAGCATGAATTAAACTTGACAATTATTTTGCAGGTAATACAATTAAAATGGTGCTCCCAGAATCACATAGGGACTGATAGGCAAAACTTTGATCAACATCCAGATATCTTGACACCTTGTTCTGAGTAAGCAGAGCTACACACTTCCTGTTATTATCCGTGCCCACAAAAAGAGTCACTCCAGTTATGGGTTCATATAGAAGGAAAAACTTGACAGTTCTTTGTCTGACAATATTTATGTTCCATCTTATTTACAAAAGTAGCTCATGCTATATTCCTTGACCTTTCCCCATTGAAAAGCAGCTGATCACCTCTTCAAACAGCTACTGATTACCATACTGTAACACACTGAACATGCAGTATTTTTGCCAAATCACATTTTTAAAGTTCACTTGTAATTTATTCTGAAGTTTTTGAATCATCTCGACATCCATTCTTAAGTATAAACTGAAAACTGTGCTTACTGGAAATACTGTCTCAGAGGTAAAATGACACATGCCAGATCCCTGACCTATAAGCATTTGATAAAATTAGGTGATGTTTATGATGCAGTACAGCTTCCGGGAAAAAAAAAAAAAGAATATACTAATTGGAAATTTACCTCTACCAAGTCCAGAGCAGACTAAAGAAAACAGTGCTGATATTACGTCAGAACACTGAGGACAGTACTTTAGAAACTAAACTTCCAAGTCCTAAAACTCTGGGAAAATACCCGTGTCTTCATTTGGGTCTCTTATAAAAGTGAGCTTTCAAAGCGGTTGAGTGTTTGGAGTTCCTGTATGACTTTGTTCAGATATTTACCTTTCTGAATGACAAGACCTTAATTTCTTTTCGAATCTAATATTACTAGTGGCTACAATTGACTCAGGATTTTTCATCCAGCTGGACTAGAGAGTTCTAAGAAAACTACTGCAGTACACAATAGGTGAATTACAGCTGGCAGCAGCTCTTCTTGAAGCACACAAGCAACAGACTGCCTCACATTGTAGCAGCAGCAACACCAGTGACTCCACTGAGGATTTCTGGCCTCACCATGCCAGGTGGGATCTGTGCATTATTCTGTGCTTTTGTCCTCAGTTTGCAGGTTAAGGAAGCAACTTAGGAGTGGTCTGGTTTGCGTGTCTTGTTTCTGCTTTGGACTTCTGTGGAAGCTTTTGGCTTCCATCAGATTTCTGACGGCACTAGTGCATGACTGTGGCAACGCCTGCTGGGCATGGACTGGATTGAGGAGCTATTTCAGTGAACATGTTTCCTGTCTGCATTCCCAGAGACATTCTGCATCACAGACATGTTTTCATCTATTTAGCAGCAGAATCAAGTGATTGTGTGCTGAGGGCTGTGAAGGAGCAGTTGCCCTATTTTAGAGCAAGAAGCTCTTTTAAACAAGAGTAGCTTAATTATGAAAGGGATTACGCATAGTGATGGGACTGAGATAGCAGGAAATTGGATTTGCTGATTTAGGACATAACCCTCTGATGTGCCTATGACTAGGAACAGTATGGAAAGGCACTGGAATGCAAAATTATTCCTGTCTAGTTCATGTCGGACCTTCATCCATATCAATGCACTTTATTTTGCAGCAGCGTGTTCATGTGTACAAAGGAAGGATGCTGCTTCTCTCTTGTTCCAACTTAAGAAGAGCACAAATCACAGCTGGCAGTTACACACATTTCTTTGACATGTATGGAGAAGTTGCTGATGATTAAATGCACATTGAAATAGGATGAATCTCCTAGACTGACTAGTCTAGAGCTTGAGCATGTGGAGAGGCAAGAAGGAGTCTCATTTTCTTGTCCATGTTCCTGTACTGTATATCCTGGTGATCTTTTAGAGTTGTTTGCTTTTTTTTTTCTAAATTTTTTAAATAGGAGGGTCGAATTTCCTTTAAAACTTTTCTAAACAGATTGTAGATTTTTTTTTCTCCTTTAGTGCTTCTCCATTTAGTTCCATAGTAAGTCTCTCTATGGGTAAGTATGATAATAAAAATACACAAATCTTCACTCTATCTCATCCTTTTGTTGTTCTGCCAGAACTTTCTTGTACAGAAAATCACTTTGAGGAATTGATTGGTTTGAGTGTGATGAGCTCTCTAGCACTAGTTTGCCAGCATCAAAGCACTGATCTTCTTTTTTTTCCTTTTTTTTTTCTAATCCCTTGGGCAAATATCATGGAAAGATACAGACACCTTTTTGTCAGTACAAAGTGGCAGACATAACTTAGTGAAATTTTGAATTGCCTTGCAATATTCTCATAACTCCACAATGCACTAATTCATTATGTAGATATTTTGGATCATTTTGGGTAATATACAACTTACTTCTACAAAAATTCCTGCATGCACAAGAACATATTTTTTGGCTAATTGTATATACACTAAATTAAATCTCTCAAAGCTTCTAAATGCTTCTAGGCATTGACTCATTTCTGAAAAGGAAACTGAACATTAAATATGTTCCCACATCATGTAATCGTGATGAAATGATGTTTGAAATGTATTAGCTTAAAAAAAAATTAAACTGTCTTTGAGACACCAAAGTTAAGCTTTTTCAAATTTTTATCTCTTCCACCAATGCATGGAACCTGCTCTAGGCCAGAGAGATATTCCCAATAAAACCAAAAATATATGAGAGAAATACCAACTGTGAAAGCTCAGTGTAGATTGACAGGATTCAACTAATCCAAATGCATTGGAGAATGGCAGATTTGCCATGACTTTGCACAATAAGGGAAGTGTGAGTGTGTTTAATATTCTGAAAGTGTTCCTGAAAGATGCCTGAAATGGTCTTTCCTGATCATTCCCTGATCCATAACAAAGCATATGCATCTGCATGCCTTCTCACGGGTGTTTTATAGGTACTGAAGGCTAGATGTCATCACATACCTTAAAGTGCATTTTCACAGTTCACAGAGGTATAAATAGATGTTCCTGCTTCATTCAAAGCACCTGTAAAACATTTAATGGCTAGGTGATTTAAAAGNGATATTTTTGTCATTGCTGAGCAGGGCTTACACAGAGCCAAGGCCTTTTCTGCTTTCGTACTGCCACAAGGCAAGGTAAGTTGGGGGGGGCACAGAAGGCTGGGAAGAGACAGNATTTAAAAATAAACTAAGAATGTTTCAGACAATCTTGTTGTGCTTGACGTTGTACTCAAAATCTGAGTCATTGGTGATCAAAGATTTTCAAGGCTAACTCTTTATTTAACAGTACAACAGAACAGTTGTGCTGGTTTTGTCTGGGGTTGGTTAATTGTCTTCACACTACTNAGGGGGATTTTTGGAGTGATGGCATTTGTCTTCCCAAGTAACTCTCATATGTCATAAGAGTGTCTTATCAGCTCCTAACGCTGCTCTCCTGGGGATGCCCGCCCATGGGAAGCAGCAGATTAACTCCTTCTTTTGCTTTGTTTGTGTGCACATTTTCTGCTTTCCCTATTAAACTGTTTTTATGCCAACCCATGAGTTTTCTACCTTTTACCCTTCAGATTTTGTCCCTGATCCTGCTGTTAGGGGTGTGAATGAGGGCCTGAGTGGGCTTTGGTTGCTGGCTGGATTAAACCACAAGAGTGAATCAAAAGAAAATAAGAAATATACTGTATTATAGATTGCTGTACTTAAGGGGTAGATTTGCAAATGTGCTATGCTAGATACACAACTGAGGGCCTTGCTACACAAGCCCAATCCAGCAAAAAACTTATTCACAATCTACCCTTAACCTTCCAAATGCTCTGGCTGACTGCTGGTAGTTTAATCAATATTGCTCTGTTATTGACTGCAATGAGATTACTCATCTATTTAATAACTCTGTTGAATCAGAATATAATTTCATAAAGCATATAATTCTAGTTTAAGAACTAGTTTAATGCTAATTTCAGAACAGAATTTTTATCTGTCGAATGGTTTCTCCTTATTGAAAGTTTCTTTCTTGTGAAAACATGACTACTCTGCTCATCTCACCTGCCCAGTTGCTCTTTGAGCATGCAAAAATTTCTGTGGGGACCTAAGGGTGATCTTTACATCCTTGTGCAGACGCCTGAGGGGCTGACAACAAAGGACATGGCGAATCAGTGCTTGGCCATTCCTTTCTATCAATTTATATGAGAGCAGCATTAGGAACTTCTGAATTACAGCTTTGTTTGAGTCTTGATAGTTCTGCTGTTTGACAGAGGTGTTTTTTGCATTAGCGCATCTCGCTGGATGAGGTACCTATGAAATAGGATGACAGCAAGAAAGAATAAAGGGAAGTTTTTCTAGAGTCTCACTCTGCTAAACATCACTTCTGGAGGAGTATTTTAGAGGTGGGTTTGAAAAGCAAAGCAGAGCAAAGACAGTTCTAGCATCAGACAGCCAGTCTCTGACTGTTGAGGCAAACATTACAATGATCTTGCTTGTAATAAAGACTGTCTGAAGACAAACTGTCCCCAGCAGGACAGTCTCTTAGAGGGCTGTGAAAAGACTGCAATCTTTACTGCCTCTAGACAGCATGAGGAACTGACAAAAAGCATTATTCTGATAGACCCTGAGAGATGTCACTTTGGGTTCAGCTTTGTCTGGAGCTTTCTGGAGGACAAGGCAAAAAGGGGTCTGGAAATTTTTTAATGACTCCAATTTCTGGCTTATTTTCCTGCTCTTAAATTTGTACATAACATGCATTTCTGAGTGATCCTGTAGCCTTTTAACTATTAGGACAATATTTTTGGGGTATCTTTTACTGTGTGCACAAACTCTGCATGAAGAATTGTATGCAACCATACTAGTATGCACAGTTATTTACCAGGCATAGCAGGTAGCTAAAATATGTCTACACTGAACATTAATGTGGTCTTCAGCTTCCAAGCTGAAAATCAGTATGTTTTTCCAAGCCAGCCAGTGGTAGTCAAGTTGGGACATGCAACCCTTGTTTCTGCTTGGGAGAAGCTGATCCTTGACCTTGTGCAGTCACAGACACCTGAACCACAAGTTGTGCTGAGGATGAGCTTTCCAAACCATACAGCTCTGGATGGAACAATGTGCATAAGGGAATAGAGACCAAGACAGGACTGTGGATTCAGCTTCAGTTTATATTACCTTTTGTCTTGAAAACTGAGTAATGCTATTCAACATATTTGTTTCAAAGTCTGAGAGAAGGGTAAACCTCCTTGAGCCAATTGTTCTGTTACCATTTCACTCAAAAGTCTTTGAACCAAGTGTTCAAAATTATAACAGTTATTGAGTAATGTCAACAGACAAAGGAATTTGAATAATCTAACCATTCTGAAAGATGCTTCCCTCTCTTTCCTTCTAGTAGCTGAAGCTACTAGAAGCAACCTGAGAGCATCTCTGTTGCAGGAAGAATACCTGCAAAAGATGATCTTTCCTGCCCTTTTCACACCTAGTGTTGTGTATGCATGATATAATTTTCTATTGTGATATTGTGTGATTTCACGTCTGTGGGATTTTTTTTATTAAACCTGATAATATCTCAGTCCAGGCAAAAAATTACCTGTGACTTGGGCTGTGGGAAGTGTACAGAATAATTACCTACTACATGAAATAATACTTGAAAATCCTGTAGTTACATGCTGGAAAAGAGTTATACAGTTATTTTTACTGTGCAGCTATTGATGTAACCACATGATTGACATGGAGTCACCAGGAGCAAGAGTCGAATACACATAAATAATTTATGAAGTTATGCTTTAGTACAGTTTGAGCAGAAAGTTTAACAAATTTCAAGGTGCTAAGGTCCACAGCTTAAGTCCACCAATTAGCAACATCTTAATATTGACATTCAATAGTGCTGATTCTGGTGCTGAATGTTGCACTTGTTTCTGTAGAAATCACTTTAATTCCTTTGTCACATTTAAAAATCCTAACAAACTGCAGAATATAATTATACAGATACATGATGACAGCACACAGGATGGCTATCGAAGGTGTTGCTCTGCCTATTAATGTCTTTTGTCATTGTGATAATCTTCATTTCCCAAAATCTGTTAGACATTTACTAGTATTGGATCTATTCATGCATACTTGAAAAAGGGGAATATATTGACTGTGGTGCTATGTTCACTGGAACACTCTTATTGCTTCATGTAAAATGGAAAGGGTAATGAGTCACTGATGTATTGGCCAAGAAGCCAATTAAACAAGGTGTAGGAGTTATCATTTGTTCTGGTGACCTGTGGAGTCGAACGAAATGATAAACTAAGTTGGAACTGTATCTCTCTTGTCCATGAACACTACAGAAATTTTTTCATGACTAATATCAAAAAACAGTCAAGTTCAAATTACACCATTTACTAGGGATGATAAACTAACAGGTTGATACTTTTTTCTATATGGCTTCTTCACGGCAACTAAATGTGCATATAGATTTCCACAGCCATAATAATGTACATTAGGCTTAGAGTAGTGCTAAGAGACAGCACGTTACACTCTGCCCTTTATACACATGGACAGTTTTAGAAAACCTCTCTCAGCTCTTTTTCCATGAAGACAATAGTGGTAATTGCTTGAGACTGAAGCATTTTTAGCTTGTTTCTGCTCTAGCTTTTAGATGGTTTCTTTTTTCAGCTTGGTAAATAAAGAACTTGTGATGATTAGGTCAGTTCAAGGGATAAAGTTATCCTGGCATAATTAGCATCTTAAGATGAGCCTTCCAGCCCGACTGACGTGGTTTTTTTTATATCCTGAGCTGGTATGTCTGCTCTCACAAGCTTCCAGACAGTGCAATAGTAGCAGTATTCACTGGGGAAGACAAAAAGAATTTGGCCACAGAGTCTAGAACAAGAATCTTGTCTCTTAGACAGGGAGACAGATCTATGCAAAACTGGGGAAGTATACCAGTGTTTTCAGCACAGATGTTAAAATTACAACCCATGAAAGACTCCTATCTAATGGTTACAAATGTGTAAATGGACTAAATTCTCCAATATTTTGTGGAGGGGTTTTGCAGTATAGGAATTAGGTAAGGAGGCAAAGAGACTTTTAGAAGCTTGCCTGGATCTGCAGATGTTCTCCTAGTCATTAGCATCATTAGTTTCCCAAGGAAGCTTGGATTCCCCAAGCTCCTGATAAACTTGCAGACTGTATAAGCTGAGTGTCAACAGTGAATCATGGTGAGATAGGGCACCCTAGGCAGGTGTGTTCTCAGGCTTCTAAATTTTGAACGCCACTGTGGCACTCCTTATGGGTTTTACTTTCAATAGATAACCCAAACGGATTTTGGAGGCTATTTCTAGTCTGCATTCCTTTTGTGCAGGTAAAGGCAAAAGGACTTCCATAAGGTGTCACACAGGACAGGTAACAGGCCTGAGAGCATGGGCAAAATGTAGGGACATCTACAAATGTAGATTCTTAGAATCTGTTTAGATAACTAGATATTAGCTAAGAGATATTTACACATATAAGAACATCGTGAAAAATAAAGTGATTTTCCAAAGGTTCACCATAGAAAATCCAATTTTTTATATCCAAAACCATGAAGCAAAGAGGTGGGTGAAAATAAATGGGAAGTTCAGTCTGAATGTTATGACATCTGGAAGACACATCTTTGTCATATACTGAGGTTATTTTAGATTTGCAGAGAAGAGGATTGGGTTGGAGGAGCTGCAGGAGGAGGGAAAGCTTCCTGGTGATGAAAGAATCATCTGATCCTTTGCTGAAGTTTGAAGATTATAACTGTGCTGGTAGAAATAGGACACATTTCAGAGAACTTGTTCAAAACAAAGAATACAATATAACAAAATCAGAAACTACTTTGCTTCCTGACAAACTTTGGATTACCACATGATTTTCTGGGCTTTAAGGTAAATGGAATTCTTAAAGCAAGTCAGGTGAAACATTAGAAGGAAACTGCTTTGAAGGAAAAACAGATATATTAAAGCTGTGGTTAAAGTTTGTGTAGTCATGGATCCCCCTGATGTATGAGTGTAGAACACATGTGTCTGACAGTGAGAGGGGGATGGCAAAAGCATCACATCCATACTAAAGAATGAGAAGGAATTTAGACTGACACTTCTAGGACAGCTGCATATCATGAACCAGATGGACATGAAGCAGTATTCCACACACATACCAGACAACACAAGCATATGAAGAACAAAATGTCTACGCCAAACTGCTTTGGAGTCTTTGAGAGAAGGTGAGATTGCATTTTGGGGTGTCCTTCACCCCAAAGGTGAAGGGCTATGAAAACACAGAGCTATACTAGAAACATTAGGAATTTTGTCAGATAACATCTGAGGCAAGGGGAAAAAACCCTTGGAAGAATCACAGAAGTCAGCAGCTCTCCTTCATGCCTTTTGCTCACCATTGCATCTACTCAGAAGTTTAGGGCTGCGACATGGATGTTGGTGACATGCCCAGACATATGAATGCAAGCAGTGGAAGTCTGTTTGGGAGTCATGGGCATAATCCAAACATTCCAGTGATTTTGAAAACTGGTTTTGGAAATTGTTAACACACACAGAGTCTTAATGCAAAGGTACCACCTGGAACAGGAGAAACTGTTCAAGTGGTGTAGATAGTATCATGTTTGTTAATATAACTTACATGTTGCAGGAGTTTGCTTCAGTTGATAACTCTGCTCTGAAGATCCACACTTCTTCCCTGAAAGCAGGACTAGAAAAGGGGGAGAGAGGATATTAAGGCTCCCCTTGTTCCACCTGTGTGACCCTCCCACAGCCTGGGAACTGAGGAGACAAGCACTCTTCTCCTGAATGTTTCTGTTGCAGAAGGCAACTCATGAGTTTTAATTGAAAAATATTTGTCTGTGTTTTATTCTTCTTGCCATCACATTTCTGAGTCTGCAGAACTCACTCAGGCTAAAGGTACGATAGAATGTGGATTGTGCTTTTGAAATAAAACTTATCTAAAAGAACAAACTGATGGTTTTCTCCTTATTTCTTCAGAGAAGCATTCAGAGATAGCTGCAAAGAAAGTGAAGCTGGAACAAGTTTCAGCACTTTCATTTCAGCATTTCATCCATTTTTTCTAACCATGTGATATTGAGGAATATGAATATGGGAGAGTGGGATCCAGCAGTGCAACATGATGCTGAGAGCAGATATTGGAGAATATGCTAATCATGCCATTAAAGGATTAGAGAAGCGCGGGTGAATTTATCAATTTTTAGTTGTATTTTTTATTCTTCATATACAGTTTCATGAATTTTCATCTGTTATCTCTTTTGTGAAAGTTGAAAAAGCTATTCTGTTAGCTGCTGAGTAGTAGTGAACCATCAATCTGCTCTATAAGCCCTAAAAACTCATGGATCAATGTGATACGGCTATGGGATCAAAGGCAGAGTTTCTGAACTCATCCACAGCAACATGAGCTGTAATGCACCAGGGACATTCTGCTAACCCGATGATTCGTAAGAGACCTCATGAGTCAGTAGAAGTTTCCTTTTCTGATAGAATATGAAAGTCCTAAAACAAGTCTCTTAGTATTTTTATCTTTCTTTTTTTGCCAAACAAAATGTTAATTCTACTTCTGATGTAATTCTCTTTTCAAAATACAACTACATGATAAATTTGCTAAATGATAAGCAGGTCCTTCATGGAACTAAGCAGATTTCTCTTATCTAAGGATTTGGCTTTAATAGAGTTTTAGCACATCAATTTCAGGCAGTTTTACATACTAAACATAGTAATAAAATCTAACTAACAACACTAAGAACTCCTGAATTTCTTACCCCAGGTGATTTAGCTATTTTAGGTAATACTTGATTTATATATACATCACATAATTTTGTATACAAATGGTAAGACAAATGTTCAGACAACTTCTGGTCTTTTCTCCATCTTGTCTAATTGGTTTTCCATCATTTCTAAATATTGCAATTTTATAATTGTAACCTTTTTTTATTTTTTGTTTTATACCAAAAATGGAGAGTAACCAAAAGATAGTTGATAACACATAAAATAAAGATAAAAGGTTCAGTACATGTGAGGGTGCTATGCTTTAGGATTCCTGTAAAGACCACTGAAAAATACTTGATTTCCCAGGTGGTGCCTGTGTTTAATTATTATCCTGGAGAAGCTCCCAAGCACTGATTTCTCCCAAGTGACACTTTCCTGAAAAGGCAGAGGTTTTGCCAGTGGAAAACAGTGGGAGCTACCATCTGAAAAGGGTTCATCTACCTAGATCTTAGAGGACTCACTTAGCACATAGATGGAAAAGGGTGTTTTCTCCATCTGTCTGTTTACAAAGAATTATTTATTTTTAATGACTTACTCTTATCAAAATTTTTTCAAATGTGGAAATAGTAGTGAATTTAAGCTTCAGGGAGGGAAAAAATTGGAAAAGATAGAATTTAGATTGCCATCCCAAACACTTGCCAGTCATCCCAAACCAACCTCCTTCAATGAAAATCCTGTTGAAAAACGTGAGGGAGGACTAAGAAGAAAGAGAGAGGTGGAATATCTTCTTCAGTTTATCTTCAAGAGGAGGAGATGGTGGGTTGCAACAGGATGCTGAAGGGAAATCCAGATAATTGTTAGTGCAACTATAGGGTGCTTGGGATGTTTGGGGTCCATTCAAAGCTCCACTGGAGATTTCCTGAGTAAACAAGAGGAGCCACTTGATCTCCCTATGACTCAGTTTCTTGTCTATAGAATAGGGAAAATAGATGGTGGTGTAAGACTAGATGCACTACAGATTTCTCACACCATTAAGGGAGCTCTCATTAAGAGAGGTTTCTTTATCAACGCTGTCACCCCTAGAGAGGTTCTGAGGCCATTTTAGTCAGCCTGACACTAGGTGCTATCCAATATAGTTTACTACCTGCAAAGAAGGGGAACAAAGTTACAGCAAACCAGATTCACCAGGTACCGTACAGAAGGGTGCAGTGCAGTACCTCATAGCACCAAATGGTACAGCATGGTAAGAAAGCCCTGATTTGTCAGTGATTATCCAATTTTTAGGCAGTGGAGTCTATATGCATCTCCTCAGAGCACGCAGCCACCCATACTGCACATACATAGCAACCGGCAGCAGACTTGCTTTTCACGTATCCCTTAGACTGAATTGGCTGCTCCCCTCCTCCCTTCCAGGGACCGCAGTCCGCAGGACTCCTGCGAGACCCCCTCTACAGGCTGCGCTAACTCAGGCGTGATAGCGCTAGAAGGAAACTTCTTTCTTCTCCGCTTCCTGCTGCCAGCAGCGTTTGGCTTTTCCCACAGCGGCGCCCTCGGCGGGCGCGGGACTGAGGAGGAGGAGAGGGGCTGGGAACCGGGGCTGAGGAGCGGGAGCGCGGGCAGCCGCGGCCCCCCGAACCCGCCCTGGCCGCGGGGTCCCGAGTGTCGCCTCCCCTTGTCGCTGGCAGCTCCAGGCCAGGAGACTTCACAGTGCCCCAGCCACGCGTCCCTACGCCACCCAGAAGATGGCTTTCTCCTTCCCCTCTCCTCTTTCAAGTAGTTGAATGAAGTCCACCGCACTTCTCCAGGTCTTGCATACGGCACAGCGCCTATGTGCCCTAGCTGAGATGTTTCTGAGGTGAGGGGAATACGGTGCCGTTGATGCTCATCCCGCCATTCCGGAGCAGAATAGCTTCTTCGACCCCCAGTTATGTAGTAACAAGGGGAAAATTTCCTGAAATTAGACTACTGCAGGAACTCTGGTTTTAGTCACAGCTGTCATCCGAGAAACAAATTTCCAGGCATTTTTAATCTAATTCACTTATTCTTTATGTAACTGAATTAGAAAATGTGATTAAGCATCGCAGAATCTTCGGCATTGAGCCTGCCTAACCTTTAGTGAAACATGAAACAGAAAAACTTATTAGAAGTAAGAAGAAATGGTGAAATCGTCTGTATGGATTTGGTACAATCGTTACTGACTGAGTAGGAGGATTAGAGGCACAAAGACTCAAGGAAAAAAAAAAAAAAAAAAAAGAGGATAATGACCTTTACAGCTGAAATTCTTCCGCGATTGTTTAACAAATATTTCAGGGCAGGCACCGAGAAGATGCGGTGCGAAGAGGTGCTTGCTTGAGCAGCCCTGTCCTGCCGGCCCGCCCGCAGGTCCCACGCCCACTTCTCCGATGTTTCTTCCCCTTCTGTCCACAGACCGCTCTGAGGCAGAGACAATTCGAAGGGGAAAAAATCAAAGGCTTGAAACTGATTCTCCCTTGCTATGGCATCCTCGAGGTTTGGGCTTAAGACCCCTTAGAAGGAAGAGCTGATCCCCCTCCTGCTCAGGGGGGTTTAACACACTCTCCAGCCGCGCTCCCTGCGCGCCCGTGCTGCGCGTGCCGGCGCTGGGATGCGCGGAAGCACCCGCCGTGCTTGGCTGCACCAAGCGGCGCTTGGATGTGGGGGATAATCCGTTTTCCACGAACACGCAGCCAGTTTAAACAAAACAGCGAAGAGTAGAAAACACCCCGACACCTGCTAAAATCAAACTAAAACCCGTAGGAAAATTTTGTTTTTCAGACCAGCTCCCTGCGCACCTCGGGCGGGGACCCCCGTCAGAGACTTGCATGTGCCAGGGACGGAGAGGGACAGGCTTAGCACGGAAACACTGCCGAAGAGCTAGGGAAAGGAGCAACCCCGGGGCGGGGATGTGGGCTCCTCAAGGAAGTACGGGGGTTGGGGGAATGTGAGGAGAGAGCGGAGGGCTCCGGGGAGTGCAGCCCCCTTCGTTCCGGCTATCCTGGGTGTGGGCAGGGATGCGCGGTGTGGCGTGCCCCCGCAGACCCCGACGCCGCCTGCTCTCCCGCCTGGCAAGGCGGAATCACTCCTCCGACCGGGCTCCGGTCCCCGCAAAACTATGTCATTAACATAAATCAAATAATGGCCGGGGGGGATGAGGGGAAGAGGGAAAAGGTACGCGACTGCTCATGAGTTAAATATAAGTCTCTGACTGTCCTGAACAAAGCGACCGTCCCCTTGGGAAGGGTGACGTCTCTCCAGTAACGTGATTGCTCCTTCGGAAGCAGAAACGTGTAAACGCTATAAAACGCGGCGGCGCGGCGGGCAGCTCAGAGCGTGCGGCGAGACGGAGCCCTCCTCTTCATCTTCCTCCTCCTCACCCTCACCCTCGGTCGCCACCCCGGCAGCAGCGCAGCGGAGCAGGGCGCACTCCCCCAGCACCGCTCCGCTCCGCGCCCGCCCAGCCAGACCCACCGACGGACTCGCGGCTCCGTGAGTAACTTTCTCCCCGCCACAGCGGCAACTTCGCAGCGGATGAGAAAGGATGTCCCCATCCCGTAACCTCGCTCCTCTTCTCCCCTCCCGGACCTGCGGGGAAGGCGTCCCGGCCGTCGGGGAGCGGGGAGAGGTTCTGAAAGCCCAGGGCAGCCGAGGAGGGAACCCTCCCTTGTTACCGCTTAAGTGGCTGAGCCCCGGGCACCGCTGTCCCTTGCACCAGGCCGGGGGTCGCCTTGGGGGTGCCAGCTTTCCCCGACGCCGGCAGCTCCCCCGACATCGCGACCCTGCTAGCCGGCGGCGTCTCTCGGGACAGGGACCGGGGTTGGGAGTGGGGCCGGGGCAGTCGCTCGGCGGCCCGAGGCGAAGCCCCGGCAGGTGCGGNCCGCGCCCCTCCGGCCCGCAGGGGCCGGCCCAGCCCCGGCCGGTGCCCCAAGGGGCTGTGAGAACCGCCGGTCCTCTCCCAAGGAGGGCGCAGTGCGGCGCTTCCCGTCGGGGTGTTTGCCCGGTATCGGGGGCTGCGCGGGGTCCCCGCGGCGAGGCTGCGGTCAGGCGTGTCCCGGCCGGTGACCGCCGAACACACCCTGCAAAAGCCCCCGGGAGGCGCACGCATCTCCCAGGGCGGCTGCAGCCGCGCTGCCCCACGGGCTGGGTCGCGGTGACCGAGGCGTGTTCGGGGGGCGGACGGGATGTGGGTCACGGCGAGCCCTGGGACGTGAGCGAGTCCATGGGAACAGAGCGGAGCGCAGGTTTTGTACCCCTGCTTTGTGCTTCTGCTGGTTGAAGGTGCTATTAGTGGTCCAGCTAAATTAAGTCAGATGGCAGAACGGTACGGTTTGCATTTAGGTAAGAGGAACATGAAGTGTAGAAGGACCAATGAAAAACAGTACGGCAAAACAGCACAGTGACTGACTTCCAAAAGGTGTGACTTGAGCCGGTTTATTTCACCCAGCAACTTTGCACGGATTTTTTACCAGACAGAAGACTTACGAGTCAGATATATAAGTAGTGGTAATAGCGATGGTAAAATTACAAGGGCAATAGTCTGTCTTAGTTTTAGGATGTGATTTTTGCATGTCATCACACACAGGGGTTTCCTACAGTGATGGGAGCCTCTTGTCTGCCACAGAGCATAAGAGCAGCCAGAATGATGCCAAACTACTGCTATGCAGTCAGACTGCCCTTGATAAAATATGACACATCATAAGAAACCGCAGTTTACGAACACGTGAAATAACTGTACATCAGTCTATACAGAGCAATTGCCATGATACATTTTAAGAGATTAAATGCAAACATTTTTTATCTTCTAATATGGGAGGATAAAAACATGTAGAGATACATGGGTGCACCTTATATTTAGTTTGAAGTTCTTGGTGTATTTGCTTTCTTTGGAGAGGGCCTAAGAACTGTTTCATTCTGCATTTCAAAGCACATCTTAAATCTTAACTGGGAGGTAAGTACGTCACAGGAACAGTTTTTACTTTGCTTGGGTAGAGGCTGTTAATCCCATCCGTCATTTATACCAAATGTAGTTGTTAGGAAAAGCTTCATGGTTGTCACTTGTGCTGTGATTGTCATACGTCATGCACTGGAATGGATTTTGCTCAATGATAACATTTATCTAGAAAATATGCATTTGAGAGAAGGATCTGTTATGTCAATTAATCTACAGTTAAGCATGGATTCTACCTGAAAGTGATTTTTGTTTCATCCAGATTTTTTTAAAATGCTTTACAGATTAAAGTAGGTAGAAGTGCATTTTGACACAAATCAGAATGCTAGCTGCAGTAAAGTGTCACATGTCCTCAGCTAGGAGTATTTTACATGGTTTCTTTCTCCAGCAGATTGGGAAACAGAATGCCATTTGATGGAGCCAGTGAACCTGACCATGCCCGTGGGTCAATAAAGTCAGAATCAGATATTTTGCAGAACACATTACCTGAAAATGAGAAATTCTATTTTGATCTCTCCAGAATTATTGATAGGTGAGTTTCTTTATTATCATAAATACAAAAGATGATGGAGTACTTGATCTCTGCCAAGAAATCATTCACATTTTCAAACTGAGAATTAGGAAAGGAAGACTCAATTACAGAAGAAAATCCCACAGCCGCAGCTTGAATACTGGTAGCAGTAGGGATGTTGGCAGAGATGTTGATTGTATTGCCATCCTGGCATGATGAATGCATTCACTTTCCAGGAAGGACTAAAAAGTATATTGTGAAAATCTGGAAGTTATTTTATGAAATTAGTTCCATTTAATATGTACAATAGATAAATGAAAGAAAGCAGTATGTTTACAAAATGAACGTTATCAAAATTATGTGAACTCAGGCTGTATTGTAGAGTTTATTTATTGTCCATTTCAGAAATGCAAGGCATGCTGATGGAATTTTCACCACTGTCTACAGCCATCTTTTGGCTAAACTTGCTGTGAAGAGATATCTGCATTCGCTTATTAGAAAACGAGTTAGGTGAGGTGACACTTACATTAGGTAGATTTTTTTTTTCCTAGCTGGCTTTATTGGCAATTTTTTTACCCTTCTGTATCCAAGTTCTACTTTTTGTGATTTAGAGATAATGAAAGAAAAGTGTATATAATTATGGGGGAGCTGAAAATCCTATATAAGTATTTAGTGATATTGCTAAATGAGCATGTTACTATTTATTCCTGACACAACTGTGAGAGGTAGAGCAACAGACACTGCACAAAGCATAGATAATGTATACTAGAAATAAAATAATGATTATCATGCCAATTTGCTAATACTTTTTTCTGGTAGTGTTTTTACTAGCTTGGCAGATGAGTGGCAAAAGTAAATAAAAAATGATTTACTTCTCAGTACTTAACAACAGAGAAATGCACAATGAAATCAAGAAATGACTGATGTACAGTCAAAATGTAAAGGAATAGTTTCTTCCTGCTGTAGAAAACATCGACAGATGTTTGTGGGATCTGTATTGCAGCAGGATTCAAAAAAGAATGAGGCAAATTCGTAGACAAGGAGTGTGGCTGCAACTTCCAGACCAGTGCATTAATAAACTAATGGGCACAGGGTGCTGGGTAGCATCACTGCATACTTTCCTGGTTTTCAAATCCATAAGCAGCAACTGCTGAGCCACTGTGACAATACTACTGAGTGCCTACTTCATATGCTCAAAAGCTGATTCAAAATTAGGTCTTCAATTTTGTCAATGCTGCCTTTGTTCCAGAACATACAGTTCCAGTTTCTCATATGCTATAAACTAACATAGACCATTTAAAACAGAACATCCTGACATTTCCCAAGATTGTGCACGAAGAAAAGGCCTCCAGGTTTGGTTTTCACAAGGTGTGTTTTGTCTTCTGAAGCCTTAGAACAAGCTTTATGTAGCATCTTATGTGATGCTACACTCTGACTTTCCTCAGTGGGAGACTCCAACTCCATTGTGATCAATAAGAACAATGATGAGGTCCTTTAAGAACTTTTCGAGATTTAAAGCAGGTTGTACCTTGACATTGGACTGAAATATATTCACACAAATTATAGAAATTAAGATAAAATCTGTTTATTAAAAGGTGCAGTCTGGGAGAACAGACAGGAGAGAGTAATGAAATCCACACTTAACCACTTGATCTTGCAGAATTCCTGGGACAGACTCTAGAAATCATTGACTATCCTAATTGCATAGACCATGGCAAAACTGAGTCAGAAAACAATCAGTGGAATGTGATTTAGCCCCAAAAGACTAAATACCAATCTTTAGAATTTGATCCTTGTTATTAAAATACATAGTAAGCAGTAGAAGCAGTGGCTTCTTTTCAAGAGAAGGATCCAAAGTCATAGATGGAAAAATGAAAGCTGAAATGAAGATTTGATTTTATTAGGCTAATCGACATCATAAAGCTTACTTCACTCATTTAATGGTATCTTCTTTTAAACAGATATGGTCTCTTAATTTTTCCTTTGTAATTGTTGTATTGCCAGCTCCCAGGACAGTCCAGTCAAACGCCACTCTGATGCTGTCTTCACTGACAACTACAGCCGCTTTCGAAAGCAGATGGCTGTGAAGAAATACTTAAACTCAGTTTTAACTGGAAAAAGAAGGTACTACAAGAAAGACAATATGTATTGTTTCCATACTTTTATGGTAGTAAGACAGAAAAGGTTTACATCCATATATGTATACAGAGAGAAAAAGAAAAAGGCACTGAACATTAATTAATTGATAGCATGGTTTATAGCATGGCTTTCAAATACAGACAACATTTTCTTGGAACAGACACCACAATGAGATTAGAATGAAAGAATAAAGAGGATATGGCATCTGGCAATTTTAAAAAGCTTCCAACAGATTCTTACATCGTTTTTATTTATAAAAAAATCTTCAAAAGGAAAAAATCCACTGAACTATGGAACATTAACAACAATCTTATGAAGAAATTTGTTGAACCTTTGCCTCTCTGTAGACACATGAAATGAAAATTTAGATGTCCCCAAAGGACCATATGTCCTAATCAGTATAGGTGAGAAGTGCCAGCATACGTTTCTGTAGATGTTGTATTCCATTTGTATATTGTATATTTGTATATTTAGACAACTGCTTTTAAATATCATGTCTCATTATTCATTAAACATGCTATTTCATACATTCTATAACACTTTGGTATAAGTGTTAAGAAAATGTGCAGAAGCAACAGTTAGAAGAAGGCTTTTCTTTCTTTGCTTTTTCTTGTGAGAGCAATAAAATTTGTTTCTGATCCACCACAGCCAGGAAGAGCTAAACCCTGCTAAACTTCGAGATGAAGCAGAACTTCTTGAACCATCCTTTTCAGAAAACTACGATTCTGTAGATGAGCTGCTGAGCCACCTCCCACTGGTATGCCAAGATTTTCTTTCCTCTTGCTGTTACTTAACTTGACCCGTAAAATGAGATTAATTGTACATGAAGCTTGGCCTATCGGAAAATCAGAATCATCTAGGAAAGGGAGTCATTTCCATGAATAGCTTTATGTTTCTACAGAGATTGTGTCTGAATAAAATAATAATTTTAATAATAAGCTTTAAGTTATCCCATGATTGCTGCAATTGAAAATTTCTAATTAAATGGCACTGCTAATAATGCACCTAATTCACTTGGGTGTTTCAACCAGTGTGCACTGCGGCATAAAACCAGAACTGACTCATTTTTAATTACAAAGATCATTGTTTCTTCGAAAAAAAAAACTTGAGGATATTTCTTTTAATTAAAATAAATGCTGCAGATTTTGTTTAACATCTTTTTCATTAGAAAGGATTTGGTCCTAGAACTAAGAGCATCAGCAACATGAAACTTATGCATTAAGAAAGCACTTGACATGTGAATCTTGCATTTACTGTTTTCCATTTAGCTACTACTATATTTTCTAAAGTCATTCACAATTATTTTTCTTTGCTTTATGGAAATATAAACCCTTCTACATCAACACTTGCAGGAATATAACATTCGAAAGGGTAAGGTAGAAGCGAATTTAGTATTCTTCAAAGTGTATTACAGAATTGATGATAGTTTTGGCATTTGTGTCTCAAAAACAAGTAAGGAAAAAGATTAAAAGGCTATTCTTGAAGATAAAATTTGGAGGAATATCTTTTTTTATATCGTCCCCAACCACCCTCCCCCCTGCACGCCCAAAAAAGTTGTTTCCTTTCAACACTGAAATAAAATGAGAAAATTTTCCTTTCCACAAATGTGGCACTTCCTCTAAAGTTCCCAAAGGTTAGAAAGGACATAAGCTGCTTATACCTTGAGGAATTAAATAATTTGTAACCAACGTGATTCTGGAAAGAAATGTTCTTTCTGCACAAGATTAATATTCTGGCATTGACTAAGGGAGAAAGAGTAGTGGTGCAGCAGGTGGGAGATATCTTCCTGAAAAGATTTTCAGTCCTTTCCTTTTTTATTGACTTTACTGATGAGGCAGGTCTTCCTGAGGGTGAATCAGTATTGACTATTACTTGTAGTTTTATTGCAGTCCCCAGTTGCTAATGTAGTGTGGAATGAGTAACCTGAATTTTTGTATCCATTTCAAGGATACAGGATTTTTTCAAAGTAAGCAGTTCTGCGCTGTAGCCTAATCTGAAGTAACATTTTTCTCTAGTCCTTCAACCTTTCTTTTATCATCCTACAGTCCTGTCTGACTGTATTGCCCACCAAACTCCTGTGAGCAGCCACATCTCAGCTTGTCTCACATCTCAGCCACATCTCTAAGCACAGCAATTGTTTTATATCAAGTGTTACTTATTGCCAGGTGTCTGCCTTTGTACACCTCATGATGCAACTGCTTAAAAAAGTGACTTCTAAAGCACGTTTCTCCTTTGCTTTTCAGGACCTCTGAAGGACACCTGGTAAAGTCTATTACAAGAACAAGCTATTTTTGAGTTCCACATAGTATTTCAAAGAGATGACTTTAGTCATCAAACCAGAACAAATATGTTGTGAAGTGAAAGTTGTGATATATTTGTTTCTTATGTAATAAAAGTTGATATTTACATTGTAAATATTATTCTAGAGTTCTCTACTGAAAGCTGTACATATGGATGCCAGTTGAACTCATGAGAAGTCTGTGAGTCCATATGCTGTAAATCCTTTACTTCAATAAATTCATTTGAAAATGAGTGTGCAGCTGAAAAGAGCCCATCATGATTAATTAATTGGCTTATTTTAGGTGTGATAAAACTTCAGACAAACATGTGTAATAGTAAGGAAACAGTTCCAGATAACCTCATAAAGAACATGTGAAAACATGAGGAGCAGAATGTGCAAAGTATATAAAACTGCTTTACCAAGATCTCTGAAGGTTATTGCCAAGCAAAAGGGAATGCTTTTCTAACAGTTTACCAAGCAACTAGAAAAATTGAAAAATAATTAAAATTTTTTAACCTCCAGCAGCATCTTTCCTTCCAGTTCACATTTTTAATATTTTACAACATAAAAGTTATAGTACCACCAGGAATGTCTCCTTTATTTTCAGTTATGTTTTAGATTCTCTAGAGCTGATGAAGTGCTAAAAGAATGCAATCCCTTGACTTGTTTGATGCCTAAAGTCATAAGTTATTCTACATTTGATTGTCTGTAGCTTTGATGATGAAACTATTGCTTATATATAAAATAGATCTGAAGAAAGTTTACTATTTTTTCAGAATGAATGTAATTTGCAGAATATTCAGACAATAAATCATTTTATTATCATGGCAAGCTATTACTGGTTTGAATCAGTGCTATGGCTACCTGAAACAGCAGAGATTCCAGTAAGTGCTGTCTCTACTATAGTAAGGGTAGAAGATAACATTTTTAACTGATTTATGCTATACTATTTTAGAAAGACAAGTAAATAAACCTCCAGTCCCCTTTTCTGTAGCTTTCTATTATTGTAGATGACTATGGAACTGGAAATTTGCAGCTGTTGGTTTACAGCAGTGATGTAGAAGGTAGAAAAACTTATCAGACCTACTTAGAAGCTGAATTTGGAATTTCAAGTATATTTATAAATCATACATATGCAGACATAGACAGCGATAAAACTGATTTTCAAGTTTCACTTACAAGTTTACTGTTCTCATTTAGAAAGAAACTTCTAACATGATAAAATCTGAGATTTATGGAGACTAGTTCTCATAAATATGTAGCCCTCTGATTTGCAATTTTTTTGAATATTGGCAACTGCATGTCAAAAGAAAACCAGCTTTCACAGATCAGGTGCTAATATTGCTATTTCTATCTAGCCTTGACAGAATCTATTTTAGCCTAAGCCAATGAATGGTTCACAAAAGTTATATTTTCACAAAAGACATAATTTCAAAGTCTTCTCTTGAAAAGTGGTTTTCCACCCCCAATTCCTATCATATTATGAGCATTTGAAAGAAAAAACACCTTTGTAATTAACTAGAAATTTTCTTCAGGGTAGTTTGAACTATGTTAGTATTTCTGTGAGATGTAATCATTTAAAAAAAGTGAAGAAAACCAATCAGAAGCAAAGCTGCATATGGTCTTCACACACAGGTTTTTTTCAGTGTATGTCATTCACTCAATTTAAAGTAACAAAAATTGGAGGGATCAAACACAATACCAGAATTTTTTTTTCTAGACTTTTCTTTGATTTTTTTTTATTTCTTGCTTATCAATCAGGCATCTAATGGAAGAACTTGTCTTCCAGGTCTAAAGTATTATCTTCCTGATATTCCTGATACTTTGTTCTCCATAGAAAACTGCAGAATTTGGAACACATATTTTCTCTGTTACATGAAGATGGAGGAAAAAACAGGGACATTTCATTAGGAACACACACGCACGCACACACACACATACACATTGTAGTAACTCAAATAATACTGTGGTAGCTTCCCCTGAGGGTTAGCAGATAGAGACAGCCTAAAATGCATGCTAAATTTTGTGCACATTGTGTCAACACCTAGAATGGGGAGAAACTAACCTCCAGAATAATATATTTGACTTGGTATTTGTGCTAAAGGATGGGTTTTAAAATAGCAACCTCTGCTTTCCGTAGGGGATTTAAATACAAGGTAATACGTTCAGAAGAGTTAATTGTGGAAGAGGTAACATTGTTCACCTCAACTCCATGGGAAAGCAGGCATGGTAAGGTTAAATGATAAAATTGAAGAGAAATTTTAGCATTTCACTGAATTACACAAGTTTTCATCCTGTCAGTGACTTGATACATGTCGCCAGTCTTAAAGCCAATCTGCAAAATATCGTAATAGTGGAATCAAAGCAGTGAGTTATCAGGACAACGAAGAGGCCAGCCCCAAAGGGAGCATCAGGAGAACTGCTAGGAGGGAAACAAATACCCAGGGGATTTAGAAGAGAACCACTGACATGGAAAATTCAACTAGGAAGGAAGGAATAAAACCGTGATGGGTCACTGGGGTGTATATTAAAGGAAGACCTCACCATATTTCTCCAGAATTCCACTTCTAACACAAGGTAGGAATACTTCTGGTCTCACAGGATAGAATTAATTAGTTTTTGTTTTATTGAATAGGGTTTACTTTTTAAAGCTATCCTTTGGAGCTTTTACAGAAAGGTACAGAATCATCAGCACTAGAAGAGGGTCTTTTCTGGTCCTAAATCCGTAGAGAGGATTTGCATGTGTGTGTGCGCATCTGTGCACTCATCATCCATTCAAGAAGAGTCAGAATCGTGTATAACACAATGAAAATTACAAAAGTTGACAAAACAATTTAAAATTACAGCCAGTAAAGACCATTAAAGCAAATAAAACCCTTACAGCTCCTCTGATATTTTAAATGGATTTGAGGGACTATGAGTGTTCCACCTGAAAGTCTGAGAAAAAATTCTGTTTAAAAATATGGAAATGGGTAAGTTGGATCCAAAGCATAGTTAAAATTTAATGTATAGGCATATTGAATTCTCCCCAAAGATGGACCTTTTGGAAAGAAATGTATGTATACAGGAATAAATTAATTTGCTTGCAAGATATTTGGGGCAGGGAGATGGAAAAGGCTGCCAAGTGCCTTTTGTGATATTACCTGTTCTTTCCCCTACATCTTCTATTTTTCCTTATTTTCTCTCTTCCTCCTCCACTTACCACGGGCTTTCCCACACTCTAACAATCTCACTATTGCTTTGCAAAGTTGGTGCATTAATATATACCATTGCTTTTGAGAAGAGCAATTACAGCAGAATTTAAATTTATGGTGCAGCAGTCTAACAACTGCCTTCTTGATGGAGAGGGGTATCGCAGGAACCTGGCACAACCAGATTTGCAGGAGCAGCCTGCAAACAGCCCCTGACTTCCCACTGGAGCCTTCCCATTTGCTGAGTGACTGGCAGAGAAGACTGACCTCTCGTTGGATACATCAAACAGAACTCGTGTCCTCCTGGGGCTTGCGCTGGCTCAACTACAACATATTCCCTCTCTTTTCTGATCTGGAGCAGTCACAGACAAATTGCCTGCTGGGTTACCAAATTGGTTTAGAACTGGAGGTAGGAAACTGGGCACCCATCTTTTACATCAATCTTTTTAAAATTCCAAAGAATAATTTGATGCACATTCTGCTTCTAAAGTAAACAAACAGAAAAAATTTTATTTCAGTTTTGCACACACAGACATGCAGGGGATTTAGGGAAGGGAATAAACCACTTTTTCCTGCTGAGGATAATTATTTTCAATAACTTAATTAATCAATATTTATAAATAAAAATATGGCCTAATATTCAAAGATTAAACTGGAAGTGATATAAATAATATTGATACAATAAAAGATAAATACCAAAATATCAACATCATCATGGTAAAAACAATATTTTCAGTAGAGTGTGGTTTTGGTAAACAGTAGGGATTGTTTTCATAAAGAGAAGAAAAAAGGAGGAAAATTATCTTGTTCTACACCAAGAAAATTATTTAGTATTAAAATTTTGCATAGGATAATATGCTTAGAAAAGTGTCCCTGAGGAGGGTGCATAAGATCTGTTTTCTGGATCTTTTTTCTGGAACTGCTCTGGATATTTTGGAGCACTATTTCACATTTCAATGGGATTGCAGCATCTACTAGCCTGTTATTTCTAAACATGGGATATAAATGCTTTTTGTATGTAGATACACTTACTTAATAGTTCTGTAGTCAGAATTTTCTCTTATTCAACACATACCATATTTTTGGAATGGGAGGAAAGCAGAAGAGAAACTAAAAACAGCCACTGTCTTCTGTTAGGTGAGATGTATCTGTGAAGACTTTTCTACTTAGGAAGCGTACTCAGAGCAGGAGCTTTTTTCAGTAGATTAGGAAATAGCCAAGCTGTTGACTGGGAGTTGATGCTACACATCAGCTTTTTGGTAGAGAAGAATTGATTTATATGAAGCCTGGGATGTTCCTAGTTGTTTGCTTTTTTTATATATTGTTGAATTGCTTTTCACAGAAAGTGGTCATGAGTATGTTTGACAGGTGTCTTATCATCATTTGTTTCTATTCTAACACAGTTCTTCATCTTTTTTTTTCAGGCAGTCCCTCTTCTCATAATCATAGCCAGAATATCTTCACACTGTTTTAAGGAAACAATTTTCTCTTATTAGGGAGTATAGAAAGCAAACTACTGCATCCTAGGAAACCTCTTAATGAAAAGGCCAAGGATATATAACTTATGCAGAAGGACCAAGTCTCGGTTAAAAAGCAATAAGACTTTGAAAAATTCTAGATTTGGTGTCAGTAATTTCAGTCCCATCTGGTCATTCCTTCTAGAGCACTGCATTGTACTTGGAGTTCCAAAGCTGGTGTCAGACCTCTGGTCTTGAGCAGTAAAGCTTGTAGAAGAGAAGAAGAAGAAGAGGAAGAAGAGGAAGAAGAGGAAGAAGAAGAAGAAGAAGAAGAAGAAGAAGAAGAAGAAGAAGAAGAAGAAGAAGAAGAAGAAGAAGAAGAAGAAGAAGAAGAAGAAGAAAAAGAAAAAGCAGCAGCAGAAGAAGAAACTGATAAATGTTGAGGTAGAGCAGATGAAGACTATGTCTTCAAAAAAGTACTTGATTTTAAACTCAGTTTATATATGGCTGTTTGTTCCCTGTTCGTAGGTTTAAGACTCTGGTTTTGAGTAGAAATAGTAATCTCTTGCTGTCAGAGGCCCTCACATTATGCAAGTTTATTCATTAACTTAGCAAGCTCCCTCAGGAGCTGTGTTGTTTGCTCCCTAATTCTGCTGCTGCACAGATGTAGCAGCTGTACTTGTTGGGAACCTCCTTTCCAGTGGCAACCTAAATTGACAGACACCTTTTCAACCACTTCTTACCATCCTAATCTGCCCATTGTAGGAATACCATTACTCTTTTCAGGGACCTGTATTCCTAGATGTATTTATAGACTGCTATTCCCTCCCAGCCCTGCTTTGTTAGGCTGAAGAAACAGTTTGTCTTGTTTCACCTTGTAAACGAATCTGTGTTTCCAAGACTGCTGGACCCCCATGCACAGTGGGCTCACGTTTCATAATGAGTTTAACTCTACTAAATTACTGTTTGCTAAAGGAATCTGAAAGTCCCTTCTTTGTTGCAGACATCTAGGAAAAGTGACAAGTGATTTTGAAGGCCTCTGTCTGGAAGCTCTTTCAAGAGCTGATTTTTCAGTCTGTGGGTGATTTGGGTTTTTTTTTTTTTGTTTGGTTTTGCTGTTGTTGTTGCTTCTCAAACATTTTTGAGTTTTCTAAAGCTGAGGAAACAGAATCACTGATCAGTTGATATACGGTGCCTTTTATGGAGTGAGTGGAGGGGAAGGCACTCAATTCAATCTAAAATGCATGTGAAGCAAAACTCCATTCTTAAACAGGCAACTGCCCAGATTAATGGGTAGTTTCACCTAGATCTCTGCATCCTTTTTATGTGGCTATAGTCTGTATTTTTTAATTCAACTTCCTTAACCTGCAGCCAAGGGAAATGACAAACACAGCCCTCGTGTTGCCTTTCTATCCTCTATGGTACTGGACAGACAGGTGGCAGCAGCAGCAGCACTGGTTCTTTGCTGACCCTTGGCAGCCCAAGGAAGGGAAAATGGAGATCAGTTTACAGCAATGCCCTAGCACAATATCAAGGAGATTAGGGTAAAAACAGCTATATGTCCTCTGGCTTGCCCTGTGAGTAGTGTGGTATAGTTTACACACTGGCTTGTCATCCGCATTAATTCTTCAAAAGGAAGATGGAAGAGAGCCAGGCAAGCACTTGTGCATTTATGTCATGTATATTTAAATATCATGCTAAAGTGTAGTGCCAGTGATGCTGAGGGGTTGAGGGCCTCCTTTCATCGATACCTAAAGGATTACAGCAGGGATTACCTTCTGGATCATTAGTGTACTGCTGTGCAGTAATAAAGAAATCCAGCTGAGTGGACTACTTGGGTCATCGCTCTTTGATTTATGATTCATACTCTGTTCAGTACAGGTGAGAACACAAGTGCTCAATGTACCCTACTTTCATAGAGAAGGGGTTTGACTCTGTAAAGATCAAATTTAATTGGGTATTGCACATTCTGTAACTTCCAGGCTCCATTTAAATGTATTTTCCCAAAGAATGGCTAATTCAAAATTTCATTTCCCTGGCCTTAGCCCTGTTGAATAGCTTTTTCACATTTACAGCATTCTGAAGGGTTCTGGAATCATATATGAGATAATTAGATTGCTTTTCGGTGTTGGAACAAACAGAACTTCACCTGGTAAAGTCAGAATGACATTTCAATGGGACTTTTCCTTGGCTATGCTTTATAAATAGGTTTGCAGGATCTGATTAATAAGAAAGTGCATGGCCACTAGACAATTTATCTCTGTAAAAAGGACTAATCCATATAAATGTTCTATGTTATATTTCTAATTACATTACCTCTTAACAATTCCCTGAGAGAAATCTATCAGAAATTCTGCTTCAAAGACATATTAGATTTTATACTAATTTTATGTTTGTTGAATACTCTTCAGTGTAAAAACAGCATGCTACATAATTATAATGCAAACAGACTATTAAATTATTTTCTGTTAAAAAGTGAAAAAAATCAGTGAAGGAGAACCTTTCCTGCCCCAGCTGCAATGGCAGACCACAGTGGAAAAGATTATGGTTTCAAGGACTTCTACACTTGATCTGGTAAAATTTAACACAAATTTTAATGTGTTTGATTACACTTTGCGAGAGCTCTGCATCAATAGAGGATTTTTGCAGACTCTGGAACTAGAGCCTTCCAAATTCAGCCCCTGACATAGACACAGAATAAAGAGCATTCTTTTTGGCTAGCTCTGACTGGTCAAGGATTTTTTTTTTTTTATTGTGCATTTCCGAGTACCTACAATTATTTTAGGCTCCTTCAAATAATGGACATAAACAAAGGAATTCAAAAGAACATCTCATTGTAACTTATTTACATCACAAGATACATCATAGAGTGACACTAAAAGAAAGAGACAACTTCATGGAGTATTATCTGTTGTGGGAGAATCTGGTACTGAAAAAAATAAGAGCAATCCAAGCCCTTGGCAATTTTTAAATAAAATTTGATACTTAATTGAAGAATTGTTAAACATTTATAATTTTTTTTCTAGTTTCTACAGTACCATCTTCAGAAACAGAGACTTGGTGAGGTATCATTTTCTGAGATTTTTAACTCAAATGTTGGAAAAAACTTCTGGTTTTTAATGCTTAGATGCCCTAGATATACCCTATAAAACTGCTAGAGTAACTAACCATAGCCAAAATAACTAATAGGAAAAAATAATTCATAATTTTATTTCTTGCTTTTTGATCTGTTTCTTCTATGACAGATTTTCAGATATGTGTAGATTAAAGACTTTCATTCAGACAACAATTTTAAGTAAAGTGTACAAATAGCAAGTTACCAGTTACATCTGGTCTAGCTGTCATTTTGCATTTTGCCTTTTGCATTCTGCAGCTTAGATACAAGCTTAAACTGATACATACTGCTAATGTTTTGCACGAGGAAGCAGAATAAAACCAAATAAGAGTAAATTGAAAAATAACTGTTTGTACTTGGTAGTGGTAGAAAGTTTTAAGCTGAACCATTCAAACACACGTACCAAAATTTATTTAGATTTCTTAATCTAAAATAAGATTTTAGATCTTATCTAAAGATAAGATTGCACTGTGGTTGCACCGTGACCCAAGGAAATGAATGGTTTTAATCTTGTTTTCCTTTTGCTAGTATGGACTGCCAACAAACAAGAATTCAAAGAGACTGGATTTTGAAGAGTGTCTTGATTTAGTTAGGAGACAATTTATTTGATTAATGAACCGCTCATCTCTGGTCTAGAAAATATTTGGGGAACGTTTGAAAGCAAAGTACTCTTCAGATACACCATTATCTTTCTATTTTGATGAAGGAGCCAGAATGTCTATGACTGCTCTGAATTATTGTGGCTTGCAGGAATGTGACCCTTTCTCCAGACATAAAACTGCTGTAGCCACATCTTGGATGGAGCTCACTCTTACTACTTATGTCAAAAATAATTGTGTGATGTTACATTTAATTACTATGAAGACTGTGATTTCATGTGTTTCCTGATACTTCGTATTCCTGGTTACATTTCTTTTAGTTATGAAGATCTTGAAAATATTTCCACAATCCTGCAGACTTAAGTAGCTGTTATTATAACTGTAGAATGTAATCAAAACCACCACTTTTGTATTTGTTCATTGAGTCTTATATTAAGTATACAAGGCATAGGTACTAAAAAATAGTAGCTTAATGATTTTGATCTTTATTTTCATTTTAAATATAGCTCCAAAATAAAAGTTAAAGTCGATATAATTTCCTTCCATAATTTTCATGATTTCCTTTTTATTCCATCAAGAATAAATACATAGGAGAAAGAAAGCATAAACAAAAAGCATAATGCTCGTGGAAGGCAAGTTTGTGTAAATTAGCAGAGAATAAATTTAGGTGAGAAATGAGATGAAGTTTCTAGCTATCATAGAGCTGAAATTATGGAAGCATGTTCCAATTTGAATTTTAAGCTGCTACTTCATAAATTTAGTGCATTTATGAAACTGGTAATTCGATATGATTCTCCTGTGATAGCAATAACTAAATCTTGAATATCCAAGGGATCTGAGTGCTATATTCCAAATCAACATATAAGAAAACTACATATCAGCAAATAGTAAAGCTTTTAACTATGGATGTCTGTTATTTGTCAGACTAACTGAATTTCTCATTGGCTGTTTTGTTGTATAGATTTACAGATAGAGAGAAACTTTTATGGTTGACAGTATTGCAGATGCACTGATTTTACTTTTTTAAATCTATCAGTAAATGCAGATATGTAGAGAATAATCAATATTTTGGGTCACAAAAGACTTCTTGAGATAGTGAAAGCTCATACATATAAAAATATCACTCAGAACTAAGGAAGTCTACATTTTCAGGTAGAAAAATGTGGCACATGTTACCATTTTTAATGTTGCATGATAAATAAAATATTATTGGGAAAATATGCTTTGCTGCATCTTTATTAATTCACTCACTGCACATAAAAATAAATACAGATAGATTCCTACAAACGCTTGCCTCCATAGTTGTCTTTCTAATTCTTGGCAGGTGTTGGACTTTCCAGGGAAAATGACAATTGGAAGGAAACCCTGCAGCAAATCATAAACATGGTTAATCAAAGCTTTGTTTCCCATTACCTTCAGGTTCATTATATCATCAAAATGAGCCATTGGAATCCAGCTTTCATTGCTCTTCAGAAAATTTCTTATTGAAAAATATACTTTTTAAATTTGGTTTTGTGTTCTGCAGGAAGGAATGCAGCACTTGAGGGGCCTGGATTCTCTGTGGACTTTGTAAATGCTTGCAAAGTCAGAGCTACTTGTTGTTAAACAGAGAATATTTGACTGGCTCTACAGATCCACAAAATTGAAAGGTACATCTTGATCAGATATAACATTTTTCTTGTGTGTCCAAAAACCCTCTGACACTTAGCAACTGGGGATAAATATGAAGATGGACTATGTCACTGTTTTTATAGGTAAGCTAAAGAAAGAGCCATAGAAGGAGAAAAACTGAACAGAATCCCATTTAGACAATGGAAAATACTGTGGACTAGGACAGAAATGCAACATTTTGATATTTTTAGATTCTTCTGTATAGTGCTACACAGAAACAATTTGCTAAACTATTGTGTTAAATTAGTTTACTAGAGAAAACAGATACCTGGTTTAGGCACTGTTTTGCTTCTAACTGCTTTTTCATTTTCACATCACAACTCCATCGCAATCACATAAAGAATGCAGTGTGCCAGGTAACATCTTTAAACTTGAGACTTATGTCATACTGTGACATGGTATAAGAGAAGTATCCACATTGTGTTTAATCATAGCAGTCAGGGTGTTAGGTTAATTGAAGTCCATTTGCTAGAGCGCTCAGAGAGTTTAAATTCATTTAATAGGAAAGAAAAGAATGATCAGGTGAGTCAGTCATCTCAAATTATTTCTCATTTATAGTAGTTTAAGATTTAGGACATGTTAATTAGTTTAGAATGAAAATTCCTGCCTAAGAGCCAGTTGTTAACAGAGACTCTGGATGAACTGAAGTTCACAATAAGTCCCTACCACAAGATGAGAAATTATTCTGTATCTAAAATACCCTCTTGACCTAGAGAAAGATCCCAACCACGTGTTTCTGGGATGATTCACATACATAATTCAGAGGTGATTAGTTGTACTGGTTTCCATACTCCTTAGGGAATAGGAAAGAAATGGAGAAATTAAGAGAGGAAATGTAATTAATGAGCAATAAGGACTGTTAAAAAGGTAGGTCTGATTGCAGCAAGCAACTGGGTAATCTATTAAGACCACAATTAAGTTGTTATTTCATCCAATCTGGGAGAGTTCAACTTGTTATAATGGCACTCCTGGACAAGACATGATTTTGCAGATGGTTTTATTTCTTTAAATGTCAAGGTAAGCCCCCAAACTAAAGGGGGAAAAAAAAAGTCAAATGCCCTTTCCTCAGGTGTTTTTTACAAATTCATTTCCTACTGAATCTGAATCTTTTCAGAGCCCTTGAACATCTGCTAGCATAAAAATGTCGCTCAACCACGCATACAGATGCTTCCTCTCCTGCTTGGCAGGGATTTTCTCAGTAGGCGAGTAAGGATAAATATCACCATGGCATTCCCTTAGGAGCACTGCATTAGTGTGCATTACAAGACTTTAATGGACACTGACTTGGATCAGAAGGGCTGCTTGCCTCCTCTGAGATCATAAAACACCAGAGCTTTACTCTTTCGGGGTACGGAAGAAATTACTGCAACTCAGTTTTCACGTTTAACATTACCTACTCCATGATGATTCTTTGCTGAAGCAGCTTTTATTGGGCAAACTCATCTACTAAAATTGCAGTTCAAGAAGGAAAAACCTTAAAAAAATCTGAAATGTGGAATATGAAAAAATAAAATAATCGAGCATCATGTAGTAGATTCAGCTTTTGCATTTTGCCATGCGATTTGTATTTCTTGTATGCAAGATTGTGTTCAGAAAAGAAAATGGAAGGTTGACTTCTATTACCTCTATTTAAACCCTTAGCTCCATCTGAGATCCTCCCATTAATCTCAAAGTGCAGGTCAATGATCTCTGCATGTTGCAAAGACAGATTAAGGAACACATTTCAGTTCTATAGAAAAAATATCTAACTTTTCTTCAGCCAGACTAATAACAAGGAGATTAACAAAACAAAGAAGATACCCTCATTTTCCATTTCAATTTATGGCATATATTTTGAAGGCATATTATAGCATTTTCAATGAAACCTTTTGTTTAAAGGGTCAAAATATTTGATGATACTACAATACACTGATGATACTTCCTTTGAATGCATCAACCCTTCTTGCTAACAGTAGCCACTTATTCAGATTTCACTGCTATTTTGTATGTATTACAAATGTATTCTTACCTGCACTAGCACACTGGAAAGACAGAAAAAGTTTCAATCAATCTAACAACAGAAAAAAATTACTTCAAGCCTTCCACTTGACATCTGGCTCAGCACTGCAAGGGAGATGAATATGTTTTACAGACATTCGGCTAAATAAAGCCTCACTACAGCTGTTATAAAAACTGTGTGGAAGTGATGTCTTTGAAAATTGTCAAATCTCTGTGGCCAGAATCCAGGAATTTCATATTTTTACAAAATGAAATAAAAAGATTCCAAAAGTTTCTTAGCTATTTTGGGTTCTTACTTTAAGAAAAGCTTGAGTCTGAATGCATTTCCATGGAAAGTGTAACAGTTGATCTATTAAAGGGCATTGTTTCTCCTCACAGACCTGTCATCTTTTTCTTCCTCAGTCTGTTTTGTTTGCAACAGGACTGATACCAAGATTGTGCAGATGAATTAACCAGTGTAGCATGAGAAGTTGAGATTTAAAGTTAAGTATTTTGCCTGTGGGAAAAACCTGAGATATTTTCTTGCTTGAACATCTGTAAAGTAGGACCAAGAACATACAGAGTGAAATGCTGTGTTTAATGTCTGTTAAGGTGGACAGCTATGGTAAATCTACAGATTAAAGTTTCCCTTTCAGGTATCACAAAGCTGTAATTCAAAATGTATTTTATAATAGTGGCTTCACTCGGTCATGTTCCTAGAAGGAGTATGCCATTTCTGAATACTGTTCTACTATCTGAATACATTTATAGCCCAGCAGCTGCTACAAATGCAGGTTGTTGATGCACAGTGTTAATTGGTAAGTACTGGTGAAGAATACAGATTAAAAAATAAACTTGCTTGAGCTAATAAAGCTGTGTTTGCTTCTTGATGTGAGGGGCATTAAATAAGTAATTGCAGTAATGAAGGTGTCAGATGACTTGGAGAGAAATCATGACTTTTACTGTTTACAGTCTATCAAAGCCAACTGTTTCCAACTGTGTCTGATTAGTTTTCTTTCCAACAGTTGCTTTGCCACAGGAGGCTTTCCAGCACTCATTCTACCTTTTTTCCCTCCTTGTCTCAATACATCATTTCAATTAAAACTTTGGTGCTGCAGTTTTATGTTTTTTTAACACCAATGGTTTTACAGAAGATATATCTGTGTGAAACTGTGGTTGTGCTCTATCGAGCTAAGTACACTATAAGCAAATTTCAAATTTATTCTTTATGCACATCATGACCAGCCATATTGGGTTAGATCCTTGGCATATTTTCCACAGCTTCAGGATTTTTGCTCTAATCCATCTCTTCTAAAGCTTTAAATAAGTTTTTACTTACTCTTAATTAAAAAACTTACAGGTGTCAAGGAGCTGATGAAAAATGTCAGTCTTATACTTTTTGTTTGTAGGTTTGTTTTCTGTTGGTTTGGGGTTTGGGTTTGGTTTTTTTTCCAGTGCAAGGCAGCACAGTACAGTGAAAAAAGTCCAATTGAAAAGGTTACAAGCCTAATATGTATATCTGAAATAATTATCATGATTTATGTCTTTCTGGTCTCACAAATATAAAATGGAAGTGTATACATAAAATGAGACTCAGCTTTTTAATACATAGTCAGCTAGGGAAGAAGCCATGACCCTTTTTACCTTTCCAATGTCTGTCCCACAATTTGGAATAATCATAGTAAAAACAATGATTATGTAATTCATAACTAATTGCTGTTCTACATTCAGCATGTTGGTGGTGTTTACACTGTAAGTGGAAGGTATATTAAAAGGTCAAAGAACGAATAGGAATAGCTATTGATAGCTGAACCCTGATATTTAGTTTGATATGGGAAATCTTAGTCAGTTTCAAGTGGGAAAAGGAAATATATTTCTTTTCCCTCACTTTCATTAGAATTGAGATAAAGTTAGGTGTATATATCTT
Source organism: Erpornis zantholeuca (assembly GCA_013400515.1). NCBI lineage: Eukaryota > Metazoa > Chordata > Aves > Passeriformes > Timaliidae > Erpornis > Erpornis zantholeuca. The sequence goes on along the minus strand of VZTN01030593.1, from coordinate 36,013 downwards.
TTCTGGAATTTCTATTTGATATAGGTTTTTTGTGTATTCTTTTGTGTATTATTTGGGTGGGTGGAGTATTTGTTTTAATATAAAGATGTTTATTACCTCCATAGAAAAATAAGCTTCCATTCATAGTATCATAGAATTATAGAATGGTTTGTGTTCCAAGAGACCTTTAAAGATCATTTTATTCAACTCCCCTGCCTATTTTATGCTAGAAGAAAAGGTAGCACAAGGTAATTCTTTTGGTTATTTGTAAAATGATGAACTGTTTGAACATGCTTGGTGTCTATACCACAGCAGAAGCTTGTCAAGTTTTACTGTGACATCTTACATTAACTGTAAGATACACAAAAATGTTTTGGTCTGTGTAATGGTGAGTTGTAACAAAAAACCCTCAGCCTATTGAAATCCATTAGACCTCCATTTTGCAGCTGTTCATCCTTTAGCATCTTGTCTGTCGTGAGCTGTACTTACATAGATAAAATAGAGAATTTTTTTGTGCGGAAATAAGATTTCCTTCTAAACAAGTGTTACCTGCAAGTCACTAACAGTCAGAAAGTGAATCTTAATATTAAACTTTATGCAAGAGGTATTGTTAATTTCAGTTGCCAGAAAAAAATGTAAAGAGATATGTCCTCAAAGACTGAGAGATTTTTATGAAAGAAATCTATTTATCACAATGTTGGCTGAGCACATCGTACATATATAGGCATACAAACAAGGAAACAAATGATGATATATAATATATCTTAATCACAAACCAGTGAGCCTTATTTCATGGGAGAAAAAAACTGCAATTTGATTCCTTCAAAAGAGAAGAAATCTCAATCACACTCTATTGTTTGTGGTGACTGGTGACACTACAAAAGATTAGAGAGCTTGATGTAAACTGGTTCTTGGACTGATCACAGGTTTTGAGGAGACGTGCTCATCGCCAAGGCAGTGGCGCTGATGGGGACAAGGCAGCTTTCATGGGCCCTGCCAGGGTGGAATGTCTACATCATTTCTAATGTTTTATTCTCAGCACAGGATTTCAACAACCTACAAATCCTGGTGAGTGTGTTTGGCAGGGTGTACTTTTGTTATTTTCTACAGATACATGCACAAGTTTCAAGAAAAAGAGAAAGGCAGTTGAGTGAACAAAATCAAGACACAAAGGCCTGGATTAGCCACAAAATAAATCCTTTCTTCTTCTCTTACACCTCCATGGTAGATGCACTTCACTGTTAACTGTACAACCTGAGAAAATGGCAGGTCATAATAGTAATAATAATCACCGAGTTGAGTTTATAATGTTCAGTTACATCAGATAATAATGATAGATAATAATACTGGTTGATCCTCCATAAAAATAATTTCCTGTTAAAAAGACTGACATCTGTTTCAGGAGAGGCCAAAGTATATCTCCTATCTCATCTGCAGATCCTGAACAATGAGAATCTGAGTCCTGCACTCTGGTGTATCCCAGGGATGAAGGAGTAGTGTGACCATGCTGCTGTCTACACAAGCATGTTGGACCTACTTTCTTTTTTGCTTTCTGAAGTCAGTGTCATAAGCCCTGAGATTCCTAAGTGGTTTTCAGGGTCAGGAGAGGTGATCATCATTCTCCATTTTCCCAGCAAAGGACTCCTTTTGCCAAGCAACGCCGACTGTTTCTGCCATTTTATCATGGCACAAAAATTGCCAGTTCAATTTTTTTCTGCCAGAGGTTTAACATTTACTTTGAGCATCATATGCTGAATGACATATAATATTAATTAAAAACAAGCAATGAAATTATCAATAGGCACTGAAAATGTGATGTGAAATGACTGCTTTGTCTGAAAACAAGCTAAAATAAATGGTATCTTATGTTTTCCCTTGTAAGTGGGAAAAATAAGTAAACAGTTATAGTGAGGGTACAATATTGTAAGTTTAGAATGGTCAACAGCAGGAATTATTACATACATGTATAAAGTATAATAATTATGTATTACACACAATTATTTAGACAATATAGGAAGCAAAAGTAAAATTAATAAATAATAAATCAAACCTTATTTAAAAACTCTAGACTATTTGTAAGGCAGTTAACACTAGATGAAACTGAAACAATGCTGGCAAATAGGGAGATCACTCTGTTATTCAGTAGTTTTTAAATTTAAACTTAAGTCTCAAAACTTCACTGGTATTTGAGCAAAAAATACATGTAAGGAGGTAGTCATTTAAAAAAAAAGGGGGGCGAGAGAGAGAAAAGAGACATATTCACTCTTGCCTGAAACCTAATGACACTCAAAGTAATTCAAATTATTACATTTCCTCATGTCTAAAATTCTGAAATTCTGATTCTGGAAGAATCCAGAAGTCCCTCAAGCTGCAACAGTTTGATGCTTGCATCTCATAAATACCCACAGAGCAGAGGTGCTGCTGCCTGATGCACCTGTGTTTGTTGGACAGGGGCTGGCCTCTGAACTCACCTACACATCAGCATGCCATTATTTACCCCACGTCCCCAAGGACAACATTCCCCTTTTGGCAACACTCTACAAATGTCAGCTACTGCCAGAGCAGATTCAAGCTCAGCTTTCTAGTAAATTGTGTTATCCAAAGGGATGTGTGCATTCAGGAAATGGCCAGATGGGAATGTTCTTGAGCAATTCTGTTGAAAATATCTCATAGATGGGCAAAAACACCCTTCAAGATTCCATGAAAACAGCAAAAACTAATGAGCCTGGGAGAAGCATGGATTCTCAGTACCATTGCAAAAACTTTGTATTTATTTAATGGGTTTCGAATAAAGGTACAGATTTTTTAAAGAAAGGGAATTGTACTGGCACCTAAATCCTGGAATATTTAAAAAAAAATAAAAAAATTAAATCAGTCCTGATAGTGTGCAGAAACCTTGAGATATCCTGCTGAATCAGGATGGCCTGGATTAGGAACTGCCTTTGTCAGCACATGCAGGTTTTGCAGATGCTCTGGTGAGAGTCCTACTCTGTACAGGGAGCACTGGCACTCAGTGCCAGCAAGTTTTGGATGTCCAATTCCAAGTAATGTTGCTAAAAGCCTTGTTTTTTCTATCAAAGAGCAACAGTGGAGACAAAAGACTATCAATACCCATCCAACACTGTTCTCCGCTTTATTCAAAGCACGACAAGATTGCTTTTCTTTCTGTGACCACCTGTAACTGTGGCACGTGTGAGAGAGTACTAAGAGGGAGGATTTACCACAAGTGTGATGAGTAATTCTCTGAAACCAGAAGCCCAAGACCATGGCAATCAAAACACCTTCAGCTGGATGGCTGTCAGATGACAAAGATTTTTGGCCAAACTGCATGTGAGAGAATTTGAAGGAAGTAGCACAATTCCATTTTAAGTCTGAAAATAGTGAGTACTGTACAGAGTAAACTTGTCTAAGTAGTAAGAAAGCCTTAACTGATGTGAGGTTTTTTGAGGAGCATGAAATTCACTTTTCCTATGTGGGAGTGGGAGTTTTTTTGGTCACTACCTCAGTGATCTTACCTATTAAAAAGAAAATCTCTGGTGATTACTGCAGTCTCTGAAAGGAACAGAGACTTTTTACCAGAACAGGTTTAGACATGACACATAAAAATAGAGAGGCAAAAAAATCTTCAGTCAGTCAAAAACTCTTTTCCTCTAGGCAGGCACAAGTATAAACCGTAATATCTGACATGTAAGTTGCTAACTGATGACATAAAATTCAATACATTATTAATCTTGTTATCATTAACCTTTGGGATAGTCATTGTTTCTGAAATCAAATCATATTTCATATTGATATTATGGTGCATAGGTAAGGAGCTCAGAACATTTTAGGGATATTAATTAAAGCTCATCAAGAACACTCCTGGGAAGCAGGGCTAGAATCATTAAAATCATCTGACAGAGGAGGAGAAACTATGCTGTAGAGAATATAAGCAACATATTTGATATCTCCAAAAAGCCAGAAATTAAATCCAATACCCTCAGTTATCAATTCATTGTTGTAGTTGCTAGGTACCAGCCTTTTGCCTACAAAATATATTAAAAGATGAAAAGTGTGCCCCAAAATCCTTACTGCTTAACCTGGAGTTAAAGTGGACAGGTCCTGCTGAGCACTGCCTGGTGTCAACACACTGAAAACATGCCCTGTGACTCAGCCCCACTCCTCTAGCTGGAAGAAAAGATAAAACAATCCATAAAATGCCTGTTCTTCAGAGCTAGTGGTTGCAGCAGGACTTGAAGAGCAAGGTGCACTTACTAAAATACTACATTGCTTACTAAATACTTAATTTAGCAGCTAACCCATAAGGGTTGTTCACTTAGTGCTCATATGCTCAGTGTAGATTAAAGGAACAGGGATCACTTTCCATGTCTAAAGACAGCCTGCAACTGCTACAGAAAAACCCCAAAATTGTTAAACTCTCTGAGTGGAAAGGGCTGTCAAGTCATTTAATCAAAGCCTAATGCATTAATATAGGAATTGTATCTGATATTCAGAATTAAAAATCAAATTCCTTGACACTAAGTTTCATATATTTCAATTTCCTTGTAAAACCTGTATTTATTCCTTGTATTTATTGTCACTTATATTTTCTGTTCAAAACTACACTTTCAATAAACTGTGTTCAAATGCCTGCAACTAGGAAGGATTAAAAATCTATCAAAAATGTCTTTTGAAAACACATGACAAATGTGTAAGGCACGTTTACATCGTTTCAGAACTATTCTGAATAAAATATTTTTTTGGTTTGTTTAAGTGTTGCATTTTAAATGAGAATGTTTTTCCAGTAAACAACACACAAAAAGCTATGCAGCATTTCAGTATTTTAAAGCTCACTTTAAGACGTTTTTTACAATCACATGGATCATATTTATATAATACTTTTAAAAAATCCTTTTTAACTTTAAATATACTTGATACTTTATCTCCTGAAAAAAGAATGTTTCAAAAGTAATTTTTTTCTCAATTAGGAATTTTTAGTAGCACTTCTGAAAACACAGGAGTGTTTTATAATTAGAACTGACTGCATCCAATCAGTACTAACCAGAACCATCTTTACAAGTGCACGGATTGTCTGATGCAGTTTGTGACAGAGGTATTAAAGTTTCCCTAGGCTTTTGTCTTTCCCTTTGCCATTTTCACTGGAAACTGTTTTCTGGTGTACTGTAACTGTTTTGTGGAAAAGGGATCTCCTGTGCAGATATTTTAGCTTGCTGTCTACTACTTCTATTACTAAACTCAAACTAAGTGCTTATGCATTACAAGGCAGAATTTTGACTGAGATGCTAATGTTTTTGGTTTTGTTTTTTAACATATTCAGAAGATTATCATATTAGTAATAATAATTTCAATTATTATTTTTGTGCGAATATTTTGTGGTCAAACTGGGCCTAAACATCTGGATTTATACTGGATCTAATATATGCATATAACTAAATCTAAACATCTGATGATCCTTGGCTGTTTATTAATCAAAGAAAACCACTTTAAAACTTCCCTTTGCAAAGTTGTTTCCAACAGGTTTTAGGGTGCCATAGATGAGCAGAAGGACTAAAAGATTATGAATAATACTGAAAATAGAATACACATTTTCGAGCTACACAGGAAGCCCCTTACTTAAAGAGAAGGTCACGGATGTCTACGCATGTTAGCATAAAGTTATCAGTAGAAGCTCTAGATTTCCTACAATTTCCCTCTCTAAATCAGTGTAGTCCCCTCTACTGAATGCATTGGGCAGTATTTTAACTCATGTTATCTGGGAAACCACACACTTCTTTTCAACTCTCTCCCCTTAACTGTTCTCCCTGGTTTTGGCTCAAAAGGAGCACAGTAATTATTCTGTATAGCATGGTCCAACTGAGCAAAGCTAAAGTAGGCTAAAGAAGACAGCAAATGTTATTTAACTCATTCACTTAAGGCTAAAAGTTTTAAGCCAAAATGGTATGAACAAATTACATTTCAGATCATCACAACAGAATATCAGTGAAATATCTTCTGTCGTAATTCTACAGCAAATAACTCAGATATGTTTGATTGAAGTATGAGATATCAAGAAGACAACTTCAATAGAAGCAAACACCTGAGACTGCAAAGTGCAAATTACTTTGAAAACACCACAGTGATGACTTCAGATCAATGCTTACTGCTATCTCATTCTTTTGTCAATGTATAACTCACTTCACTCAATCTCATTATAAAGTCTTTCCCTAGTGTGTCACTGAGAAAATAAATAAACAAAAATATAAATCATCAAATAAATAAACTTCAGTGTCTTGGCTGCCCCGATTTTGAATCTCTGTTCTCTTGAATGCTATATATATATTATGCTTTCCTAGAGCTTATGAGCTGGAAACCTCTACATCTTTCTACAACTTTCTAGGTTAAAAAAATCTGGGATGCAATTTATCTCTATCTGCTTCTATGTGAACTTTTATCAGCTCTAATTGCCTCTGTGCTTTGATGTACTCATAAAGTCTTTCAACGCTTCCATTCCCTTCCCTCCCACTTGGGAAAATATCCCAATCCTCAGAATCTGACCTTTGGCTTATTTCATGAAGACGAAAGCAGAGAATTTATTCAGGCTCAGAGCAATACTAACGTCATTAACTTACTTCCCACTTCTGTATATCCCTCAGTGGCTTCACAGAATTCTTGATTGGCTTTTTGCTTGTGTATTTAAATGACATAAGACCATATTTTTGCTACAGAAGTGTCTATTTCCTTTGATTATTTTATTGTATTTGTGGCTTTACCTTTTGCCAAAATATTTTAAATTATACATTTTAATTTTTTTTTTTTTTATTATCAGGCACTTTGCCTTCCAGACCAGTATGGGCCATTTCCAACTCTCCTTCCCTTCCTCGTTTGAATCCAGACCTGCCCCCTCTTCAGCAGCCATGGCAAAATTGTGTCCCTCTGAAGTTAGTTATGCATTGGACAAATTACTTTATTCCAGAACTCCAGGCAATTACCACACCACAGGATGGTAGAGGAAGGGCCCTGAGACATCAGACATGATTCTGACTGAACAAGGAGTAACTTATATCAGTATTTCCCTGACTGATATTTGACAATACAATGTCTTGAAAATTTCAGTGATGGGAATTTCAGAACTTCTCTGCGAAGCATCTGCTGTTATTCCACTAATGGATTATTTCCCTAATAGTCAGCCTCACTATAATTTTCTGCAATTGGGGTATTCTTTCTTGTTCCCTCCCCAGTAGATGTGGGGAACATCTTATTGCATTTGAATTGTTCAAAATCAGCATTTAAATCTTACAGACTGTGTTTCATTGATAGTGGTATGTCACCCTTCAGTTTTCTCCATTCCAGGTCTCCTTATTTTTCGGGGGTAGTTACATTTTCAACATTTCTGACCACTCTGTTTGCTCTGTGGTTTTGTTTGTTTGTTTGCTTTTTGTTTGTTTGTTTGGTTTTGTGGTTTGGGGGGTTTTTTTGGGGGGGTGTGGTTCGTTTGTTTGGGTTTGTGATGTCGTGTTTTTGGTTGGTTTTTTTTTTTAGAGATTACCAGTCTGATATATCTTTCTTGAAGTAAAGGAAAAACTATCCAAGTGGAATTTGGAAGATTTAAAAAACTTCACATATTTTTCATGCTGTATATTTTTACAGTTAGAATTTACTCCCTCACACATCTCAATATCATGTGCTTTTTAAATTAAATCATTACAATATCCAGAGACTCTTAAATTACATGCTCTTGATTTCAAACCTTTCCTCCAATCTGCCAAGTCAACTTTTCATTCTTTATTTTTTTTGTTCCAAAGTGCATGCGGCCCCTTTGCCTCTAATCCTATTTGCAATTAATAAGATTTCTATTATCTTCTTTCATTCATTAAGGAAAACACTCCACATAATGTAGCTTTGCAGTTAATAGGGGCATACTAGTGATTCTACATCAGATATTATCTTCCTCATGTGCATGGATCTTTCCTGATCCCAATGATTTTGTCCAAACTTGTATTTCCATATCTTGTTTTCAAGACTGTTGCGGGGAAAAATGTCAAAGTCTTAACAAAGTCAGCAGGTAGTGCTTTCCATATATGTCTTCCAGCCCAGTCTGTCATGGAGAATTTTCTGTCCCTCAGAGCAGATGAAAGCATTTTTAAGCAATATTTCTTCTTTCCATGACTCCCTTTATAGCTCATTCCCATTCATGTTATCTATGTAAGAAACAATTATAAGAAAATAGTCCAGTACTTAATCACAATGTTCTCTGTTACATCATTTAATGTGTGTCTCTTTTTTTGATCTTTTTTCACCCTCCAATGCTTTTTTGTCTCCAGTCTTGCTTTGATCCTAGCATGAATAACTATGTTCCCTCCTCAGTTTTACCATATCTTTCTTTATGTCCATATTGCTTATACCCATCCTGGTGTTTCTATTTTGAATGAAAGGATTTTCAAAACTGACATTCAGATCCCTATACCACTTTCAGAATTCAAGAATATCTTCTCAACAGCATTCCCAAATCCCGCTGCCCTGTGCATGTTATGTCCAACATGGAAATTCTTGCTATGGCTTGAAAATGTAGAAAGTAGTCAAATCTGTGACAACGGAAATATGTGAGACAATATATTCTGGAGACAAGGCATAATCATCTGACACAATAGTTTTCCGACTGTTCTCTGCTCACATTTTTAGAGTATCTAGCGATCACAGATGAAGATTGTGTTTCCCACAGTGGTGGTTTTTCTACATTAACTTTTAACGACTCTGTAATGTTTGTATGAAATTACTGTCCTGCAGGTGGTTTAAAAGCAATTTCTTTATATCATTTTAATGGTTCAGAACAGATGTGCTTGCTAATCTTCTTGCCAGCTAGGTGCTGCTGTGATGTCTGTACACTACAGTACTTTTGACCATGGTCTACTCTCCATTTCAAATTAACTCTGTGGGAACATTTTTACTTAAATATGAACAGGATCAGGCTCTTCGCTGTTGAAGAGGCTCTAGAGAAGCATGGATATCTTTTCACTGACAAAAATCAAGAGAGAAATAAATAAGTGTCCATCCTGCTCGTGGAATCACAAGGAGATTTCCTTAATTTGCCAAGATAATAGCTTCTAGCTTTAAGTGAGGGGCAGTGTTACTATTGAAAGGCAGAGATAATGTATGGTTACTACTTTCACAGTTTTAAACTGTGGAAGGAAAACACTACAATGGCAGAAATGTGGCATAGTCAGAGCAGTTACCTGTCAGTGGTTTACATGTTACTTGGTTCAAACAGGGAAAGGGATTTTCAATGAACTTCAGTGCTATCCATGTTTTCCCATATGCTGGGAAAACGTGATCAGCAGCTCCCTAATAATACCTAAGGGCAGCTGTGACACTCTCCAGACCATTACAACTTGGCAAGGTGTATGGAGATGGACATTCAGCTATTACAGTTAGAAAAATAGTTAGCTGAACTGAAATGATTTTCTGAGGGATAGAAAGCATAAAATCAGTTTAAAAGATCAGAATTTAAAAATCTATTGATCACAATTGTAATTATTTAATATTAATGTTAAAGATCCTTTTTTCTGGAAAAGCAAAGTTCTGAGATTGGAGTTTTTGTGGAAGATTGCTGCTAGTGATGTGTGTGTCAGAGACAGCAGATCAGACGGCTGAAACCTGTTCTTTACAGCAGCAGTTCAGTCCAGCCCAGGTCACCCTCAGAATCCTTTTTTGGGACAGAAGAGTTCTGGAGGTAGTTGCTCTCCTTCTATATTCTGCTAGTGGCAAAATTTTGGTGTTCAAATATTTGACCTTCATAAAAACATTTGACCTTCATAAAATATTTGACCTTCATAAAAGGCAACTACAGGAATTATATAAATATTTAAAGTTGGAAGTTCAAAGAAAATTTTTAAATAATTTTAGAATTTGGATTAATTCATTTATTTTGGTAATGAATTATAATTAATGGTAATGTTTGTACTAGGCTCCTAGATAAATGATATATCATTAATTCAGGTCTAAATGCAACAGTGCTTTAGATTGCAATGTTGATTCAGGTACTGAAGCCAATACTGGAAATACATCAGCCATCCTCCAGTACTTTTTAATAAACAGTCATTTCCAAACAATTAAATAAATGACAAACACTCCCTTATTTAATTTGTGATTCTATTCAAAAGGAAGTGAGCAGACAGCTATGGTCAAGTCTTCATCACTTCCTAACACCATAACAACAGTCTTTTTAACTCAAGCCAGCCACAGACATTCCAGAATATTCAAAGCAGAAGACGAATTAGTCTTGAAAGACTGAAAAATTTATGTGAATGTGATGTTACTTCATCACTTCCTAATACCATAATAACAGTGTTTTTAAATCAAACCAGCCACAGATATTCCAGACGACTCAAAGCAGAAGATTAATTAGATTTGAAAGACTGAAAAATTCATGTGAATGTGATGGTAAAATCAAGTGTCTGGTCTGTGGACTGCTACTGTTACTACTGCTACTGAGAAGATGCTCAGTCCACTATAGCACATCAATTAAAACAGTGCTCTCCAAAGTGTGGTGAGATGCATAAAACCCAGGAGGTGTGCAAGGTATTTTTTTGGGGTGCAAGAAGAAAGTATTTTTGTGCCATTAATAAGGAAGAATATTTTAAAAATTAAAAATAGAATTTATTTTGTCTTTATCGCATCCTTTTAAAAACTTATATTCTTTTGTACAAGTTCAAATGTGAATTGTATATTGTGCATGTACATAATTTATAAATGATTAAATGTAGATACATGGAGAATGTGTACTCAAAAATTTTACCTTGACCAAAGAAGCTTTGAAATCACTGTACTGTAAGGACTAGTGTGAACTACAGACACAGGAATCTGAGGAATATTCAGTTCAGTATTCATTCAGCAGAAGAGTAACTGTAAATCCATGCCAGGCTCATCTACTGCAGCGGGAAATTTGCTTTTATTTTATTTTGAGCAGTTATTCTACTTCAAACCCACCACTTAGACATGTAAAGCTCAGTCCAACCCTTCCCCTCCAATGTGGGAGCCTTTTAAACTGGAAATACAGTTTGCCAAGAAATATTAAATCTTGAAGAGCTCTTTCAGCCTAATATAGTGACATGTGAGTTCTCTTCCTTCCCTCAGCTTCTCTGGGCCTTTCTGGGAACTGGCTCAGGTGCAGACAGCCCTTGCTCAGAGTGAGGGGTAGAGCTCTCTTGAAGACCGTTGTAGGAACCCAGGCTATCAGAAATCAATCCTCACTGCAGCAAACAGACACTGGTAATAAAGATAATAATTTAATTGTAACTGTCTCTCATTGAGCTGTGTAGTTTATAATAAAATACAATATAGTAAAAGCAAATAGGATAAGAGAAAATTCTTGTCTAACATAAGTAGGTGTAAACCAATGTAGGGCAAAGTGTTAAGAACTGTTGATAGAAGGAAGAAGAGGCTTTGATTTGTTACTCAGTACTTGGATGAGGTTTCAACTCTGTTTTCCACATGCAAAATACATAAAATATCTGAAGATTTGTGTTCCCTTGTCTGCAAGACTCAGATTTCTTTCTCCATTGCCCAGCCAGCACTGCCCACCCATTTGCAACTTCCTTCCCTACCACATTAGGACCAAGCACTGTATCTGCAGGTTCTGACCTTGACGGCTACACCAAGATATGCAGGAAAAGAATTGTTAAGATTAGGAGCCTTGCTTGATCTCAGGCTTCGATGATTTAAAGATGACATCTAATCTCACTCCTGTCAGATGAGGACTTTGAGGGTTTCTGAAAGGACACAGACACCCAGATTTCTCATTCACATAAGCTTAGGCTGTTACTATGCAGCTTTTTTGACCACCATCTGTTTGCTAAGTCCTTTAGAGATCCCACTAAAACTACAGAAATTCAATGTCCTCTTTAAATCATTGACATCAGAAAACTGAAGACCAGTATTAAATTTGACATCTAACTGATTGTTGCTAGTGTTTTGTTTTCTTTCAAGAGAAAGGAAAATGTATTTGTTGGAAAATCAGCATTTAAGCTATTTCTTTTGGTAAAGGGCCTTCAAAAGTGAGTAACTTTTCAACAAACTTAATGAACTCTTTAAGTTTCTGGTTTGTTTGATTCTGATTGAGAAATTATGCAACTACCATAGAAAACTATATCCTTCTTCAATTAGCCGACAAAAAAGATATTGCTCACACACTAAACAACTGTTCAGGAGTAGGAAAAAAAATGCAAAAAAGCAATAGTTCTAGAATCAGGACTCTGAAGTTCATGGACAAAAATATTGTGGTGACCTTATAGCAAAGGAAAGGTGTTTAATGAAGTGGCAGGTATGAGTGGGAAGGGATTAATTGTAAATTCAGCGTTTGCCATTAACTAAAGAAGTTGGATTTGAAGACTGCATTTCTTCAGGATTTCATACAAAAGACTTCCTATCACAGATTTATATTCATAGTAGATTAATTAGTTTTATTTAAATTCTCAGCCTGAAAATGTCACTGAAAAATAGACTAATCCAACAACAAAATGTAGTGCTAACAATCTGATCACGACAGAAGACAAAGTAAATTATTAATCATAGAATCATTTAGGTTGGAAAGGCCACTAAGATCATCAAGTCCAACCATTAACCCAACACTATGAAGTCTAAAATATGTCCCTAATCAATATACCATGTCCCTAAGCACCACATCTACACCTTTTGTAAAAACCTCCAGGGATATGGACTCAAATACTCCACTGGGAAGGCAGTTCCAATGGGTGAAAACTCTTTCAGTGAAGAAATTTTCTCCTACTATCCAATCTAAACCTCCTCATATGCAACTTTAGGCTATTTCATCTTGTGATATCACTTTTCACTTGGGAGTAAAGAGTGATAAGGTCAACCTTGAGCCTCCTTTCCTCCAGGAGAAATTAGAGAAATGAAAAGAAGCAGGAAAGAGAAGGGAGCAAAGAGAATTGTGAGAATGCAGGTATAGAAGGAGGAAAAGAGGAGAACAGAAATATAAAGAAGGATGGGGGGAATTGTGAACATAAACAAAAAATTAGAAGAAAAAAATCAGATTTAATACCAGGGAGAAAGAGAAAAGACCACAGAAATTGTCTATGATACAAAAGGATACAGTCTGACAGAAAGCAGAAGGCATGAAATAAATTAAATAATATGAGCAGCCATACAAGGTGGAAAACCTATATACCTAACCAAATATTTGTATGAGAATCGGTAGAGATACTCTGGTTTAAAAAAATTAATGTGGTTGGCAGATAGACCAGGCACTGGTGGTCTGCACAGCCTGGTACAATGGGAAATGTCCCTGAAGTGTGCCTTCCTGAAAGGAGGAGCTGCCTGGCATGCTCCTGGTGAGCTGAAGCTCCTGAGACATCTCAGTCCCCAGGGCTTGCAGCAACCAGCTGGGACAAGTCATTGGGAATGGCAATTTTTTTTTTAATTTCAGAGTGAAGACTGTGGTTCTCCTTAGTTAGCAATGAAACATGTAACGACACCATCTCCAAGTTTAATCATCAAAATTCCCTGTGAAGCACACCTTAGTCACCTCCTGCTGCTGCAGAGCACAGGTGCCCACAACAGAGCTACGTTTCCAGATTGGCAAAAAATATTTTTGTGGATTATCAAATAGGCTGAACTTGGTCCTTTGACTTCCCTGACAGTAAAAAGCTCCCAAGGAGATGGACAACAATGGCACTTTACATTGCAAACACAGCTTTGAAAGGCAAGGGTTTCCGAGGATAAAAATTATATTTTATGAAGCAAATATGTTCTTTTTCATTTATTTTCATTCTATCTATGCAGCCTATATGAATCTTGTGCCATAGACTAGAGAACAGAATGTGTCTTTTGAATTGGAACAGCTGAGTTTACTGCACCCCACCTGAGGTTGCCCACTAACTTACTTCTTGCATGGGACAGAAAAAGGTAAAGCACAGTGGGGTTTTTGTGGTCCTAAACAGGAAAAGACACCCTGAAATATTTGCATTAGACTTACCATGCTCTTGCACTGGCATATAATGGGCAAACAGAAATAGAGCTGGTTCTACAGATGAGAATGTTCTATCCAGATGAGAATGTCATGTATAATGTAAAAAATTAGATAATAGCCATGTCTCTTTTTAGCAGAGAATTAAACTGACCCATTGTATCCCCTTATTTCCTTGGGAGCTCTTCTAGAACTTAACCTCAATCTCAGTGCTCAATTAATGGTACATTTTATACAGTCTGCACTTCTTAATTCTGTTTTAGTATCATATTAAAAATATTTTATTTTAGCTTAATGTCTTCTTTCTGCTTTATGATAACACTGCTTCAATCATTCTGGGAAAAACTGATTTTATGATTATAAAGGGTTGAAGGGTAAACAAAAGTTTTCTAAAGAGAATATTTTTTGGGGTAAATTTTGATCCCAAAACTACTTAAACTACTTCTATTTTTACCTTATGGCTTGCTTCATGAAACACAAGGTAAAGTGGTTAGAAAATGCAATGTATTTTCCAAAGATGTAGATGAAAATAGATGCAATATTAGTAAAAGTCAACCGAAAACAGCAAGGTCTTTAAAATCACAGCCACACTTGACCGAACAGTTATAAGCATCCTTTTAGTCACCCTAAAGCTTCTTATTTCCAACCTACAAAATAGATGTATTGACAGTTGCACAGGAATGAACTTTAAAGATACATAAAGGCAGCAGAGGTCAACCAAACTCTGAATAAATGTCAAGATGCCAGAGGCTCCTGAGGAAGTGCAAGAAATTCAGGCGCTGCTGCTGTCCCTGAGACCAGGATAAAGAATTAACAGTACTTCTTCTCATGCAGTGCCCTGGAGTTGAAGCAAAGGGATTCCAAGCATTTTCTCGTCCCAGGAAAGGAAGAAAAGAGGTCACCACTACCCAGCTTCACCACTACTGCCCCAAGGGCAGCCCCTGCCAAATCTTAGCTAGAAAGGGAAAGTCTACAAAACTTTTTCACCTCCAACCACAGCCTTTTCCAACAAAAGAGCAAAGGGCTATTTTCACCATTGTTCCCTCATCTGTCTTTGCAATTATTTTTACCTTTATACTAATTTAATAAGTGCATGTAAACAAAAACATATGTGTGAATATGGAACACTGCTTTTGCCTTTCAAGCTTTCTGAGAGATAAGAACCAAGCTGAGAGTTTCATCCTGCCATTCTGCTAACATCTCTTACAGAGATTTTCTGAAACAGAGCTCAGAACCCTGCCAGTTGTTTACCTATTTCTGAAAAACTTAACTTTTCACACAGAGTTTAATAGCAGATAGGTTTCAGGGAACAAGTCTGGATAACATTTTTGCATCAGTTCAGAAAAATTTATGAGGAAGTTGAATTTTGCTAGTAGTGCAGTTTTCCCCAACCTGTTATTCTCTCCAAAGCAAAGACATCCCTGCATTTCACAGTGCCCTCTCAGGACAGAGAAGCTGCTTCAGAGCTGATCCTGGAGCTGCACAGCCCATCTGCATACTCCATTTCCTGACATCCACAGACATGCTCAGTGCCTGGCACCTGGGGCTGCATGGGACACCATTTGACTTGACAGCTACACTCCTGAATGACATTTACTTGTGGAAGGGATCTGCCAAGTGAGTGGCAGATTTTTTCCACAGCCTGTTGCACAAAGTGTTTTATTTTCGCTTGTTACGAAGTTGCCCATATGTTTCTCAGATAAAGCTACAAAGCCAGATGGTACAAATAAAATACATTAACAAGACTGTCTGCCCTTGTGAGAAGAGATCATATCCTACCATCAGGAATTGCCGACTGTAAGTAGATGCATGGAGCTGCAGAAAAAGAGGTGGATGCCTGGAGGAATCAAGTTCAGTGCAACACCTGAAGCAGTGAGTTTCTACCCAGCCTCTTGGCATGTCAGACAGTCTCACTGAGAGTGCTGAATGGCAGCATTAAGATATGTTTGTCATGAAATTGTGAGGTTCGATTGCACTAATGCATAAGCCTTATCATAAGAGCACATCTTCAGCAGTAGGCATCACTGACACCAGAAGAGAACTGCCACATCGCAGGTAAGCACAGTGCAAAAGCAGAGGCACCACTTTCAGATTGGGTTTGGAGAACTTCTGCAAGAACTTACATTTGCAAGAACTTACTTCTTGCTGTCTTGCGCTAGATCTGTGACCCATGGCACAGCTGTGTTCCATACACTTACCAACTAGACTGAAAATGGCTGATATGCCTTCCCGTGCTGCACTCACACACCCCAGTTGCACAACACACATAGCTTAATGTAGCCATTAACTATCTTTGGTTGAACGTCCTTCCTGCAGTTTTGACTTATCACTACGGCACTTAGGTCTGGTAAAGTATTAGCTCTTTTTTTGGAGCTATTATTAGCTCTATTTTAGACTCTTAGGTCTGAGAGTATTAGCTCTCAGTTTTCATCTAATATGATTTAAAACCCCCACACCCTATCCCCCTGTGCTGTTTGTGGGAAGGAGGGAGGGTTTGGAGAAAGAAAAGGTGTTTTTAAGGGCTTATTTTGCTTCTCACTATCCTGCTCCGACTCCGTTAGTAATAAATTTACTTTGTGCTTCTAAGGTGAGCCTGTTTTGCCCTTGGAGTGTTTTCTCTTGGTCCTTATCTCAACTCATGAACCCTTTGTTAATTTTTTTCTCTCCTCTGTCCAGCTGTGGCATGGGAGGGTTACCAAGAGGCTTTCGTGGATGCCTGGCAGTGGGCCAGTGTCAAACAATGGCAACAACTAACCAGGATGTTAGTTTAACCTTTTCTGTTAAAAAGGCTGTGTCTGGATAAAATGGCATATTCAAATAAAAATAAATATTTCATTAAGAATTATAAGATTAATAAAATTTTTTCCCACTTCCATTTATAAACATGTCTGAGGTTTGTAGTTTCTTCATCCTTCAGTGCCCATTAAAGATACTCCTTCTAAAGGGTATCTTAATGGGAAGACAGAGTTTGAACCAGCTGTGTATTCTTGAACCATGTGATGTGAGAGGCTAGTGTTGGGACCTGCTGATTTCAGAGAGTGAATAACTATTTGAGATGAGTTACTCGTTCAGAGTTTCTATCCTTGTTTTAAGAGTGTTGTTACTGCTTCTTTAGTAGGACAGATACCAAGTTTAGCAACGTTTCTGCTTCTGACCAATAGTTGAGAAATATTGTCCAGTGTTCACCTCTTGTTTATGAAGACTGAGGAAGTGAAAGTAGATTGTGAAGGATTCACACTGAAAAATCATGGACCATTATCTTAGCCAAAATATCTTCATTAAAATATGAGAATCTCAGTTATAATTTTTCCTAGTGAATAAATATATAAAAGAACAGTTTATTTATACATTAATTTAAACCAGTCATAAAGAGAAATATTTCCCAGCTATCTAGAGCCTAAGAAAACACTCTTTTAAGTATTTCAGTGTATTACAAGAGACATATTCTCATGCAACTAGTGCTCTGGTGACACATTAATGAGAATGTTATTTACAGAGTGCTCACAGAAAAAAAAAAGAGGTGGCTTTGAAGATGTATGGAAACACAAAAGCTGCAAAACTGAGCTTTGCTTGGAATATTAACACATTTGTTCACAGTTAATATAAGGTAGTAAGTATTTCCTGATGTCTTTGACAAGTTAAATGAATTTGATAAATTTGTAAATAGATAAGATTTGAGACTACCAGGCTATTTCATTAATGTGAGGGGAAAGGTCATCAGCATGCACCAGGAAAAGTGTTAGAAAGATCACCAAAAAGTGACAGTGCAATATGAACATTTATAGGGAATTATAAAGACAGGTAAAGCAGCCTTAGAATGTAATGGGCAATTCCACAGGGCTATAGCTGGGTTGCACCGGTACCAGTGCTGTTGTAGGCTAAATTCTGTTAAAGCTTTTGAGTGCTTTTTTGATTTAATGCAAACTTTTACCCTCTGCACTACCTGGTATTAGAAGAATAACTTGTAGCACTATGTAGTCAAAATTAATCTGTTAAATGTAAAGTAACATTTGAAATTATTTCCCCTTCACAAAGCATTTAAAGTTCCAAGGAGTCTATAAAATGGGAACAGCATCAGATATTAAGCTATAAATTATCATATAATAGTTCTCCTGAAATGTGTTTTCCCAACATATATTTTAGGTATAATAGGTGACCAGGAAATCAGCCTTATTCAGAGTAAACTGGACAATCTCAACAGTCAAATAAAAATAGATTCACTTTCAATAGAACAGCATCAGATATTAAGCTATAAATTATCATATAATAGTTCTCCTGAAATGTGTTTTCCCAACATATATTTTAGGTATAATAGGTGACCAGGAAATCAGCCTTATTCAGAGTAAACTGGACAATCTCAACAGTCAAATAAAAATAGATTCACTTTCAATAGAACAGCATCAGATATTAAGCTATAAATTATCATATAATAGTTCTCCTGAAATGTGTTTTCCCAACATATATTTTAGGTATAATAGGTGACCAGGAAATCAGCCTTATTCAGAGTAAACTGGACAATCTCAACAGTCAAATAAAAATAGATTCACTTTCAAGAGCACCAGAAAGAAGTTAGGTTGTGCTGTCAGTGTGCAGAACGAAACTCTATTGAATTTCAATTATTTTATTTCCATACTATGCTTGAAGAGCACTTGATTCTATAAAATTGTTATAGTAATAATATATTATTGTGATTGCTATGTCAACAAAATTTAAGAACATATTTTTTCTAAATTTTATTTCAAGTGTGTAAATTTCTGTTCCGGTATCCTCTGCACGTTGCAAGCACTCTTTTTTACAGGGTTTCCTCTGTCATGGCTTAATGCCAGACAGCAGCTAAGTACCACACACACATTTGTTCATTGCCTTCCACACCCCACTGTGGGGAGCACTGTGTGCCCTCGACTGTGGGGAGGAGAACTGGAAAAGGAAGAACAGCTTAATAATTGTCATAAAGTGTGGTATGGTCTTTGTAATGATTAAGGAGATAACTAGGAGAGGGAGAAAACAAAACCCAAGAAAAACAAGTGATGCAAAATGCAACTGCTCACCACTTGCTGACTGATGCCCAGCCTGTCACTGAGCAGGGATTGACCCCTGCCTGTCAATTACCTTCAGTTCACATACTCAACATGATGCTTTATGGTATGGAATATCCCTTGGAACCATTTGAATCAGCTGTCATGACTGTTCTCCCTCCTAGAATTTGTGCATGTCCTCACTGGCAGAGCATGGGAAATTGAAATATGCTTGACTTAAGGTATGTACTACTCAGCAACCACAGAAATATCAGTGTATTATCAACATAATTCTCATAATCTAAACACACCACACTGTATCAGGTGCTAGGAAGTAAAATAACTCTATCCCAGTCAAAACCAGGATAGTATCCACCTGTTATTCTATAGCATTTAAGTCATGCCCAGGTCCCACAGTTTCTAATACATCCCAGTTAACTACCATCACCTTTCCTGTCTTGTGATATATATACACAGGCAGCATTCCCTTAGTCTATGGGAAAATCCCTATGAAAATGTCTACTGAGTTTTTCGTCTATGATTTTGGACACCATTGGTCATAACAATCTTTCAGAGCAGGAAAGGCAGTGTGTAGTGCTGGGTTGTTGCATGCTGAAGTCAAACCTGATTCCATCACCTCTGAGATTGTGTGGTTTCATAAAAATTCATTTCTCATTAATGAGATTGTGCGGTTGCATAAAAATTCATTTCTCATTAATCTGGGTGATTTTTACTGCCATACTGTTGATAGTGTGATTGAAGGGGTGTTGGATTGAGATCCCTGAATCCAAAGTGGCAGAAGCAAGCCCCATGGCTTGGCAGTTTGTGGGAGTGTGATAAAGTTAATCTTCCAGGCCTCCCCATATTTATTTTTCAGCCATTGTCCTTCATATCACATAGGCTTTAACTGATTGCCTTCATAATTGCAGGGCAGGTTTCCCATTCACATCAACTCCACTCCTCAATCATGAGCCTGTCTATACATTACATCTCCTCCCTGATGTCAGTATACAGATAAAGTATTCGTCATTTTTCTCCCTCAGCAATTCCTAAAGCCAAGTGGATAGCTTTCACCTCTGCAAACAAACTTTGTTTCCCTTACTCTTCAACAGTTTCTAGACTTGTCATAGAGGACTCCATACAGATGACTTCCACCTCCAAGGCTTTCCTACAACATGGCAGTAGGAAACCTGCCATGGTAGTTTATTACACACTGGAGCCTCTTCAGCAGGGATTCACCTGAACTGAACTATCTCCTGTCTGATTTTTTCAAAGGCTTGTCATTGCTCAGGGGCCTATTTGAAATCATTCTTCTTCCAGGTCACTTGATAGAGAGAGCTGGCAATCAGACTGTCATTTGGAACCTGCATTCTCTAAAAAGCCATGATGCTTAAGAAAGCTGTTATTAGTTGGTAGAGGTGTAGCTGTTGTTTGTTGAACACATCCATTGGGATCTGATGATGTCCATCTTGACATTTTATTCTTAAAAACTAGATTTCCTGCTGGCCTTTTTTAAGAAGTTTTATATGTGAAAAACAGCTTTCATATGGATTTTGACTATTTGCTTCCCTTTTTCTGAACTACTACTTCTGGACTGCCCCACACAGTGATATCATCAATATATCACAGGTGTTCTGGAGCTTCCCCCTGATCCACTGCAGTCTGGATCAGTCCATGGCAGAGAAGAGGGATGTTTCTATCCATAGGGCAGTCATCTCCAGGTGTACTGGGTGCTGCCCTAGGGGAAAGAAAACTGTGGTCTGCACTCTGCCACCAAAGGGATTGAGAAAAATATATCAGTGATATAAATTGTGGTGTATCACTTGCCTTCCTTTGACTCCAGTTCACATGGAAATTGTAGCATGCTTGGCACAGAAGCACCCAGCAGTGCCATGCCTTCATTCAGTCCACAATAATCTACACTTAGTCTCCATTCTGTGTTAGAATTTTGCACTGGCCATATGGGAATATTAAAGGCCAAGTGAGTCCTGTTGATCACTTCTTGGCTCTCCAGTTGACACATCAGCTTATGGATGGGAACGAGGTAGTCTTGGTTGGTGTGATATTGTTGGTAGAAATCATGATTTATCATTCTTCAACCTTCACTGATCCCACAATAGAATATTCCTCTGAGAGACTGGACAAGGTACACAGCTGCCTAATTTCCTCTGTCTCCAAAGCAGCTACACTGAAAGCTCACCAGTACCCTTATGAGGCCCTGAAATACCCTCTCCTGAGATTGTCTATGCCAAGGAGGCCCTGAAGAGAGATTGCAAAGAATTACAGGGCTGGGCAATCACAAAATCACAGAATCACAGAATGAACTCGGTTGGAAAAGACCTTTAAGATCATCAAGTCCAACCTATGACCTAACACCTCATCAACTAAACCATGGCACTGAGTGCCATGTCCAGACAGTGATTCCACCACCTCCTTGGGCAGATGATTCCAGTTCACAATTACTCTTTCAGTGAAGAATTTTTTTCTAACATCTAAACTAAACTTCCCTTGGTGCAAAGATCGTGTCCTCTTGTTCTGTCAGCTGCTGCCTGGAGAAAGAGACCAACCCCCACCTGACAACAGCCACCTTTCAGGTAGTTGTAGAGACTGATAAGGTCACCCCTGAGTCTCCTTTTCTCCAGGCTAAACAACCCCAGCTACCTCAGCTGTTCTTCATAGGGCTTGTGTTCCAAGCCCCTCACCAGCCTTGTTGCCCTCCTGTGGACACGTTCAAGCATCTCAATGTTCTTCCTAAACTTTAGGGCCCAGAACTGGACACAGTACTCCAGGTACAGCCCCACCAGTGGCAAGTACAGGGGGAGAATGGCTTCCTTGATCCTGCTGGTCACACTATTCCTGATACAGACCACAATGTTATTGGCCTTTTTGGCCACCTGGCCACACCGCTGTCTCGTGTTCAGCCGGTTGTCAACCAGTACCCCCAAGTCCCTTTCTGCCTAGGCACTGTCCAGCCACTCTGCCCCCACCCAGTAGAGCTGCAGGACTCCCCACTTGGACTTGTTGAACTTCATGTTGTTGGACTTAGCCCATCTATCCAGCCTGCCCAGGTCCCTTTGCAGAGTCCTCCTACCATCCAACAGATGGACACATGCTCCCAGCTTAGTGTCATCTGCAAATTTGCTGGTGGTGGACTCAATCCCCTCATCCAGATCATCAGTGAAGCTGTTAAACAGGACTGGCCCCAGCACAGATCCCTTGGGGATCCCACTAGTGACTGACCACCAGCTGGGTGTTGCACCATTCACCAGCACTCTCTGGGCCCGGCCTGCAGCCAGTTCTTCACCCAGCAAAGAGTGCACCTGTCCAAGCCATGGGCTGTCAGCTTTTCCAGAGGAGTGCTGTGGGACACAATGTCAAAGGCTTTGCTGAAGTCCGGATAGACAACAGCAGATAGACAACAGCACCAATAGTACGACGTTTTACCAGGGCAATTCCAGATTCTGCATCCTGGACCGGGCAGCTCTGGATGCATCAATGTACTGGGGTATTTTTGTTCATATTTTCTTGTAAATTGTTTGATAAATTTATCATGAAAACCAATGTAAAAATTCCACAAGTTTTCCTGGGCCTAAAATCAGAGTTTTTTGAAGGCCTTATGGTGAAAGACAGATTAAAACTGGAAGAATCACGAATATTCCATGCAATCATAAATAGAACATAGTTACTTTGTTAATATGTTGGCTGTCTGTAAAAGTTTAGAAATTTGCTTACTTAGGAATTTTTTCTAAGCATAGTTGTTGAAGGAAAAGCACTAGATTAGTCCATTCAAGCCTTTTAACACATGTATTTCCGCCTGCCTTTCAATATGATTACATACTAAAATATAACATGGACATAAAATTAAAGCAATAGTGTAAGAATGCTAAATTTTAAAACAAATACATAAATTCAAGGTCAGTCCAGAATAGGAAAAGGATGTTTTTTATAAGAAGTTATATGTTCTATCTCACCAAACCCCATACAAATCTGATCCAGACTCTAATACTCTTCTTGGTCACAACTGTGTGATGATTTAGGCCAGTTGGGCTACATAGAAAGAATCTACCCACGCAGATCTAATTGTGAGAACAGGTCTTGCAACAGAGATCATGAAAAGACTCAGCTCATAGTGCTTGTGTCTGCTTAACCAAAATGTCTAGATACAGGCACTGTATTTCAAGGGAGAAGAGAATAAATCTGGGGCCAAAAACATAATTTATGAGGAATTAGTGAGTACATTACGTGTCAGATTAGAGATGAAGGTCCACTCTGCTTCAGATATCTTCACACTAACTTTTCAGGCAGAGGTATTAATTTCTTCCTAGTCTACTATGGGTAAAATCAATTTAATTTTGCTTTTGTAGAAGTTCATACAGTTCTATTACATCATGGTGTCATGATTACATAATATCACATCTTTCCACAGTCATAGCTTAATTATAGGCCATCCAAGTAAAAGCTGGAATCTATGATCCTTGTTTGTACCTTTCAACACAGAATATTCTGTGAACTACTCTCCACTGCTTTTTTACAAAGTTCTCATGGGGTCTTTCATTTGCTGTATAAAGACATCATAACTCCATGGATACAGAGAGAAAACAGTACGAATTCAGATAATATATTTGTTATAAATGGCAAGTAAATTCATTTTTTAAGGCTCAAATTAAATAAAAGAACTGGTATAAGTGTTCTTTATATTTGAGAAAATAGTATGAGTAGTAAGAGTTAAGGAAAAAGAGCAAACACAAGTGATGAGATTTTCCCTTCCACCCTTTCAACATCAATGAATATTTTATTGAATTCTGGAAGGCATAAGGGAACTTTTTTTTTATTCTAAGGAAGGGAATTTTCAATGGGATTTTACATATTTATTCTAGGAGTAACATTTATTACAACTGCTTTATTTTCTAGTAAAATTTTTAAAGGCTACAAAACCAGGTCTTTTTTGCATTATAAAAGGAAGGTGACTATTCAGAGACTGTTCTGTTCAATGTCTCACTGTGAGATACCTGGTCTTTGCCAGTGTAATCATCTTCTGCTAGCATCAGTTCCAGTGAAGTCAAAAAAAGGCACAGGGTAACTCTAGCTGATAATTAGATGAAGAGTTATGTAGATTCTTCAAAACTGCATAGCTCATGGAGGCACAGCAGAGTCCAGGGCCTCACATTACCATTACCTTCCAAACTCTTATGTTATGATTTTAAAGAATCAAAAAATAATAACAACCACGCTGAGAGCAAGGTTTTTTTTTTTTTTCTTTTTAATGTTTAAAGCTTGTACTTTTAATTGTACTGTCTATTTCCTTGAAACAGCTGTTTGTTCTTGCACCAAATTCAACAAAGTTCATGAGTCACTAAGTTTGAAATTGATTTGGCTTTCTGGAGCAAGCCTCCTATGTATTTCTTCATTTGCTGAAAGAACACAGGCTCACAAGATTTTCAGCGCTTCTGGTAGCCCAGGGGAGAGCTCTTTAATTGGTGAGTGTACAAAAAAAAAAAAAAATTCCCTTGTAAGAAACTTCCCTACAGATGCTATGCTTTATTCTTTTATCTGGGTTGAGCCTGTAAGCAGCTGAGTACCTTTGATTCCCTATTGAAATCTATTGGGACTGGTAGAAGTTCTTTACCACCAGATAATTTCAAAAGGAATTTGGGTAGCTTGGATCTTCAGAAGGCTGGGCCCTTGTTGAACTGGTCAGCTATGGTCTGGAACAGAAGGTCCTCACCAGGGGGGAAAATGTCACAGCTGACCCTACTCTGAGAATATTGAACTACAATGCCTCCTGAGATTCCTTCCATATCGAATTTTCCTGTGGTCCTAAAACCCCTCTAGGTTTTAGACTGACATCAGAGTTCACCAGCTGCTGGATAGAATTCACTCTATATCGAAAATAGTGGGATGGGTGTAGCAAAAAGCGTTTAATAGCCTTAGTTAAATATTAGAAGCCTAACTCATATTATTCTTTTGGTTTTTGGTTTAAATTTGTCCTCAGAATAATTTTTATCTCAGGAGGGAGAAGAAGAAAGAGCACGCTAATGACCTTTATGTTTTGAAAGAGGTGAGTAAAAATTTATTAAACTGCAGTCAGGTAAAGCTCTTTGCACAGCCAGACAGGGAAATATTTGCAGAGATTTCAAGGTGGGCTTTTGGCAGGAAATGGTTTGGATTCATAAAAGTGGAAAAGACTAGCTAAATGTTTACCTTGTATGTAGCTTGAAGTGGTCAAGTAAAAACAGAAGGTCATATATGACATTTGTAGATATCTCCAGATAATACTAAATATAGGCAGAAGTTTGTCTTTGGGGAAAGGGGCTTTTACACTGACATAATGTTAATTTTAGAATTCGATTCTGTCTCCCACAATATACCCCTTATATATCCCACAATATACCAAAGTAGCGTACAAGTGCTTTACGCTAAGAGAATATAATTATGAGGCTCAGCTAGGCAAACATTGTAATCTATATTCTGAAATAGCACCATGATGGTTAATGAGAATTGCTGAAATTACCAGAAAATATATTAACTCTTGAACTTGTGGATGACACTAAAATGAGTAAGAAATAGTTCTGCTGCAGTAATAATATTAGACTAGTGTTTTGGTTTGAAAGACAGATGTCTACTAAGGAAGGCAGGAACCTCACTTGGAAGGGAAGATGCAACCCCCTTCCCTCCGAATTATTATAATTTTGAAATTAAGGGGCTTTCAGGCAAAGATATGAGGAGTAGGAATAACAGTTCTTTACTAGATATATATCTCTAACAAGGCACACAAGCAGCAGTACCCACGGCAGCGATCCCAAGCAGAGCAGGCCCAGTGCCCCCGGCTCGGCTCTCAGGCCTTTCCCTGCGCTGCAGTGCCGCTCACGGCCGGCAGGGGGCGCTCGGAGCCAGCTCGGCCCTCAGGCGGTGATGGCGGCCGAGAAGTGCTCCACAAACCCCTGGGGCAGCCGGGCCCGGCCAGGGCCCTTGGGAACAGCAGGCTGGAACAGCAGGGACAGATTCCAAATCCCAAATCCTGGATTGTAGATGAGATGTATCAAACCCCTGAGCTGCAGCGGGAGCCCCAGGATGTCTGAGCAGGCAGGGGTGCAGCACTAGAGTGTAGCAAAGGCTCACAGCAGCGGCAAAGGAGCTATGGGGGAAGGGCAGCCTTGGCCCTGCTCCCAGTGGGACAGGGAAAGGCAGGCTTGGGATCCCAGGATCCCCTGAGGCACCCAAGCAGATAGCGAGAAAAGTCCCTTTTTGGTGAGGTAGGGTGTTAAAATAGGGTCCCAGTGCAGTAGCTGCTCCAGAGAGCAGGTTCCACTCACAGTAGCAGGAAGGCAGCAGAAGGCAGGAGTCTGCAATGGTGCCGAATTCCCTCCATGACGAGAGCAGCTTCCCTCTGGTCTGGATGCCGGGAAAACAAGCAGAGCCAGGGACTGAACTTAGCCCCTTTTTGCCAGTTCAAATCCCACAGCATCCTGCTCTACACGGGAAAACCACAGGCAAAAAAGGGTGGCTAGCTGGATGCCTCCCCCTGTGGCTAGGTCTTTTGTCTCTCTGAAGCACTTAGTCATTTGTTGCTTTGAAACAAAGTATGGGGAAAATTTTTTAAGAGAAAAAGAAAAACAAAAGGGGAACTCCTAAAACCCTGACAACTAGGGGCGTGCTAGAGTTCCTTGCTTGTGGTTTTTTTTTTTTTTCCCATTTGGACTATATGAAGATTGAAAGTGTACTCTGA
The DNA here is from genome assembly GCA_013400515.1 of Erpornis zantholeuca. Taxonomy (NCBI): domain Eukaryota; kingdom Metazoa; phylum Chordata; class Aves; order Passeriformes; family Timaliidae; genus Erpornis; species Erpornis zantholeuca. The sequence continues at coordinate 9,333 of VZTN01030593.1, read as the reverse complement.
TAATATGAGTTTCTAAAGGAAATGCATTTGCATTCAGTCAACTATGATAATTATAAAACATACAATATGGCTAACTTCACAGTCTTTAATGTATTTATCCACAAAGAACATCCTGTAATGTATAGTTATGTCCTGTCACATAAGTTGAAGACTTAATTTTGAATGACATATGGTAAAATTTTAAAGTGGTTTTGTGGGATTAAAATTGAACAAAGTCCACTCAAATATTTTAGGTCATTAAATATCTTTATAAAATTTGCCAAACACTGAATACCTATGGCAATGCATAGGTAATGTTGACCTGCTAAAGTCAACCTTTTGACTTAGCGTTAAAATCTAAGTTTTAATTCCTACTGGAAATACATTCCAGCACAGGAACTGCTCTGACTGCTCAAAATTTAGAATGAGTTAAATGTCCTCCCAAAGTCTCAGACAGGCTGAGTCAGCACCAGCTGACTATTGCTGACTAGACATCTTCTCAGGGCAGCCTCACAGAGGAGGGTGCAGAATATCAAAAGATTTTACTTAATCAGACCCTTTCTGCTATTCACTGATCAGCTGGGGGAGAGACTTGTCTGTGAGGCCTGAACTTGTAGCTTCCCATGAGCTTTGGGCCTTCTCCCAGACTCAGCCACTGCTTCCATGTGTGTCTCCTGCTGTCTGCTCATCGTTAGGTTGGGCTACTCCATGACTCAGCTGATCAGGCAGACATGCCCAGACCTGTGTGCCACCTGAGATATGCACCTGGGCTGTCAGCTCCAGTGCAGAAGCTGCAGGCTGCTTCGGAACAGGGTCCTCCTCAAAGTGAGAAGTAATGCTGATGCTCTAAAGTTAAATTTTCATGAACCCTTTAATGGAAGGGCCCCATTTTCTTCCTGACTTTAGGAGGAACTGGGTTATTTCATACAGGTTCTAACAGTGGGATTCAGTTCAAAGCACCTGGTTTGACTTCAACTGTATGTGAAAAGGCCAGCTAATGTGCAGCTGAGCTGCCCGTTTATATACCTTCTTGCTATAATTTGAAATGTCTGTGCCATTCTATACAGCTTTATACAACTGCACAGGACTGACAAATTAATGCAGCAGGACCTACATGAGATACACACCTTTTGGAGCAGCAGATGGGGCCAGGACTCACACCTCAGAGTACCTGTCATGGCACAAGAAGATGGCATCTTGGCAGCCAATCCAAGCCCAGTGACTGGAAAGGGAGCAAGGCCATCTGACACTCATCTAGAATCCTGACTCTAGATGCAAAATTTCACTTCTGCCTTAACTTCAAACTGGATTCCAGCTCATATTCTTAGATGCATTAAGTGATATGAGAGGTTTGATTGTGTTGCTTAAAGAAAGGATTTGGTGCCATTTTAGATACCATGAGTTTTCTTAGATAGCTTCTACCTGCCACTGACAATCCAATTCAAATGGGACCAGGGCATTTAAAGAGGCAACAAGATCCCTTTGTTTATTTAATTCCATCTAAGATGTCATCCAAGTTCTATATCTATCAAGCATTCAATGTTGCAGAAACAGTAAGGGTAGAACCAGGATGTTTGGTGGCTTTGTTGCTAAAAGTTGAGAGGAATGAGGGTAGAAAACTAAAGTGATGAAAGGAAGGAATTAAAATCTCTAACCATTTTTGTAAACTGTGAGTTTGCCTTCAAGGCTCTCAAAGTTTATTTGCAGCAAACATCCAAAAATACGTAGCCATATTTTGAAATTCCTGCTATTGGCAATCCTTGTTTTCCACTTTGACCTTCACAATGACTGTTAACTACTGGGTAGATCTAATGGTGTCAAGAGAGTACAGTACTGAAGTTATCAGTGGTAAAGATCTGCTGCTCAGAAAGACTGCCTATACTCCATGCTTTAGAAAACAAAATATTTTTTTACTTACTTATATCCTGATCGTTATTGATAATAATATAGTGATGCTGATAGCAAACAAAAAAGAGGGAATAAAATAAATCTTTTCTAGCATAAAAGTATTTAACAAATTATACTTTCAGAGCAGTCATTTTTACTCTTCCTGATATTCCTTTGTGGATGTGCTGTATCTACAGCAGTTCATTAATTGTCAGTAAATTTAATTGTGCTATATTTACAATGTCTAATTTACCTTTAGTTTCAACTAATTGGCCTATTAGCTTGATTTGGGGAATAATCAGTTTGAAGTGCTGAGCATACAAATGGAATGGGAGGGCAAAATAACTGAGTAAATTATATCATACAGATTTATTCTGAACCATTTTTCTGAAGAAATGTAATGGCACCCTCCCCCTTTCACTGCTTAAATGATGAAAAACTGCTATAGGTCAAGCTAAATCTGGAAAGTATATCAAGCCTATGTCATGTTTCCGTCTTTGGAACAGTCTGAAGTAATGCAGAGTTTGCCTACTATTTTTACACTACAAACCGAACATGTAGAATATCTGACAGCATCAGAATTTTCAGTCACTAAAATCGCTACAAGACCATTAAGAGAAAGTAATTATCCAATTTATTTGATTGCACACTATACAAACTCAGAGTTCCTACAAAGGGGTGCTATTAGACAAATTCTTATTAAGACCATCAGCAAGAACCCGATATCCTGCCTTTTGAAAAAATTTAGCTTGGTATAAATCCAGAACAACTGAATGACTTTTCCTCTCTCTGTGATGCGGTTTTTCTCTACTGCACTCCTTGCAGAAATAGAAACTGTAGTTGGTTCAGGAAAATACTACTGCAGGCTGCTAAAAACCTCCCACTCTCTGAAAAATTATGATCAATTAATAGTTTTATGATTTATTATACTGGCTAGTTAATGTATAGACCATTATTATAATTAATGATTTATGAAATAAGTAATTTCACTACTGACTTTGCAGTTTTTGCACAAACAGGTGTTTCATTATCTAGATGCTGGGTATAACCTCATAGAACTGAAATTCTGTTTTAAAGACAAATATTTGAAGAGATCCTGGCATTCATGCTCTGGACACTTCAAACAAGTTTCTGGTGCTATTTTAAGCTGATGACTGTTTTCAGGAAATAGATCAAATAACTCCCTTTACCTCTCTGAAAAGGAATTCATGCCATCCAGAAGTATTTGTGCAATTTGGACCAGAAGCACCACCAAGCAGTGGAAGCAGCCTGTCTTCCCCTAAACATATATATGTCATCATTAGTGGCTGAATAGATAAACTGCTCTGTTTGGGCAGCTCCAGAGTTCCTACAGCCTGGCTGGCTAAAGGTAAGCAGTGTGTGTTATCTTAGAAGTCCATAGTATTTTAGAGATTGTGTTTGGACAGCGAAGTGGCAGAAGTATATAGTTACTGTTCTGTTTCAACCATATCAGTAATATGAGATAATTATATGATGGGCTGTGTTTCATCAATTGTGTTATCTGCTGCAGTAAAATGTGATTAAAAAAATTGCCCTCAGATTACCAGCCTTTGCTGCAGGTTTTCTGCTGTTGAGTTAACTGCTGCGGCTTTTTTTTTTTTTTCTTTTTTCTTTTTTTTAAATTTAGGAATGGTTTGAAAATTTCATTCTAACAACAAACACTTGAACTTCAAAAGCCTGCCTCCCTAACAGCTTGAGTGAATGTTTTCTAAGTAAGTGGTAGTCTTTCAAATCCTTTCCATTGGAATTGGATTGGATCATATGTTAGGGTGTATGTTTTATTGCCCTCTTGTTAACATGTAAATGTTCTTTTAAGAATTGTGTATGTTTAGTACTAATTTGTCTGAATTCATAAGTAAAAAGTAATTTTTGTACAAGTAATTTCATGTAGAATAAAGGGCAGTGTTCTCCTTTACTTGTGCTTGAAGAGCGACTACTCTGTCAAGGACCTTTTCACTTGCCAGAAGTAATGGCATATTTTCCTTTCCATGAAAAAAAAGACTGTTTCCTTTATCAGCCTTTTCAATGCAAAGGTGATTACTATAACCTTTTTTATTTGTACAGATTATCAAGACATAACTGCAGATATTCTTTGTGTCTAATCAAAATTCCTATACTTTTGTTACAGATGATCACAATATTGCTGTTCTCTAGATATATAGGTATTTTTTATATATATATATATATAATGACATATTATTAGTCTTTACATTTTATAGGACTTTGCTAGGTGCTGAACATTTGTTTCCTAAGTGTTGTTCAGAATTATGTAGACTAAAAAGACACTACTCTGTCCCAGACGACACAGACAATTTGAAAAGCTGCTCAGCAGGACTGCTAGTGATCTTAGTGCACCTAATTCTTGACTGCTGAGGATTTGGGGTACTTTAGAATAGGGTGTTCTAAAAATTATATTTTCTTATGTTTTCTAAAAAAATAAACAAGCAGTAACAAAAAAAAAGTGAAATAAGGTAGGAAAAGTGATTACAAAAAGTCAATAAAAAACAGAATAGTCAAAAATAAGTCAAAATAAGTCAAAAACAGAAAAGTCAAAAATAATAGTCAAGAATTCACAGGTGAAATGGGTTTATATTCTAAACAAACTCTTCTGCTTCTCCATCTCCATATTTAGCAAAATATAAAGAACTACATTTTTAGAGAATAAGTGGAATCCTCAAAAATGAGACAAATAAAATTAAAATTCTTCATCACCTAACTGAATTAATCTCATTCAAGCTATAGGAAAGCATTTCAGGTTTCCTGTCTCCAGCATGGCTGCACATTCATGCAAAGTTTTTTTTTTAATCTACAATAAGAATTAGACAATCCTGCTGCAAAGCTACTGACAGAAAAGGCATTCTGCATTCTTCATTCATTTGTCAGCAGTGCAGTGCGTCTGAAGTATGGCCACCATCCAAAGAGACAAGGAAAATGGATTAAAGAGTCTGGGTTTTATAAAACTGTACTGTGTCATCAGTACATCATCACTGTAATAAATACTGGACAGAACGATCTTGCAATTATTAGAGCCATATTTTTAGTGAACATATACAGATGTTACAGCTTGAAACCTGCTACCACAGCTTTGACTCATGGCTATTATTACTGCTTTCCTCTCCTACTCTGTGTGAGACAAACACACAGAAATTTGGCCATTCAATGCCTTAAACTGCAAAGTAAGGTTTTCCTGTATTAAAAGCTGCATCAATTTAACTTATATAACTTGAAAAACCAAATACTTTGGTATGCATATGAAAAGCATGTATGGCTACATGTGTTTCAATTTCAAACTTGTTTACATCAATTAAATAAAGAACTGAGCTAATGGACCTTCATATCTGTCATGTTGTGACTAGATTAAGAATATACCTAAGGGCACTATCTTGTTTGAAGTAATGGCATAATGTCAAAACTTTATTTTGATTGTCTCAACTCTGACTAGAGATGAGGAATTAAGTTATGCTTTCATAGCTTTTCTATATCTCTGTCACATTTTCCCACTTCTTGCATACCTGACATTAACTACCTATACTGAAGAACTACCAGATTTTGTTTAGAAGTGTTAAATGGAAATTATCTTTCCTTTCACTACATTAGAAATACCAGATCAGACTGTTAAGACTGAATGCAAACATGATGTCTAGCTCCTTCCAGAAACCAAACTGCACCCAGCATGTACAGAGAGTAAAGAAAGAGATGGGCCATGCTTTGAAGGCCACAAAGCAAATTTGTCACTTCCTTGCACACGGTAATATTCTTTCAAGGTGGTTTTAGGCTTGTGTTCATTGAGCTGACTAGACTTTCCTTGCCCTACATTTGTCCTACAACTGTCTACAGTTGTTCTTTTCCTTTCACCAAATGCTAAATCTGGTCTCCTACCCAGTGAGGCCTGCTGCCTTTCTGTGTGTTCCTCTGTGACTACTGGGAATTGCTAGAAAGGCATATTCAGAGTCTGCCTATTTCAAAGAAGAAGAGATATGCAGATTTTCCATTTCTTCAGAAGTATTTGAAGAAAATTCAATAAGAACTTTCCTGTGTTTCAGAGATATTGCTTGTAAGAAGATAATGATCTGGCTTATTTTAAGTATTTATCCAGAAGACTGAGAAGTTTGAGAAATCTACCTTTGAGTTGAAAATTCAAGTCACTCATTAGCTAATTTGCTGTAAGCCAATTGGTTGCAGTCAAAATAAGTTTTCCATTGCTTTGTCATCCAATACCGTTTCCAGAGCTACTTGCTAATCTAATTGACAGCAGTAATGACTACAATGATCACCACATTTCAACAGTTCAATTTTTAGCTCGTGTTTCCCTTTCCTTTTTCCCCCTTGGGCTTCTATATTTTTTGACATATGAAGATCTGCAGTCTTCAATATTTCTTTAAGAGACAATCTTCAATATTCATCAAAGTAAAACAATATATCTTTCAATCTGGCAACATCATCCCTTTTTCTGTCTGCTGAAAATAAACTCTTTAATGATTCAATTCTTACTGGCTCACAATATGTAGTCAGTCACTTCAGCAGAGCAATGATCTTTTCACCAAGCTTTAAGAAGCTTGGCAAAGACACCCTTTAGTGCATATACTCTAAGATGCCATGAAAAAATAATCCACTTCACAGCTGGAATTGTTAGCCATCTAAAATGTAAAAGTTAAGTTAAAAATGCATTTGGCATAATTTTTAAGGGAGATCAGCACCTTAAAGTGTCAGGCTATATGTTGGCTTTTTTTTGTTATTTAATATTGTCATTAGGTAAAACCATGAAAAATAAAAATGAAGGTAACATTGAAAGAAGAAGTAACAAGATTTAGATTGTCCCTATTATAGATCAGTTAGCTCTTCTATTTTCATTCCAGACAAGAAGCCTGATAAAGAAAGAAAATGTTACTGGGTTTTTTGTAACTGTAATCAACAGGCTGAGTAAATAAGTTATGAATGTAAAGGCAAAATTCCTATTTAAAATCAAATTTCTTCTCCTGAATTTCCGTGAGTTTTTGGAACAAAGTCTCCTAAGCCTAGTGCAGTAGCATTATATTTTTAGCTTAGTCTTCTTTTTTTCATGTAAAACATTGGACTACAAGGGAAATAAAAGATCACTGCAATTTTTCAGGCAAGAATGTCAGTTGTGTGCATAGTTTCCATCTTCCTCACTATCTGGTATTGAAAATGAGTCTGTCATATCAGGTTTCATTTCAGATAATAAGGGAAGTTAAAAATTAGCTGGTGCTCCTGCATTCACAGAATCCAACCTTTGTCAAGCAGCAGTTTCCTGTATATTAATAGATTTGAAATTATTCAGGAAATTGGTTGAAAATGACAGAGTCACTGAACATTATTTTAATGTCAAATGACTCGAACAATTCTGTTGGAGTCATCCAGAACGCAGAGGTCAATGCTGCACTGCAGCATGGCAGCTAGTGTGCCTCAGGAGCTACAGACAGTCGACTCCAGTTTGAAATAACTGATAACCAGCAGAGATAAGATGGACCACAGGAAGAAAATCTTCTTCAAAAAAGCTATAGTAATATCATGCTAGCATATCCTACCTGGTCTTTCAAATTCAAAGTGTGGTAAAGCAGTGATCTAACTGCTGGGTTTAAGTCTATACTTAAAAGTGCTTGTGAAAAGGATTCCTCTCTTTCATACACAGACAGGCTTTCTGTTTTAGCGTTCACGAGTCTTCACACCCTACAATAGAGAAAAAAAATTTTTAAAAAGAGAGAAAAATAAAAGGTGATTAGCTATCAAACTAAATTGTTGAATGATACTAATAATATAAAAAGTTCTCGGGACAATGCCTGCTCTCACAGATCTATATAAAATGCACCTTACATTTCAAATTTACTGATAGTAGCTGAGGCACAAGTTTTTCAGCATCATTATTTGTTTTAGTTCTGCCATATGAATCGACCAGTAATTAACTGAAGAAGTAGGAAATGTAACAGCCTAATTAACCAACATGTGGATTTCATCTTCAGAAAAACTTAATCCACTCTGACTGTTTTGTAATGAAAACTAACATAAATAGGAACTCATATAATGAATTCATAGATGGACCCAAGATTGTATAAATAGTATCACCCATATTTCAAATCACTTTTCCTAAACTAGAGGAGAACTAAGAGGCTTGTATGAAATAAGGACCATATGCTTGTTGAGTTACATTTCATGGGGCAAAAACTGTTGTACTTTCATTCTGACATTAATATATGTGTCTTCCACATTGTTTTACTTTATATAGGTGGTGTCAAAGAAATCTTCTTTTTTTACAGAATATGTTTTCTGAGTTACCTGACCATATAATTTAGGATAATAATTTAGTGCAGAGTTCAGCCTGTATCATTTAAATGCCATGGCCAAATTGTTGAAATCTTGAAATTTTTTATCACTTCAGCAGATCCCTTTCAATAGTACAGTTTCTGCTGGATGATCCTTACAAAGACATTACTGTCAGACTGAAACACAAATCTATATAATCTCATAGGTTTCTGGAACAGGTAGTAATTTACTTGTGGAACTGGGCAGTCATTCTAAAACTGAGAGAGAGATCCTAAATCCTGGAAATGCAGAGAAAATGACGTGATTTTTTGCCCAGACTCATTGCTTTGTTCACCAGTGGAAAAGTTTTGTTAAGTTTTGTTATACTAATGTCCTTTATTAACCTTATGTTTGCCTACACAACAGGAAGTGAGGATGCAGTTCCCCACTTTATGGAGCATTAGAGAATTATTTAGCTTTGTCTAAAATTCTGCCTGGGTTTGGAGACTCATTTTCCACGGTCTGTAATTAAATAAAAAGCTCTTGTGGCAATGTATTATAACTATACCGTGGTACATTTACATAGCATTGTTTTATATATTATTTATAACGTACTCTGGTAATCACTTTGAATTCTTCTTTTTCCTCTGCTCTCCTCTGCTGTCCTCCCATTAGTTTTGCATGTTTAAAAATAAGCAGTGTGTATACATCTCAAGACAGCTGCTGAACCTAGGAACACCAGGGCTACTGCAATTGTGACATCTTTTTATTCTAAGCAGATACAATATGCAGAGTGAGAGGAAAACAGAGTAGGTTACTGGAAGACATTAAAAATATCTATTATAACCAATACCTCTATCAATATAAAAAAATACCCTCACTTAGATTTACAGTTGGTAAAAACTGGTAAAACTGATGAGAATTCCTCCCTCTTGAAAAAATTCTTTGTGGCATGATTTTAGATATTCAATTTGCTTGATTTTAAAGCAAACATTTTAAATATCACATTTGGGTTTTTTTAATACCACTTGCAGCTCACAGACCTGGATAATCCCAATAGGACTGAAGCAAGATTCCTAAAAGCTGAAGGGATCCTGGGCAGGGAGACTTGTACCAGTGACTCACTAATGGATACCTTGGTTAAGCTTCTTGTGTTCAAGTTTACCAGATGGAAGACTGAGCAGAAAA
>VZTN01030591.1:14454-90997 GCA_013400515.1 Erpornis zantholeuca | reverse complement strand
TGCCTTAGCACAATTTCCAGGAGGATCTGCTTCATGATCCTGCCAGGCCAGATTGACCTGTCGTTCCCCAGGGCTTCATTTTTTCACTTTTTAAAACTGGGGACCCTGTTTCCCCTTTTCCAGTCAGTGGAAACCTCATGGGACTGCCATCACTTCTCAAATATGATGGATAGCTTAGCAACTGCATCTGCCAGTTCCCTAAGGGCCTGTCAATGCATCTCATCATGTCCCATGGACTCGTGCACCTTCAGACTCCTTAAGTGGTCTCCAACCTCATCTTTTCCTAGTGTGTGTGATTCTTCATTCTCTCAATCCCTGCCTTTGCCCTGTGTGACGTGGGTGATGTGCTTGGAGCAGCTGCCAGTGATGATTGAGGGAAAACAATAACTGAGGACCTCAGCCTTCTTCACATCCCAGGTAACCTGGTTTCCTGTCTCCTTCTGGAGAGAGCCCGTATTTCCCATTTCCCTTAGCCTTCTTTTCACTATCAACATACCTATAGAAACTTTTCATGTCACTCTTGACATTGCCAGCCAGATTTAATTCTATCAGAGCTTCAGCTTCCCTAACCTGATACGTGGAGGCTGAGACAATTTCTCTGTATTCTTCCCATATTACCTGTCCCTGCTTCCATTCCCTGTATGCTTCATTTTGTGTTTGAGTTTGTCTAGGAACTCCTTGTTCATGCTTGGAGGCCTCCTGGCATTTTTGATTTACTTTCTTTTTGTTGGGATGTGTTACTTCTGAGCTTGGAGGTGATCCTTAAATATTAACCATTTCTCTTGGGTCCCTCTTCCCTCCAGGGCTTTATCCCATGGTACTCTACCAAGAAGATCCCTGAAGAGGCCAAAGTCTGCTCTCCTGGAGTCCAGGGAAGTGAGCTTGCTGCCCTAAGGACCTTGCATTCCACAATTTCAGGATCACTGCAGCCCAGGCTGCCCTTGCGCATCACATTCTTCACCTCCTCCTGCATGAGAACAAGGTCCAGAATAGCACCACTCCTCATTGTTTCTTCTATCACTTGGAGAAGGAAGTTATCACCAACATATTCCAGGAAAGCTCCTGCTAGAAATCTAGGGTTACTTACAGCAATGTCTAGCAATGCAGCCTGGGAAGGACACACATGTGGATCTCACTAGTGGGAGGAGGTGAGTTTCCTGCAAGCCTAATCAAAGAAAGAGATATCACACAATGTGATACCTATTGTGTGCTGTGAAACAAGGAAACATATGCTTTGTGCTCAGCTCAGAGAATGATGTGTGAGCAGAAACAACTGTACTGCAGCTCCTTGGTGTCTGCTCACCAGGACTCTGTTCAACACAAGATGATAACAAGTTAATAGGTATTTCCTGCTTAACAATTACATGAATAGAAAGCAGAGCAGCACATGCCAGACATCAGCAAAATGTGGCCAGCTCCCAGCCAGGGAGCAACCCTAGCAACAGATCATAAACCAAAGAACAGCAGTGCTGGTGACCAGAGAAAGACAAAAGCTTTTGTAAGTAATATAGACACTCTGTCACCTGACAGAAGCCTTCAGGATGGCAAATAACTCCTCTGTGCTATCAAAGCAGCTGACTGAAGACCAAGAGCAAGAAAACACTCTTCTCCTTTATTCAGGAAGAAGGACTATCTTGAGTTACCCCAAGTCGAAATGACTACTGATGGGAGAAAACAGATGCACCAGGAAAAAACCTCAACTTCCTCTCAGCCCCAAATCAACTGGCCCAGCACATGATAAAATCCCAGTTCCACCATCATGATTTATTTTTTGGTATTTCCACTACATCAAAGAAGTGATTGAAGAGATAACATTTTCTGGAGTGATTGCTGCCAGGAAGTGCATTGAGTGCTCTCTCTTGGACTAGCTGAAGCTGCAGCAGAGCCTGAAGCAGTATTTAGAGAGGCATGAGTTATCTCCCGTATGGCTGTTCAGTGAAAATGTTTGGGATGTTAAAGGCCATTAACTTGTCACAGCTTGAATTCTTCAAAATGGCAGAGGTGAGATGACAGGAGGGGATGGAGGAACAATCACTGCCCTGACTCTGTCACGTAGGAAGATGGGAAAACTCCTTTCTGGGTCTGTGAAAAGCTTCAGCTGAAAAACTCTGAACATTTTATTTCGAGAGACTAAAAGTAAATATTTTGATATTTCATTTTGAAATGACATATTTCCTTTTGATAGAAACTTGTATCTTGCAGAAAAGAAAAACATACAGAGTGTATCAGGAAACCAAAGCAGTATTAAAAAATGTTTCACTTCAGTTCTGGAAAAAAAAATTACTACACGTCTTTTCATTGACATGCCTTAAGTAATATTGGCCATTGTTTTTGTTTGTGAAGAAAAGATAAAGTCCTGAATATTTTTAAAGTTAAGCTCAATTGGAAAAGTTTTTTCAACTTTCTCCTAATTTAGCTATAAGTTTGTTACTTGCAGGGTTTTAATGGAAACCTGAACAACTGAGGGTAATGAAATGTCACCCAAGGCATGCATATTTGGAAGAGAAATGCCATTTTTTCCCTTTTTTTTCCTTCCACCTGACCTTTCTCAGAAATAAACCCACAGGCAGACCTTACAGCCCTCCCAGCACATGAGCCAGTTTGGGCAGCAAATTTTATCACCCCCATCCCTCCTGCCCATACTGTCACCCCAGGTGGTGCTGGCACTGAGCCGGGTGGCCCTGTCAGAGGACCTGTAAGCAAACAGGTGGCAGGCCTGGGTGGGCTCAGCCCCAGATTTATTTCCAGGAACATGCAGAGCAGCAGATCACAGCGAGAGCAGCACCAGCAGCAGCAGGGCACAATGGACAGCCAGATCATGGTGCCACATTAAAATGCCAGGGCTGCACCATTCAACTTGTGTCAGGGCTCCAGGGCAGGACTGTGTTTGGTAAATGAGCTTGACAGACCACCACTGTCTTTCCTTCCCTCTCAACAGCTACAATTGCAATATTTAAAACGACAATCTAGAAGAAAGTAAAGAAAACAGCAAAACAATTAACTAAGAGCAATAAAACCCCAGCTGATATTCTTCACTCAGGCAGAAGGATCCCCGACCACCAGTTTTTCCTGATCTGCATTCACATGTCCAGCTCCTTCTTTTGTGCTCTCTGGTCAGAAATAAAGCCAATAGGGAAGTCACCAGTGAGACAGAACAAGGACACCACTGAAGTTACCAAAATGAGACTTTGGAGAGAGAACCCGTTTTTGGTTTCCTAAGCTTATGAGTGGCTGCAGGCAATTTCCTAGGTCTCGTTTCATTAAAGTCATTCCCCAGGAGCTGAACTTAATTACTTCAGCGGGATTCATTTATGTTCTTAAGTATTTTCCCAAATCAGAACCTTAATTGCTCTGTGCCTTTGCTGCCCATCTGCAAGATAGGTTTAATGTTTGCTTTCTCCTGCACTCCAACTATTGAGATTCACATTCTCCCAGCCAAAGCCTGTCTCGGGGTCCCTGTCTGGTAAGGCTGAGGTTTCACTCAAGCTATTTTTGGGTCTTGTCACATTTCTCATGTGTAGAAGACATGCTCCAAAACCTTGTGGCCTATGTGTGGCTTTTGAGTCTCTACCAGTAACAAAATAGCTTGTTGATTTGTAGCAAAGAAGTGAGAGGTTTTTTTTTACTTTAACACCATCACAAATAGAATAATTACATGGCACTTTGAGACAATTTGCTAAAGATGCTCACACATTTCAAGAGGGTAAAATTACTTTATCCAAAGCAATTACAAAATAGCTAATTAGTGAAACTGTGAGCTCTTACAAATGTGCTTAGTGGAGATGCTGCTTTTAGCGCCAGACTACAAGCCTCCAGTTTATGAGTTATTTTCAGGTAATGAAGAAACTCTTGCAATGCAATAAACACCTTCTTTTCATCTGAGATTTTCTTAACCAAGATGTGCATCAATTCCCAAATTAATAAGCCAGTGTTCTTGCCACATGCCTTCCCTACAGCCTCATTGCACCACTCCAACTTTGTCAGATGAGCAGCAAGATAATCACTGGAGCAGCTGGGCAGCAGCTTCATGAGAGGAAGGACAGCCAGGACATCATCACACTTGTCACAAAACAGACTAGGGGCACCTCCAGGTGAATGTGCTTGCTGCTGCGCTCTCCCCGGGGGAGCTCTGCTGTGTATTCAGTACCAGTGGCCACAAAAAGCAGCTTTGAAAGGGCTTTCTAATTGTGATATAAGGATTAACCACCAATTAATTCATTCTGTCATGTCCCTGCAGGCTGACAAAAGACTTATGGTTAAAATGGGTTTATCTTGGCCCTGCTGGTTTGCCATGTGAGACAGTGGGATCCATGAAAACAGAACAGACTTCATTTCAGTGATTCATGTTTAGATTCTACTAGCTGATAAAGAATGAACATGGACAAAATGTCTTTGCAAAAATACTACTTTAAAATTCTATGGGGAGAACAATCACGTGTGAAGAAAAAGGCAGTTTCTGGGTTGTTGGAGTCTTATTTTCAGACAAAAAATATCCATTATGTATGAAGTAATTGTTGCAGGCTGTGAAATTAGTCTTAAACATGAGTGATGGACAGGAGTGACATAGCTTTACAGAATTAATAAAATACAAACTGGAGAGAAAGTGAGTCCCTGGGTTTTTCTTCATTTTTTTTTCAAGAGCTGTTAAAGTAATTGCCAGCAGAACATTGCACCTCAGTGTAGATCTAAGGACATTTTGCAATAAATAACTTTTATAAAAAATTCCAGACTATGAATTTAGCATAGAATTTTAAACCATCTGTGCACTGTCACTCTAACACTGAGATCTCACTTATTTGTGTATTTTACCCATACGATCTGATGTAAGTGGGAATAGGAAGAAAACACTAAAGACTCCATTAAAATCAGAGATAACACAGATAAGGACTTCATTCTTTGTGGATGTAGAATTTCTTTCATTTCATTTTAAAACCACATCCACATTTATGGTCCTCTTCATCTGGGTCATAAAAGCTAGAATTTATGTTTATAAAGGTGCAAAAGCATAGATATTTTGTACATTAAACTTCACAAAGTGGAAAAAAATGGCCAATTCTATTCCTTCTGCCCATATAATTAGGGAAAAAAACTATGGAATATACAGGTGCGTTCTTTAGTTATAACTTCTGTTTTACAAATTCCCTTGTTTGATCCTTCTCATAAATGAATGAAACTGTAATGAATCTGTTTCCAAACCAAATACCTTCCTTTGGCTGTCTCTTACTCCATGCAGGTTTCTGATAGCACTGTATTAATACCATAACTGAAATATAAGAGCATTATGCAAATCTGATCTACAGATACATAGCAAACTCATATTCTTAATAATTGGTAACTCCAAATGTGATCTCCACACTTCTAAATATCCAAATTACAAGCAGGTGATAGATCTCTAGGTGAATTCAGTACAGGAAAATATGAAGTAAAAAATCATGGATTAATAAGCATTACATGTTAGCTCTTATCAATGACATCTTCCTTTGCTGGTTCAGCCATTGTGCCAAGCAGTAATAAAGTAATGTTGCCTCCATTAAAACATTTGGCTATCTTGGATAGACTCTGGACTTGCTTACAGTTCATCTTAGGCCAGAATGGAATGATTTTTGCCACCTGTCTGCTGTTTTCATATAGAAGACCTCATTCCTTATTTTTAAATGCATCAAGAAGCCATTTTTTTAAAAAGTTTGGATAATCAATTTATTTAAGACTTCTCAGTCATGATACATTAATAACAACATATTCCAACATATTTACACCTGTCACAGTCAGAGCTGCATTATACAGCATAGCTCATCCCTATTGACAACCACAGCATGATTTCCAAGCAAGACAAGTTGGCTGGTAGATATCAATAGCAAATTATAGTCTGGAGGATTTTCCTCCCCATTTTCTTAATGTCTTGCCAGTTTTTTTAACAAGCTGTTGATAAGTAGGAATAAATCTACTCAAGTGCTGACAGGGACAATCCAGACAATTGTTTCTCTCTGATCGAGGTAGAACAGGTTTTCTTGGTTTGTTTATTTGTTGAACATTATCTAACACTTATTCTCTCCTGTATGTGAGAAATTTACTATGTGTTGCCCTCTGGCAGATGTTTGAGACAGTGTCATCCTACACTAAAGCTGTATATTTAGACATACAGCAGGGTCTAGGCTTGGTAATCGTCATTAATCTATGTGTCAGCCTGTGGTTTATGTGCCTGCTCCAGCATAATAGATACTCTCTCACCCAGATGGGAGACCCACTTAACCCTAGAACATAACTAAATTACACAGATGCTATACCTGCTAGGTCTTTCCTGTCAGTCCTGGAAAAGATATAGCATATTCAGATTTCACCAGGCTAGCATTCTTTCCACGATCTCCATAGTTAAGGCTCTTTCCAATCCCTTTTCAGATGGTCTCCCCTTGAGAAAGACAGCCAGTAGCCAGAGGACTCATGTCCTTGTGCCTTAGCCCTGACCAGCAGATGCATATCTTGCATGTTCCCTCCTCAACACCTCTATAAATGCTGGGACAGATGATACCATTCAGATTGAATGGTATTTGTTCAATACATGTCATTGCAATGGTGTAGCATCATGCAAGTACAACAAACCGTGTATAACAAGCACACTCAAAAATTACTCTAAGATTCTGGACATTTTCTGTACGCTAAAGATAAGTAGAGTTGTTCTTCACCATTTTTAAAGATGTACATCCGTTATTGATCTCCTGTGTTCATTATAGTCTCGCATTTGTTGGAGTAAAAGTTGTTGCATCATGGCCTTATGTGAGTTCATTGCTAAACCTGACCATCTTTGTGCCCTGCTGCCCCATCCTCTTTCTGTTTCCCACCACTCACCAGAATGCACTACCATGGGATGCAACTTGGGATGAAAATGGCATGAAAATATGTAAGAAATAGTCTCCAAATTGCAGATGCTTCTGACAAGATAATTAAACTACAATGACAGCTGAACACTGAGGATAGACACAAAAATAAAGATGGTACTCTTTGACTTCTGCAGGAAATAAGAAACATTTGCTGCTTTCATTTCAGAGCATTAGAAAACATTCTCAAATATTTTGGAAAGAAAGGCTGTTATTCCTTGGAGGGTGATATTGTCTCTTTATTCTAGGAGACTGTGCTGGGGAAAATCTCATGGAAGGAGAGACTGCCTGATGGTGAGATGCCATCCAGACGGTAACACCTTACTGCCAGTTATATAGACACTTTGAAATCTAAAAATGGGTTTTCCCTAAGTGCCCTGTTGGCTGTTAACCTCTTCTCTGGTGCTATCACAGTGTGGAAGTGTTTGAGATTTACCACCAAAGCCCACAGAGACTGAATTTCCTGTTGCTGCACCCAAATAAATTGCCTGAAGGTGTGACAGCATGGAGATGGGTGGCCACCTCAGGCTGGTGCTTATTTGAGGCATACTGTGCTCATCCTCCCTGTACTGGGAAACTCTGCGTACACTGGACTGGACTTGCAGGGTAGAAGACTGCTCCACTCCACTGCAATATAACAGAATAGAATCATAAAATCCTAATGTAGTTAGGGTTGGAAAGGACCTTTAAAGATCATGTAGTCCAACCCCCTGCCATGAAAAGGGACATCTTGAACTAGATCTAGTTGCTCAGGGCCCTGTCCAAACTGATTTTGAATGTTTGCAGGGATGGGGCACCCACCACTTCTCTGGACAACCTAATTCCCTACATTTGAAGACTTAGAGCATTCAAAGGAGACATAGGATACACAAAGATTTATTGCTTTGTAATAAAGGGATTAGTACTAAATAGAACATTCATTAATATGCAGGTCTGTCACATCTCAGATAAGAGCTGTCCTCCCAGCTACAGATTCTTATGGGCATTGACCCAAGGTAGTTACAATGAATATATAATTAATCCATAGAAATGAAAGAAGAACTACAACCTGTATGGCTACAGACCACCAATTAGGAGGTGGCAAAGGACGGCGGCAAAGCCTAAAGGAAAAGGGAGATTCAAACTTGAGTTCTGCTAAGGACAAGACAGAAATCTAAATTTTTATAACAAGAGATGATGATGATTGTTATAAACGTTCTGGGTTTCATAGGCTAGTTAATATTAAGGTTGTTATACAGTCAAAAAGTTAATGAGCTGTTTGAGGGGGGCTGGATTCTGTTGTTTGTTGTTAGTTGTTGATTGTTTGTTGATTATATGTTTTGAGCAAGCATAATCTGATATACGGGGCTGTAATAAGGGTGGGTACCACAAGGAAACATCTAGAAGGACTCTGGCGAAAAGGGATTACGTCATGGATTATGTCACCTTGAAAACAACAGACAGGATTGGACTAGAGCAACGACCAATCACCCACCGAATTCACCAAATGATTGGTCAGGAATGCACTTTAGAAACAGTCCAATTAAAATTCTCAAAAGCAAGTGTCCTGATTGGTGCCTTTCTGATCCCTTCCGAGGTTATGAAAGGACCCCCTTGGGGAGGGGCAGGGCCTCCTCACGTGTCAGGCTGAGGGAATTCCCAGCACCACCTGTGCTGCCTTTTTATTTTTTTTCCCACACCTCTGCCTTGCCGTCGGGGAGTGGGCTTATCCCATTCCCTTACCCTCAGCTGTTTAACGTCTTGTTAATAAACTAGTTAACCTTGACCAAAAAAAGGTGACTAGCTCATTTCTTTCAATGATGATAGAGATCTTTTCTGTCTGCATTTTATAGGAAGGGCTCAGCAAGAAGTCTAACCCCTAGGACAGGCCGCACATCTGAAAACTGCTCTGTTGGAAGTCTGTCCTCAGGCACATGACTGTCCAAAGCTGCTCTGCCCTCCTCAGCATATCTCCCTCGCGTCTCTAGGAAAGTTGTCTCCTCCCTGGTCTGCTTGCAAAAGTTTGCGTGTTCCGCCTCTGATGCTAAATCCTCCTGTATTCTGTAACAAGGTGTGGGTCTAACTTAGTCTGTAAATTGCACTACAAGCAGAACAGGAAGCGTGGAGGCCGATAAGCCTCCTTGTCAGGATGATACTGGAGCCTCCTGGGAGCTTGGTCCCTGAAAGTTGCCCCTAGGTTAGGGAGACAAAAAGACCTCTCCCCAGAATCCCTTATTGCATTATGTTAAGGTACCCCAGTTCTGTTTGTCTGGACAGCTCCTTATCCTCCCTGCTCCTTTCTTACCCTGTATGTCCCTGCTCCAGAATGCTCTCCCTTCCCTGCTTCCCCATTGGCCTTGTTCCCCAGCCACTCCCTCCCTGCTTTCCCATTGGCTCCCATACCCTAGCCCCGCCTATGCACCGCCCCTTGCCCTCTGATGATTGGTCCTTGGTGCTCTCCCCACCCCCACCTCCCCCCATACTTAAACCTTGCCCCGTAAGTGAGGCTCGTCTTTGTCGCTGGTTCCGTTCGGGTCAGTGGCTGCAGTAGACCTCCATGTGACATACCACATGAGGATCCTTCCCGTCTCGTTGCCATTGATCCATCTAAGAACCTATCCGGTGTGTGTGTGCTTGGTGTGTGGCTCCAACTGAGCGGCTTCTGTTGTAGACACTTTCGGAACATAGTGGCATCCTACCTCCTGCCCCTGCTGCTACAGGGAAGGTGCTGCCATAGTTCAAATAATAAGGCTGAAATCTTCTTGAGGAGCTATCCCAAAATATAATTTTACTTTAATCTAATTTTTTTTTTAAAGGAATGCCTAGTTTTCTAATACTAAAGATTCACAGCTGCAAAACCTAATTCGCTTTTTGAACTGGCGATGTTGACATAGTTTAATTTCCTAAATTAGCTTAAGGTGACGTCTGTAGCATGAGTTCTCCCTTTTCTCTAACTATCCAAAGTACCATAGAACCAGTCCTACAAAACCGGTCAGTCAGAAAGTCCTTAACCCCCGTGCAAAGGACTAGCAAAGCATGCACAATACTGCAAGATATTTTATCAAAGATGGGTCATCCCTTCCTAAGCCATCCTTTATTCTCTGTTTTCTTCTACTGTGTTATTATCTCTCTCTCTTCAGAATGTGATAAAGAAATAGAGAAGCTATTCTCTATAAGCTTATTTTTTTTCTAGTTTAAAACAAGAACAACACTATTTTACTTTCTTTTTAGCTCAAAATAGCAGCCTCAGGCTCCACTACTTTGTCATGCTGTTTTACAGCAGTTTAAATACTAAAAACCACAATTATTCTAAAAATAATTTTATAGCTTGATCTTTATTTTAATAAAGACTATGGTTTAGCTCCTATTTTCACATGAATCAACCATTATGAATTCCAAGTTTAGTTTTATTTGGTGTCATTATTTTTGCAAATACCACAGTGAAAGCAGCTCAGCTATCAGAAACTGCATTCTGTTTCATCACCTTACAAATGCCAACAGCGCATATGGATGTTCCATAAGCTGCTATCACCAAAGCAATCATCTGTAATGGGTTGCCTTGTAAACACAAGTTGTGTGTATTTTCCTTTCTGAAGTCAGGTGAAGTTCTTTGATCTCAATTCAGATGTGATTTACTGTAAATAATTCTGATGTTGCTAAGAGACAAATTTCAAAACAAGTCCCAACTACAACAGTGTTAATATTAAAAATCTTAAATAGGTGTTCATGATATGTAAAACACGCTTTAACATCCTTTGATAGGGCCAAGTAATTTTTTATTTGTGGGAAGCTGGCTTGCCAACACTGGCAGGTCAGAGGGAAGAAAGTCTGACATGTTCCATACTGTACCTGTCACACTCTCAAGGGATCCCTGCACTCCAGGAGCTGTTTCTCTGTATGCCTCCGTGAGCGAGCTGCTCAAATCCAGAACACTGGTGCACTTGGGGGTTCTAGGGGAGGATCTTTTCTCACATGTAAAACTTGCTTTGTCTTCAAAAGACAACATTAGTATCACTACAAATGTAGGGAATGATTTGCTGAAACAAGGTTGTTTAACATGAAATACGGGAATTAAGCATTGGAAATACATTGTAAGAGAACATCTGATGGAAGGAGAAAAATGACACTATAAATTCAAGCTAGGGGCATTATATGTTGCCTTTTGGTAAACAATCTGTCCCAGTTTGAGACAAATTCAGAGAAAAATATCCTCTGATAGAAAGCAAGTTGTAGTTACCCCTCCCCCACCAGATTTGGGAAAAGAAATATTTCCTCAGAGGAAAGTCAAGAAGAAACAAAACTATTGCTTTAACAAACACACAGGAAAATAATAATAATGCTAAAAAATAAAATCTCTCACTGTGGAGAGAAACCTGGAAGAATTTAGAGTCCTTCTCTGGGTGTGGTCTTTCCTCTCTGCAGCTGGGTTGGCATGGAGGGCCCCCCCTCCAGACTGGTGGAAGGTCTCCCAAGGAGGTTTTGATGTTCTGGTGTTCTGAACAAGTCCAGAAGAGAAGAAGAAACCAAAGTCCCAGGAAAACTCTCTCTCTCTTCTTTCAAAGAAACAGAGCTGAAAACTAGCTGGAAAGCAAGGGAAGGGTGCTTCCTCCCCTCTCTGCAGCAGGAGCAGCAGCTATACTCCCCACAGCAGAAGAACAACGGAGAGGAGTAGTGACCTTGAAGCAGAGAACTGCTTGAAAAAGTTCCTCTGGCTGGTTTTTTTTTTTTTCTTTCTCTCTGCTTTTGGGCTCAATTTAAAGGCACAGAAAAGCACAAGAGTAATAATCTGCACATAGAGTAGGCGATATGGGATACATCATAAAGTCATAGCATGACACAAACTAAAAGCACTCCTCCCTTATTTTAGCCCTTCCTCCTTTTCCAGTATGTACACAACTTTGCCTGACCTGGGTAGGAACCACCTTTGCCTGCCTTAGGGTAACAATGCAGATGCTGTTCAGGAGGAAACAAACAAGCTTGAACTCTTGAATAAGATGTGTGGTAAGTGATGCACTGATGGGAAAGACAAAAAGTTATAGGTGCTTTATCTAACACCATTATAGCATGTATACATTCTTTTTTTGTGTATCCATTTAAGTATAATGGACTAAGGTATCTTAGCACTTAATTAATTGACATGGATGCAGTGTCATAAGACGCTCCTTTTAATTAATCCAGAGGTGGTATTTGGTTCTCAAGGGAATGAAAAACAAACTTATCACCAAGGATTTCAGAGGCGATTGAGGAAGCAGAGTGCTGAGAGGTTTCCTGAAATCAGGCTGTGGGCACTTTGAAACTCAACAATCCTGATATGCGTCAGTTCTTTTTGGAAGTTGTTGTTCATGCTTGACCTAAATTGCAGACACTATTCACTTCACCCTGGTAGTTTCTTTACAGAGTATAGAATTTGAACTTCTAAAAGAAAACAGACATCTTGAAATTAACATTTGCATTAGTGTTGGGGCCAAGCAGATAATATGGATGCTGGCCAAGGGAGGGTGCAGCTGCAGCTGGGAGATCTGAGAAGTCTTGGTTCCCCTGTCATGAGAACAAGCACATGGAACAGGATATACAGAAGATGAAGGGTTCAAAGTGGTGAGAAGGAAAAAATTACAAGAAAGACACAAAGAGGAGAAACAAGAGGGTCAGACCACGTTGGCATGATTTTAATTACGCTGCCTATGGTAACAGTAAAATTAATTGGTAGTGCATGCAATTCATGGAGTTTGGATTGTCTTATGCTTAGAGACAATGAAGCAGAGGAAGAAAAAGTATTTATAATTTTGAAGTGCTCAAATATCGCTACAGAAGTAATTGAAAATACATGAGAGGCCAGAAACTTTCTCCACTTTTTACTGTAGCAACAAACTTCATTTATAGTGTTCAAGTCAGCTGTGAAAAATGAGGATTAAATTAACCCAAGTTAATTTAACCCAACACTGGATAGACCTGCTCTGAGAGACTTTCCCAAGCTTTGGCAAACTTTGGTGAGTAGGTACATGCAGCCACAGTGATAGAGTGCTAACTCACCAAAGTCTAGTATATCCTTTGGCAACTGCTGCTCTACCATATGAAATGTTCATATGTTTGGAAAGAACAAGATTTCCATGACAATCAGAATAAAATTAATATCTGTTTGATGGTAGGACCTACCTTAAGATAATTTGCAACAAGCTCCCTAGGGAAGTTTCTCCTTTGAAGTGCTTCTTACTCCAGGGTTCCCTTTTGAAGTAGCTCCCCCTTTGGATTGCTTTTGAAGTGCTGCTTTTTTTTCTTTTGTCTTCTATGAGTTCTGCTTTGTTGCACCTTTCACATTGGAGGTTGACAGCTGAAAATCACTGAGTAGAAAGAGAGACTTTGATTTAGACCAGTTTCTCTCTCACACCATGCAGGAAGACCTGCCTTCATCTCCCCAGAAGTAGCCATACAGGGAAGATTAAGAGAGCTGTTCATTCATCTCCTCACCAGCTTTATATGTAAACTGGCCGCCATCCAAACCAAGGTGCAGAAATATCTCCAGCTGTCTAAAATGCCTGTTTTGCATGATTACAGAACAAAACTATTTTTGTTTTCTTTCCTTTCTGCCATCAGCTTGGATATCTGATTTTCTCCTTTTCTTCCTTATGTGGTGTGAGTCTCCATCCACACCCACTCACTGTTGTGAAGGAAAGGTCTCTTATGATGCCAGTACAGAAGGGCAAGGTTAACCATGGAACTGCACCTACCCTGCTGACATCAGGCACTTTGCAAGCTGGCCAGAAGACCAGTGTGGAATAGCAATGCATTTCTTAAAGACAAACTGCTCTTTGAACAAGACAGTGAACTGACCACCTGTCAAAACAGCACATGTTTTAGATATTCACTAATAACACTTTCCCAAGTAATGTAGAGGATATGAAATTTGGCTCAGCAGTCTAGGTTGTAGGTGTAAGAACATGAAAAGCTGGCTAAAATTAATTTAAGAAATGGTGCTGTCTAAACCAGATTTTTACTACTTTGAAAATGTTTTCATTTTAACAGGGTCATAATTGAAACAGAAACAAATGTGCCCCATGAGCAAAGGAGTCCAAAGGAAGTGAGAATCAGAAAATTTTTTGGCTCTGCAGAAAATCAGGTTAAATTAAATCAGCATAGATGAAACAAATGGTAAAGAGACATTAAGTATTACTTAAAATGATGTGAGATCAGTGGAAATACCTCTGAAATACTGTCATTCTCACTATCATACTAATAAAATACTATTTGTGGAAATGTCTTTGAAACACAGAAGGATGCTGACAACACCACATTGTGCCATGGTGACAGCAGCCTTCCCTTTTTTGCTGTGGTGCTATCTTCCATGAATCAGAACCGAGAATCTTCTAATTCATTTTGTCAGAGATCATAATTAGCATCAGTATAAAATTGTAGATAAGTTGTTATCTTTCTGCCACCATAATGACTATTTATTAGGCATTTCTGTGGTTATGTCATAGAAAGTTTAGTCATTAAGACTCCTGTATTTACACTGAAGCTTTAGTTTAATGTTATGTTTTTCCCAATACTGGTGCTAGTGTGAGGAGAATATTTCCTCCCTGTAACTGCTACTGTCCCTGTCTTTATGCACTCTTACTAGGTTGAACGAAATGTCTGCAAGTCCACAAGAAAGTCAGTGAAGAGATCTGATGCTTTTGGGTTGGGGGAAGCCTGAAAAACTTATTTGGCAGTGTCACCAGAGAAAACCTCCTATGAATCCATAGCCTCAGAGATTATTCAACACTCTCCATCGGCATTTGTCAAGCAGGGATACATGTGTGCATTGTGAATGAATTATCTATTGTCAGGGAAATTATAACACTTTCTGGGCCACCCAGGTTGAGGTAGAGTTTCAAAAGCATTTTTGCATATCAAAAGCTAACATTGAATCAAGGAACTTTTCACTAGCAAGATCATAAATTGATAGCCTAATTAAACCAATTTTTGAGCCTTTAGGCTACAGGAAATTCCGAGTGTGGCGTTTACACTGTTGAATTCCCAGGGAAAGCATGCGTTCACTGAGCTTTGCCCCAAGTGCAGGGGGATGACATTAGAGGGATGAGACTGCTTGGGAGCACGGCTGTAAATGCTGGTGCCCAGCTTGCTGTGCAGAGGAAGGCAGGCTTTGCCACCCTGCATCCTGTGTCCACCACCATTCCTCCCTGCTCCCTTCTGCAGCTCTGGCATCCGCCGGACATCCTGCCAAGCCAAATGACCTTAACTGCAACTTCAGACAACTGTTTACTCCCTTTCCTCCTTCTGGGATTAGTTTTCTGATGTTTTAGTGAGTTAAATCAGCTCATAAAAGGCTTTAGAAAGGTCCAGAGCTGGTGCAAGAGATGCACAGATGAGTGGCCAGGGGCAGGCATGGGGATGGGGTATGTGAGGTCAGAGAAGGATAGGCTCCTTGATTCTTTGCACCTGCTTTCCAAATCTAGAAGGCTTTTAAGAACAATTTCTAGCATAGCAGAATAAATATTTTTTCACCTCAGCAGGATAACCAGTGAAATGCTGAGATGCCACCCTGCACCAAGAGCGATGTGCAAAGAGGAATCCTCTTGGGAGTGTAAGCCTTATGTACTCAGGAATTTTCCTGCCACTGAGCTGACAAGACCTTCTTAGAGGTCTCTAACACTGACAGCCAAGTTGCAGGGAGCAGACCATCACTGAGATTGCTTAGGCAAACTCAATGGCATGAAATCAAATGATAGGGATGAGTAGCAACCCTGAGCATAAGGATCTACCTACTCACTTGTGACACTACCTCATCAGCTGACAGATTGCTCAAAACACTGCTGTTGGCCCTCTTGCATGCTGCCCTTGGTGTTACTGATACACGTGACGCTGGAGCAGTAACAGCCGGAGGAAGAAGGACTGCAAACATTTCTGACTCACTGGGTGGGACCCTCACCTTAATTTCAGCTCATCTGGGGTTAAGCACCAATTTCCTTGTCTTCCTCGGTCACCGGGCCATGGGCTTTTGCATTAACTGCTGAGGGGACCTTGAGAGGCAGATCAGACTAGAGATCTGCCAGAGGTGCCAAGGGGAAGAGATATTTCCTGCTGATTCTCACATGTGTTCCTATTCTGCATCTTCAGAACATCTACACTGCAACACAAGGCAGAATAAAATCTGCTTTCTTCCTTTTACAGTCACTGACACAGAAGCTGAATCAAGTTGCAGTCGTCCCTTGGACTAAGCACTAGTTAAAGAGTTTCAAAACAAAACAAAAATATCCTGAATGTTTTCCTGATTATGAAATTATTTGAATTTATGAATTTGACTTGATTCACAAAGTGGTTCAAAATGTATTTGTTTTTTGTCTCAAGGTATTGTGAATCAGAGAGCTGCTGACACAGACCCTGGGACACATCACTCACTCTGGCCATAAAAAGCTGCAGAACAAACAGCAGCACTCATAAGGCATATCCATTGGGCTCTGGCCAAGCAGTGACTGTGATAAGGGAGGTGACTGAGTGGGAAAATTAGTTTGATTAACTTTATCAGCAGGAAGGTGAGGAGTGGAAAATCCCTAAGCAGGAGAACAAAGGGGCAGAGGTGATAGAGCAGCGGCTCGAAGAGCAAGGCAGCTCTGGGCGAAAAGGAGGAACAAAGGCGGGTGCCTTTATGGAGAGGGCTTTTCTCCCCTTCACCAGCAGACAAAGAGCAGGGAACTAGCTAGAGGGGAGAAGACTCCAGGGAGAGGGCAGGAGGAGATTTTCTGTGTGCTTCAGGGAAATATTCATGTGGAAGTTGGGGACAAGGGGTAGGTAAAGGGAAACGAGGGTTACTGGCCTTAGTTGGTTTTCAAACACAACATCTCTGGATTCTCCCAGACATGCCCACTTTCACTCTCTACCCAGAAACTTTGTCAGGAGGAAAAGTGAGCTTTTGGCCTAATAAAGCTGTCTGGTCATGTTAAGAGAAGGACAAAGATAAATAATGCTGATGGAGTTGCCAGGTGTCTGTTAGTCCCAGACACATGACCACCATCACGCACGGCAGATTGACTACACAGCACATAAAACATGGCACAGGGGTCTCCCAGACAGACTGAACTTCACAAATGGGATCTGTGTGGTTACTCTGCACATGGACTTGACACCAGAGCATGGAGGTATCGTGTATTGTCCTGGCAGATGCTTGGAGGCTACTCCAAAGAATGCTCCAGAAAGGTGCAGAATTCCAGGTGTTGAAATCTGTTTCTCCTGTGCAGTCTTCAGAGAGCCTGCGTGTCATCACTTATTTCAAATTGCTTCAAATATCATATTGATTTAGACATCAAATTAGAAGTTAAACTATAAATTAAAACTCTAATGCTATTTTTGGCAATTAATGTTTACCTGTCAAGAGTGCTACAACAGGACTTAGGATGAACAAAGTATTATGGTCCATTTTTATGAAGAGTAAGAGCACAAAGATTGTGCCCAAGAAGTATGAGAGGGAGGCTAAGAAAAACAAAAATAAATAGTGCCTCAGTGCACCTGAGAGCATGAGAGCACATAGCTTGCACATTTTCTCAGCAGACAGCAGGCTGACAGATAATTAGGAGGGGAAATTGTGTTACAGCTTAGCTAATTGCTTTTCATCAAGAAATATTAAATATCTCTTCCTACATATAAGGAGAGTGAAGCAGAGAACAGAGAGCAAACTCCTCCAAGGTGACCCACTAAGTGAAGTGACAGAGATAAGAATAGACTGCTCATTCCAAATTCTCACACAGACTGACCTGCAAAAATCCATCACTTGTGCAGTCACCTTAGAAAGGCTAAGGACACATAAAGGTCACTGTGGGGAACTAAAGGTGACTTGAAAGATAGTACTGTGACTACTGAAGCACTAGGCTCATAGATTTTTTCAGACATTGCCATGGAAAATGAGATCTCAATATAATCACACTTAAAACAAGAGTGGACTGTAGTGCACTAGCATAAGAAATAAATAGAAATATATCGAACAAATACACTGGAGAACATGAATCTCTGTTGTGATGACTTAACCTGCTACAGAGAAAAGTGTGGCACCGTCCAAGGCAAACTGCTGCTGTGACAGATGAGCTCTGTCTCAAAAAACACCTTTTGCAGGTAGATCCCCCTTCTGAGGAGGATACTGGTATGTGGTCAGTGATGCTGCTAGGTTTTTTCAGCCAGTTGCCAGCAAAATATTCTTGTCTTTCATCCTGTACAAATGACCACAGCATTGCAACCACTTGATTTCAGTACTTTTCAAAAGACATTTCAACCCTGAGTACTTCTTAACTGTCCATTAAAATACCTCCCATCCATTCCAGCTTGCATGTTGCTCTGCAAAGAGAGCTTTTTTTGGCATAGTTCTGGTTATACAGGATAATAAATTTTGTGCTCTGTCACTGCTGAGGGAGAATCCTGGCTTTGGGGACAGCAAGTTGCAGCTAATTGGCACAAAGTGTGACAGAACAAGCAGTAAAAGCAAGAATACGTTCAGGACCAGGATGAAAACTAGCAAGACACAGCAAGAAGCGAGCCAGAGAAATATAGATGGACATGGTGCAGTTTACATCTCTGTGGCTCCTGAATTGTATGAAGACATCTAAAGTATACACAGTTGCTCTCTGTTTTTGACAAAAGGAGCATTAGAGTTAGAGGAATGTAAAAGCATCAGAGTAAAGGAAAGTCCCGAGTTGGACCTTAAAGAAAATAAGGACAGCAGAATGACAGAGACAAATCAGAATAGTAAACGACTGGGTGAAGCTGGGGCCTCCATCAGCTCACAGGAGAAGGAGATGGGGTTTGCAGTCTCATACTGCTCATCAGATGTGGTTTGCACTGATCTGCAGCTCCAATCTCTTTCCATAAAATGCTCTGAGAGATTGTGAGCATTTACTGCAGAGAGGGAGCGAGATCATTTATACCTGCAATGTCATTGCATGACACCACAAGGATAGCGTTCCTGTAGCACAGCCTCTTTGCAATACCATTCTGCTATCAAGCATCATAAATCTTTTTGATGAAGGGCAAGATATTAAATGTGTGGAGCTTAGCTAGAAATGCACTAAATGTGTATGGGTGGTGTTCCCTGCTTCCTGAGTTCTTTCCTGGGATGCCGTGTAACCTTTCCTGGTGTCAGCTTTCCTTCAACCTTATGGTATCTTAGCAGTAAAATAAAATATTGTGGAGTGACTTCATTCATTGCCTTTTACCTCTGGGAGTCTACAATGAATTTCTCTTAAGTCTAAAGATGGCATTCTTGGTGGATGGATGGATGGATGGATGGATGGATGGATGGATGGATGGATGGATGGATGGAGAACAGGTGTATTAAACTCACCCTGTTCTCCTTTATGTGATTATCCTAGAGCTGAAAGTGTTCAGCTTGGAGCTGTATGTCAACATCTCAAACCACGAAAATCTGACAGTCTGGGAGTCACACACGCTTCCAGAATAATTGGTTAGCCATGGTGATTATGCATGTGCTGTGGCTGGGAAAGGGACTTACAGGGACAGGCTTTGGGAAGCGCAGATGGTCTTCTAGGAATCACTCAAATGCACAGCATTTTGTTTTGGGTAGCAGAGCTGGTGCTGAAGAAGGAAGTAATTTTAATGACAGCATTGGCTTCTGAGACTGTTCAAACAGTGAGTCCAGAGCTTTGGCCAATGCATCACTTGAATTACTCCGGTTTTCTCCAAGTGAGTACACAATTGGGAATGAACTCTTCTCAAGAAGGATGGCAAAAAATTATTATAAAGTAGTTCTTTCAACTCCTTTCAGTTATCTTCTTGTGCAAAACCAAATGTATTAGCATAAAGGACTGGAACTCTGCATATTGGCCCTTTTGGCTTTGCACTGGGCTGAAATACATACAACTGAAAAGAGTGTTAGGAAGAAATTTCTGCCCCATGGCTACCACTGGCTGAGCTTTACCAGAGCTACCTTGCTGTCCACACTGCACACAGGAGGTTCTCGACAGGCTGGCATTTTGCTGATGCTTGGCCCCTGCTTGCTTAGCAGTCACCGTGAAAGCAGGTGGCAGAGTTGGAGTTTAGAGGTTGAGGAGTTTGTTTGGCTTCAAATCAGCAGCTAAGCTGGGGCTTAACAAAGAGTGTGGGCATCCCTCAACTTCCTTTAGTGCTCTACAGATGTGTGCCATTAACAGGGATTTCTGTGAGAGAGTTGGGCTCTTGCAAATGGAAATGGAAGTAAATAACTCTAAGTACATTTTGGCCAAATGCAGAATAACAAAACGGAGCTCAGAAAATCCTGCTTAGAGATCATCTGTTTTTTTTCTTCCCTCAAACTTAAAGGAGATGCAATGGGTCTTTTAGAGAATTCTTTCCTAAATGTAGCTTTAAAATTACTTTACCTGAATTAAAAGAGATCCATACCTTCACAGCGGGCCAGATCTTGCCTGGCTGACAGTGAATGTGCTGTGTGTCTCTGCAGGGGTGGGAAAACAACGATGGCTCTAAGCCTTCAAGATCAGAGAAGTCTGTTCTGATCCTGCTCAGTTGATCACCTGGACATAGAAGTCACACACATTTTTCATCTTGAAATTGAACTGACAGTGGGGATGCATTCTATTTGAGGAGAGGCAGAAAGCCATCACCCTTGTGGTATTTAGAAACCTCTAAATAAATTTATATGTCTAGATAAATAATTTAGCTTTCTAGATAAAATAATTTAGATATTTACCTAGAGTAAAACCATCTGCTCACATCTGATAAGGTCACACACATTTGCTTCATCAGTTTGGACAGTATATTTTTTTTTGAAGAGGCACACAAAAAATTTCATTTAGAACCAGTCACACTTAATGTAAGACTTAATTACTTACTTAAATTTTTTTAATGGGAGCACTTGTATTGAGTAATATTTCGAATGTTAATTCTCGAGTTAACTGAACTGATATGACAACCTTGCAGTTGTGCAAAAAGGAAGATGGTTAAAAATAGCTGTAGCACTACATCTGCAAATAACAACCATGTGTCCACCACATCCATGTCCAGCATGGCTGTACCAGTTCAGCCACAGCATTTCAATGCCAGATGCCCTGTGCAAGCACATTCTTGTGCTGGATGAGGACTGGAGTCCCAGAGGCAAGGGAATCCCACAGATGAGGGTGGGAATTGTACTTCAGGAAATTGAGAGGAGTGATTTGTGCAGGGAAGGTACCACGGGGAAAGCAGAGATTGGCAACTGTCAGGGAGTAAAGACAGCCACACAGAGATGGGGAAGACAGTGTTCATCTGCCATAGACAAGGTCTGACTAGGGAAAGGATGACTGGAGCTTGGGTCCTGGGGTTTTTCTGTCTGCTCCCATGGTAGATCCTCCATGTGCCTCAGGCCTTAGACAAATTTGGGGTGTAAAATTCTCTGTTGAGGTGGCTCAGTGCCTCACAAAACAAGACTAGGCTTTCTCCAGCATCAATAACCACCACACCATCCTCCCTCTCTACAACAAGAGCTAATGGTTATTTCTTGCTTCACAGCACTCCTAAGTAATGGAATTTTTTAGCAGATGTTCACATGCTAGCATCAAGAATGGTCACATACATGTAGAAACATATGCAGATAGCAGAATTGTGTTCATTCCAGTGTTTGGATAATATGCTCTTTTGATGGGCAAACTATTTGGCTTTAGTTTTATTTTCATGTTTACTTCTCCTGTTGCTCACTTTTCAGGACATACCAAAGCACCACACTAATATTAAAATTCTAAAATACTAAACCTTTGAGAGCCACATGTCTTATATCTAATGATCTACTTAATGATCTAACAAATAGATCATTAAAAAACCTTACTGGACACGTTTGTGTTAGGGAGATGGAAATTGCAAGCACCATCATTTTCATTTTTTGTTTTGTCTGAACTGGAAGTATTCCCCCTCCTCCCTCCTCCTCTTTAAACACCAAAGGAAAAAACACATCTCGTTGTATTCCTCAAAAGTCCCAATACCAGACAATAAGGGAAGTTAGCTTCTGGTCAAAACCAGCTTAAAAGATTTATGTCATCAAATATATAAAGAGGGATCTTGGGGCAAGAAAATGATGAGCTGTAGGAAAGTGTTGGTTGTAAGAAAGTGTTAACACATTTATTATAGCTCTAGGGAGAGGTGTATTTTACATTCTTATCAGACCAGCTGTTAAACTACAAAGGCACTAAATTTTGCAGCAGGTTTTGAAAACCCAGACAGAGTCACATGATTGACGCAATACTGAGTTGATCAGATATATTTTTTAACCATCACACTCCATGTTACATTAGACATAAAACTGAGGAGTGTGGTCATTATGGCCTACTCACAACAGTGGTATTTCAGCTTGTATTAATTTTGTTGTCAAAGATACAGCTGTTGTAGGAAATATTTTGAATTTTTAGTACTATCTGGTGTGCTGAAAGGAGAAGTGCTTTAAACTTGGCATAAATCCATTTTCTAAGTGGGTAATATTGGTGCTTTGAGAAAGGGGCTGTCAGAACAGGAGATGAGAGGAGTTGTTTATTGAGTCTGTTTTCATTGCTCTATCACACTACAAACCCTACCCCACCTCAATTAAAACAAACATGTTTATGACTCTTACCGTGTCCTCAGAATGACTTGTCATTGATAACTACATTTGCATTATCAAGCTTTTTTTTCCCCAAGGTATGGCATTCAGCTATCTTGGGAAATGACAGACGTGGGGCTTGCAGAAGGCAGTGAATGGAGAAAGCTGAGGCCTTACCCTGAGGTACTTAGAGCAGCCTCCCCTTGAGGTGAGTTTGCTGGCCCCTCTGCAGTGCTTGTACCTCTTTTGCCTCTCCACACTGTCAAGCAAAAATCTTACTGTTTTAACCTCCTTTTTTTTTGTGCAGATAACCGATAGTGAGATTTACCTTTGCCATATAATTAGATCAGAGAGAAGTAACTGAGCTTCTGTAGGAATGCTATATGAATGTCTTCATGCAATGTCTCCTACCCAGAGATATCTCCTGTGGGGATGACTTGGCTTAGAGGAGAAGCAGCAGCTCTGATGCAATAGCGCATTTCCACAGGGGAGCCCTGAAACCTTCATCCGCAGAATCTCCAGGGTAACTGAGAGCATTAAGACAATCTCATAACCACAGAAACCAAAGACAACAAAAGTTAAGCAATTTGTTCCAGGGAAAAAAAATGAAATGTAAAGTCCCATGCGCAAACATTTTCATACAGTCTTCAAAAGTCCTTTTGAGCAAAACACAGACCTCAGTTTCCAGGTAATTAAATTTCTAGGGTGGACATTATAAGTGTCAGTTCAGTAAGGGAGATTTGGCAGCTTCATATTGTCAGTGTTGCATAAATCCTTCAGAGTTTTGGGGAAAGTTGCTATAAACTCATGGAGACTAGGAACCATGTGTGCATATACTGCAGCTCCACTCTGGGCTGCATGTCTGTCTGTCCTGGGTGTCACTCAGTAGGGGCATCACCCAGAGTAAGGGTAGTTACTGAGATCTGACTGCATCTCTGTAAAAAACCACCAAACCCCTCCCCCATCTCTGTAAAAAGCCACCAACCACCGCCCCCCCCGAAAAAATTGACATTTTTTGGAGAATCATGCAAAAAATTAAGCATTCTGCCTTTCCATAAACTGCTGGTTTTGTATATCACCTTGTTGCACCATTAATCTAGTCAAACTATTCCTTTTTTTTTCTCCTGAAATACTTCTAGAACCTGTTAGCATCATCTCTTGGTATTCCACAAGGGATTCTTTGTGCAGACAACTGGTTTCCTGAGACCAGACTTAACATCCTGCCTCTCTGTGGGATACTTTCTCCTTCACCAATACTGGGCTGTAATTTAACTTTATTGAGTCTACAGTTCAGAAGAGCTTCAACACTTAATGGTAAGCATATATTTTATTTCTCATTTCTGTTCCCCTCCTTTACAAAGCCATACTTTGGAAACATATCCTTCTCACGCAAATCCCTATAGTGGGGGCAGAGATGTTTTGAATACCACTTTTAATAAGCATTAGAACTGGATGCTCTTACTCTCAGTGTTCAGTAATTAAAAGACTACCCAAATGAGAGCTCTATCACCCCACCACAGAGTGGAAATCAAGCCCCAGAAAACAGGGCTGAGGCTCATCATAATTATCTCTCCTTGGAAAAATACTTGGTCTTGCTCTGGCATTTTGTAGCAGCAGGAGACCATCCTGTGATGATATGCCCTTCCACCAGCATTATCACTTAATTCCCTTCTTTTTGAAGGTTTTTATAGGGATTGGGTGCAGCTGTTTTTCATCAGTCCCTTCTTATTAGAATTTCTAAGAATCCTGATTAATTTAAAGCCTGTTTCAGCTGCTGCTTAAGGAGATTGAACATTTTGGCCTCCTTTCACAATAGCATTTAAAACATTGTGTGCAGTATTATGAATTTCCTTTTGTAGTTTTTGTGAAAATATATTCATAAATGTATTGCTAGTGGAGACATTTGTCTTATTCTCAGGGGCTTAATTGTTTCTTTCTTCTTCCCCCTCTATTAATTTCTTAAAATGTGTCTAATTTGTAGGATAGGACAAAACCGTGGGGGAATAAATTTAAACCCTGAGAGGACTGTTACTTATCAAATGCTGGAGGCTGAGGAAAGCTAAAAAGCAGATCAGTCACAGTATCTTGCAGGACCTTCCGTGGCTCTTCTCCAGCTGATTGTGATGCCAGAACGATTTTTTGCTTTTTCTTTTATACCACTCTTACATACTCTTTTATAGTTATATGTATTCTTAGTGCTTTTAGCCTACATACTTGTAATTTTCCAAGCCTGATAACTTAGCTGAGACCCACTGTGCTGTTAAACCAGAAGACCAAACATCCTGCAAGTCTGAGGGGGGAAGGTTCCTCAGAATGAGGGGCTCACTCAAGCCTCTCATTGGGGAATCTTGATAAATATGTTAATTTTCAAGGCCTATAATTGTGTGTATTGTGGTGTGAGGCAGGTGCATGCATTTTTGGGGCATTCCACGAATGTGGCATTCCACTTCCAGTGGATGAAGTGCTGCATCCAAGGATCCTGAAATAAATACCAAGGTAAAAACCCCTTTTCCCCATAAACCATGTTTTGGTTTTAATTTTAAGACCAGGGAAAGGCAACAGTTGACTGAGTTTTCAGGGATTCAACATGAAGAAATTCTTAAGCAAAAGGGTTTCTCCTTCACCAAATAGGCATGTATCCTGTAAAGTTTTTAAACTCCTCTTTGTGCTACTTTTCTGCTGAACAGTTTTGATCTGTCTGTTCCTGAAGATTGCTGAGGTTTTGTTTGTTGCTGCAGTTGAAACCAAGCCTGAGGAACTGTGGTCTCAGGGCTACCATCTCCCAGGACTTGAACTTGGGCAGGTCCACAGTGTTCTGAAAACCTCCTTCCTGAAGCAAAGGGAATTGGGCACAGCACAGCAAGAGAGACTGCCAGAGGCAGAGAGCCATGAGGGCATGAGAGCACGGCTGCATTGCGTCACCAGCTCCCGGGGAAGCCTGGGGAATGCTGCGCTGCATCTGCACTTCTGCTAGCTTTTCAAGCATGCACTGCTAGACTCTGGGCAAACCAGAGGGTTTGGGACAACAAGAACATAATTCCGGTGTTATGGGGTGGGAAGAGCAGAGGATGGTGCCTTGAAGACCAGCAGGGCTGTGGCTGAGTGAAAATGTCAAAGAAAAATCTTAGCAAATGCTGAAGACAGGATCTTGGAAAGCTAGTTGCCTGGGAGCAGGCAGACATGATAAATCCTAAAAGCATCTATAGGTTACAAGCATTTAAAAAATGTCTTTGTTTTAAATGGCAACTATTTGTCCTAAAAAAAAAAAAAAAAAAAAAGCTGTTATTTTGTTGATTTCCTGCAGGCAAGTGTAGGGATAAGGAAAGTCATTTCACTATGAAGTCTTAAAACTTACGGTTTGGTCATGACCTTCTGCCCAAAATTTAAGAATATGGTTTTTAAGCTAGTAGGTTCCTGGATTGAGTGAATTTTCCCTGAATCCAGGAGCAAGTTCACTGTTAGAATGCCTGAAAAAAATCCATTCACAAATGCATTTCTAATGTTGTTTTTTTAGTAATAAACTATATTTCTGCTACTATTTAGTGTGGTTTCAAGGCAGTGGGAGTTTACAGCAATAACAATGAAATTAGTTCCCAACTGTTAGATCAAATGGCTGGAGAAATAGCCTAATTATCAATTAGGTGACATGATACCGCCTGTATGCCTCAACCCAGTTGTCTTCTGTAAAAATGCTGTATATTGCATAACATTTCTACCAGTTTATTGGGGGAAAAGGGTGAATTAAGGATAGAACAGTTTTCTTCTTAGATTACTGCAAAGGCTGTACACCACCATCACAAGACTCTTGTTTTAAATACTCTTTATGGTTTCCCTAAGTGATTCATGTGTTTAGTAACATCTTAGTCTTATGAAGGGTTTCAAGTCAGTCTCACACAGCAAATGTATTATATGGAGAATACACATTGTCTCTAGAATAGGAATAGGATCATGGGACTTGAGGTTCTGTATTCTTTCGGTCCACATTTGGGGTTTCTAACTCTCAGTAGTATTATTTCAGTGTGACTTTTCTCCTGAAACAGGAGTCTACCTCTTTTTTAAAATGAATGCCCTAAATGTCTCAGTGTTACTACAATGCTTTCATTTTGTCATTGGATTGCTCACCCACTTTCCCACTCCTGTGGAGTTTCCCCTAATAATCACAGAAATATGTAATACTCAATTTAACCCATCCTGTTAAAAGAGGTCAGAAATTTACTAAATCGAGTCTGATATTTTTCCCCCTTTCAAAAGGGAAAATGTGACCCTTGAGGATGTTAACACATTTGTAGCTAGGAGGTTCTAGGGAAAAATCTGAAGTAGGACTTTATTTTGAACATAAAAGGAGTTCAATGAAAAATTTATTCAGCTATGGCCAGTAGTTTAAAAAATTCAGAGCTATAATGCTACCGCATTTATGCTGTACAATATTTCCTTATCTCACCCAATTTCACTCTCAGGCAGTGATTTGAGCAGGTGTCTAAAGTGACCAGTGCAACCCATTTGTTTAGAAAATCCCAGTCTTGGTTTCAAAGAGCAGTCTACAAAGTTGTAGCAGGGAACAGGTGAGTTTCAGAAGTCACTTACAATTAGGGTTTCCTTGTGAAGCAGGTACACGGTTATGCTTCAGAAACTGATGTCCACAAGCACATACCTTCCCCAGCCAATTACCTTATTTTGATTTCACTTACTTAGTTGTAACATCAGAAGTTCTTCATTTTTACAGCAGGGTAAAACGTTTGAAGAGCCTGGTGCAAATGATGAAACCAATGGGAGAAACCTACAAGATGTAAAAGAGACACAAACATGGCTCATTTTACTGGTTCAAAATGAAGAGGCTGAAGAAAGCCTCATGGTGAAGGAAGGGCAGAAAATGGAAGTTCACTGAGCAAGGCAGAGCTGTTGATTGACTGGCATTTCACTTACCTGAGCAAATGAATGTAGTCTTTAATAAAAGAATTAGTTATGTTTCTGATAATACCACTCTCTGGTAAGTTAGTTAAACTGTGTTAGTTAGAAGTCAATTCATAGTTCCTTGGTTCCACTGTTTGCAGCAGGGATATGGTTCAGCTCCAGTCAGGTGCTGATGGAGTGATATGGGCAGCAAAAGGGACTGGTGGGGGCACAGTGAACACTGTGGGGTTTGTGCTTGCTGTCGTAACACACTTTCTGCTTCTTGCAGCCTTTGGCAGCCAAGGTTGTTAGACGATATTTATAATGCATGGTAAACTTTATTTGTCTATCTAGGTAGCTTTGGATTTTCTGCTGCTAAAAACAAAGAGGGACCATAGATGCAGGACTAAGTGACTAACTGGATGTTTATTCTCCCTTCATCTTGTTTTACTTTGCTATCAAAACATATTTTGTTTCTGCTAATCTAGAAAATTAAGCTGTAGTAATCT
This sequence comes from Erpornis zantholeuca, assembly GCA_013400515.1. Taxonomy (NCBI): domain Eukaryota; kingdom Metazoa; phylum Chordata; class Aves; order Passeriformes; family Timaliidae; genus Erpornis; species Erpornis zantholeuca. The sequence goes on along the minus strand of VZTN01030591.1, from coordinate 63,209 downwards.
AAGGCCATTTACCCTGAATGAAACCATTCACATGCAGCTTGAATATGCTATTACTTACATAAATTGACTTCACACCTTTAGCTGATTGATTATTTAACTTTCCCAAGTGACCCTGTGTAGGCAAGCCAAAATGTTTAATTAGTAAAATGAGGACTGCCCTATAAGCTGTATCTCTCACAGCTTCTCTCAGTCTCTATCCTGCATTTTTTCATTACTGTGAAAATGTAAATTCTTGCAAGGGGCCTGAGGCCAGCTTTAGCTCACTGCTTGGGCAATGCTTTGGAGCCAGCCTTTTTCTCACTGCCATAAGATCTTTGCTTCCAGCCCTGTTCCTGCCACACTCCGTCCTCCCACCCAAGCAGATTTACAGGGTCAGGGCTCCTGGTGGGGTGCACCAGGGTGTCCTCCTACATTACCCACCCACCCCCATTTTCCTTTTCCTTTCTGACAAATTTTTCTGCTTCTTTACAGTGTTATGTTAATTTGGTATTTTTCCTGGAACCTTTTCCAACAAGGACTCTCTCAGAGAGATTTCCTACCAGCCTAGCATAAAGCAAAGCCCTGGTGTAGGAAATCTGTGAGTGCCCCCTCTCGTCTGCTTTCCGGTAAAACAGCTCTGACATCTTTACCGCGGAGGGAGAGAAGAATACAATAATTTGGTTTAATCAGTCCGTTTGCATTTCTTTACAGACTGAAATGGAATGAAGTAGAGACGTTCACAGCATGATAAATGAAGATGCCTGCACATACTTGCAGAACGAAAGTTTGTGCTGTCCTTTTTTTGGTGGGAAGGAGATTCAAAAAAGCAGGCACGTGTACTATTAGTTTTTCTGCCTACTCCACATTCCTCAGTTTTTTCTCTGCAGACAGAGAAATGCTTTTGGTATTGCTTTGATCAGAGAGATCATAGATGATAAAATATTCCCTTTTTTCTCAGCCTTGCTTGAACCTTGGGATTCACTTTTCCTTGAAACAGGATTTTCAAAATGGTTACACCACGATATGAAGAAGTCTGATTTCCCAGCTAGTCAGACCCATAAATATTAACATTCTCACAGCCCCTTTAGAATAATATAGGGGAAAAAAAAAGTCTATCCTTTTGAAATGTCCTAGGTGATGAGAGTGGAAGTGGCAAATGGAGGCCACACAAAGAACTACTGGGGGCATGGATCCCCTGTGGTTACTATAGCTAGGCTGTCATCTTCAGAGCCAAGTCTGCAGAGCTGGGCTCTGTCAGGGCACTGTGCTGCGGGATGGCTCTAGACAGAGAAGGCTGTGGGGTAGAATCCATTGGGAGGTGGATTCATGCAATCTGTATGCTCAAGAACAGCCTCTGGCTGGGAAATCATCAGTTCCTTGCAGTTAGATGAATACGGAGGGCTTGAATACAAAAATCCTAATCTGTGGGTTTAAATATTTCCCCCCAAAACCCCTGAAATGTGTTTATATCATAAACTGAAAGTCTGCAACACAGCCTGATTTTTGTTCTCTCTTCGCCTTGTTTTCACTCTCCTGCACAGCTTTTGGTTTGCTGGCTGGAAAGTGACCCCTGGAGACAAAGTTAATCTTATTTCAGGAACTGTGCCCACAAAACAGGGAGATGGCTGTTGAGTTCTGGATAATATTAAATTTTAAAGAAACTGCAATGCAGCACTGAAGTCCATGTGAAGGCAGTGCTTGGGAGCAGGGCCATGCTGATAGCAGCAGGGAATAGAGGCTCTGATTTACCCGGGTAACATGCAAATCCAATGCTCTGTTTTCCCACTAGCATCTAGATGTCAGGGCTTTGTCTTTGCCATCTAATCAATATGGTTTTGTGCCTGGCATAATTAGCTCCAGTTCTTTAATTAGGCCAGCCAGGGTTCTATGCTGATGTGGCCAGGCTGCTTTGGGACTTCAGCAAGTGTCTCTGCACAACTTTGCACTGCACAGACCTGTCAGCCTGTTGGGATTTGAGGCTACCCTGCGTTGTGTGGGATGTGGACTGTGCACTTGTGGTGTTTGTTTGGTGCTCAGCCCTTGCTGAACCCCCAGGCTTGGTCTGACTGAGCAGCTTGTGTGCTTTGTTTGTGCGGGAGTTCTCTCCTGGGGAAGTGAATGATCCTGTAGCAATTGCCAGGACCAAAACATATTTCAGTGCTTTGCCTTAGTAATCTCCAAATAATTGACTCCTCAGTTGCAGTTTCTGTCTCCTGGGTGGATTCCACCGAGGAGAGAGTTCATGTCTTGCTCTTATTATAATTGAGTTAAAAGTCGGTCATCTATGGAAGGCAAGTCCAGCAGAAATGGGATCTGATGAGTTCCAGAGGCTTGAGAAAGGACACCTCTCCCAGGCCCACAGACTGGGCTGACACCAGCTTCCTCTTCCTGCTTGACCAGGTCACCCAGTGAGGTGACTTCACTTATCTCTGATCTAGTCCAGTTTTTTTCAAGCCCTTCAATGCTAAATTATTATTTTTATTTTCTTTGCAGCTTAGCGATGTTTACACTTTTCTAGGATACTCTTCCCAGATGAGACTGCACTGTATTGTCTTGGATCTCTGCCAAAAAGAATTACAGATGTTTCAAAGGAAATTTGCAGAAACCATGCAGCTGAAAGAGAATAAATTATGCTTAAAATCAAGGAAATGTCCTAATAAGTGAGAAATGCACCAATTTCACTGAGAGCTTTTTTCCCTGCCTCTACCACCTGTGTTTATTTTTGGTTTTTTTTTACTTTACTGTGTGGTACAGCAGATGGTTCTTTCACATGAAAAAGTGCAGTGAGGCCACGGTTGGAGAGGATTTTTAGAATTTCTGAAAATTTTCTAACTTCAGAGTACTTTACTAAAATTTGCAGGTGTGTTTCTTTGTCTGTACAAACAAAAAAAATATGGTTCTGGAGCAGCTGTTAGAATTACAGGCCCTCCCTGACAAACTACAGATGGAACATTTGACTCAGTCATGAAGCAGAGTCCCAAGTGTTGGCAGAAGCATTCCCACCTTGAATCAGTGGAGTGAAATGAGTTCCTGAACTCACCTGGATGACATATCTCATTTTCTGTCTGCAACAGGCTGTGAGAGACTGAAATATTAAGGGTTAATGACTCAAGTAATCAACCTCTGCAAAAGCAGGGGAGCTTTGCTGGCGATGTGCAGGGTAACAGTCCAAGTTCAGAGGGTGTGAGCAGAGGCTGCAAGCTGGAGTTTGAGCCCGATAAGGAAAGAAGCAGATTCTGCCTGGTGGGATAGTGCTTTTCTCATGCCAATGTCCTCCCTTGCACAGCTGGCTCAGATGTGAAAACTCCCCTCTGGGGAAGTATCAGGACATTCCCACATAGGCCCAGTCCCTTGTGAAGGGGCATAACTGGCTCAACTAGGCTGATGTGAGAGCAGCTGCCATGTCATGTCTCAAAGACCCCCAAAGTACCCCCAGACTAATTTCTGAGGCCTTCCACCAGAGGACTGCATGGGATATACAGTGTTGCATCAGAAAAAAAACTCTCTCCCCTGACAAGGGGAGGTACCTGGGCATTCCATAAACATGAACTTATATAAACTTGTTGAATCCCTGTGATTTGTGGGCTTCCCCTACTCCTGATGGATCAAGACTGCGACCACACTTTGACCAGCAGCCTTTGAAATTGCAGCAATCTCATTGCTGCGTCCACAGGTGGTGATATCTTTGTACTCTTCTCTTCTTTTTGTCTTCCTTTATTTTCCTTATACATTTTATGGGGTTTTTTATGCTTTTATATTGCTTTTATTATTGTTTCTACAGATAATAAGCAAAATGGCTAAATACCTCCTTTCCATTTCAACCAAATCGTCCTGAAATAAATCTGCTGATCATTTAGTGTAATTTCTCTCTAATGCACCCCAAGGGATATATTATTAACAAGAACCTCAGTCACCCCTGCTTCAGGGAGGGCTGCAGTACACATTGTGTTCCGAGAGGAACATTACTAATTTTTGGTCTCTCTGTAGCTGTATCCCAGGAGAAATTGCAAACTTGAGTGATGTCTCTTGTCTCCTTGCTTTCCAAGGAGCTTTCCTCTTACTTAGCAATGCCGATTGCCTGCACATATATGTACTCTAACAATGTGAAATACTTCTGGTCAGCTAATTTTAGACTTTTCCTTTTTTTAACTCTACTTGAAAAGCCTGGCCCAAAGTCTCAGAAAACCTGGTTCAACAGAAGGTGCCAAATTTTTACCCTTTCCTTGCCAAACTACAGCTACTAATCAAATATCTGAGGGGACCATCGTGTACTCACCTGTTTTAAGACTTGTTAATTCCCTTCAAGTCATTCTGGAGAAAAGACATTTTCAGTCAGGAGAACACTTCTTAGATTAAAGTTTATCTGAAGAGGAGGAAGGAATTTTTCTGCACATTTGTACTCTTTGCTGGATTTTCCTCTTCTGTGTTTGATTTCTTTAATTTATCATATTCTCATACTATTGAAGCAGGCCTGAAGCTCAGGTTCCCTGAAGAACCATGAGAGTCACAGTAATAACATTCATGAGATGAGGTCATCTGTCCTGTTATGGAAGAAAGCTGTAATTCCACTGGAATTCCATTGTAATTTAGCATGCATTTGTGTCTGCTTATTTGAAAGTTCTTCTGGATAATGAATTGTATCCCTTAGGCATTCCATAATAGTTCTTATTTTAGTAATACTGTATCTGCCGTGCATTTCTAATACCAAAAAAGCCCATGTCAAGCAAAATTATCAAAATTGAATGTAGTTTCCTCAGTGTAATTTAGCCCAAATTTGAATTCCTTTCTAACTATGTATTTTAATTATGCAAACTAGGGACTCAAAGTAATTTTGCCATGTTAACAGAAAGGATGACTGATTTTCCCAGTGTCACGAAATGCAAATCTCCTCAGCCTTTGCTTGGTTTCTAGACTTTATTTTGATGCAGCTTAGAACTCTCTTGTACCATGTGCATAGAGCCACCTCTCAGGATCTCACTGTCCTGAGTTTGAGTTGTAAATATGTCCTTTGTTTTTGTAGTTCATAAGTAAGCTATAGGTTCCACATGGCTTTTTTTTGGTAACATGTGATCCCTGATTGTCTGGTCTGCATTTGGGAAGAGGTTGAGCTTTTTCTCACAGAAGTGTTTGAAACCACTGAGTGGAAATGAATCCTGAGCCTGTTCTCAATGCCCCCCATCCACCCTGTAACTCTAAACAGTGTGCCCAGTTAGGGTTTTTTATGCTTCTGGGATCTGCACATGCTATCCTGTGTCACTTCACACACTGCAGCTATTGTCTGCCCATGTTCCCCTCAGCAGCCACAATCATGCCTTCCCTGGCTCTGCTATCACAGCCACATGGATTGTTTTCCTTCAGACTCCAATAATGAGTCAATTATGGCAGGATTAGCCTCTGGGAAGTGAAAGCAGTTACTCTCTCACTCCTGGAATAAGGACCTTAAATGATCTTCTTGAACACTTTGATTCCCTTCCTTTTGATTTTTTTTTCTGCTTTCCATCGAATCCCTTCTCTTCTAATTAGCTTGCCAGCAGCCATCTATCAAACGTTTCATTAGCTGACAGACACTAGAGTCCTTTGTAGCATGTTATCAGGTTATGGCCAAGTTTGGTTCCTGGTAGAGCTGGAAAACAAACAAACAGCCCATCCCACCTCCAAAAACGCTTTGCCTGACTCTGTGGTAAATTTTCGCACAGGAACAAGCTCGTTTTCCTCCCTGGCTGACACTCTCATTTCACTCCTCTAGCAGTTGGGAAGAATCATGGTGGAGTTCTTTTTTATAAACACCAGCATGCCATTGTTTAGAGAAGGGGACTAACTTCTGGTCATGGTTTTCATTTCCTGGATTAAGACAGGCATAAAAAATGTGGTTAGCCAATATAAATGAGTTTTGGCCTTTTTCTGTGTTAAAAGGTAAGCAAATTCAAAATATCAGCCAGTTTGCTGTCTAGAATTTAAAGGATCAGCACTGGCTCCTTGACATCACATCCAAGCCTTGCTGCAATGTCAGGAAAAGCCAATCCTTCTCCTCTTTGCCAGGCTGATTGTGAGGGCAGTTCCAATGGATTGTCATTTGCTCTGGAAGACCCTTGGGGTTATGAATTTGCCCACTGCAGTTTCCCAGAGCCCCTGCTCCCTCAGGAACAGCAGCTGAGTCTGAGAGTGGCAACTACAAGAAAGGCGTGGAAAGAGCCAGGGAGGCACTCCAGCTGTGAGCACAGCTGTGTGAGGTCTCCCTGTATCCCCTGATACTGCCCCCAGCCATGCAGGGGCTTCTCCATGGTGTTTGGAATTTTTGCCCTCGTGTTTCATACAACATGCAAGATGCAGGTTTTGCTGCAGGACCTCAACCATCAGTAAGCAAGAAGAGGAAACAGAGCATGACAACAAAATCTGCTGGAAAATGAGTTTGTGAGGCACTACTAAGGAAAAAACCTGCAAAGGCTCTGGGGCCTGGCTGTGGACACCTTTTAGATGATTTCTCTGAGCCATAGAAAATACACATCTTGTTTCCAAAGAAATCACTGTAACTGTAATCTGCCTATAAGATGGGCCTTGGTTTATCAAAGAGCATATGAGAAAAGTTTAAGATTAGGTGAATGACAGCATGGAGTTTTTCAAGCGAACCTTTTGAGTAAAGCTAGTTGTATTGAAATCTGGAACTGTAGCTTCTGCTTTCAGCTTTTCTACCTGCTGGCTTCAAGGAGCCTGAAGATGCAGCTGGATGCTCTGGGTGCTTTGCTTGGGACTGTGTCCTGAATTGCGCACTCATGAATCTTCATCTTCTGAACTGCAAAATGCACCCTATATTTTAAAGTTAATAAAGCAAATATCCACTGACAGGGGATGAGAGGTTAATGCCAGGTGGAGCCAGTAAGAGAGACAAATGTAGGGATGTGCACGCAGAACACATCCAGGCAGTCACCAAGCAGCACTTAATCGATCCTGCTGACAGCTTTGCACAGAGCGTTCAGCAGCACCAGTGCCTGCCCCAGCCCTCCCTGCCAAAGAGCTCCCAGCCATCCAGGCTGGATGCCCTGTGCAACAGGCTCTTCTCAGCATCCTCCTCCTGGCACTGGGGCTGTGATTAACAGCCTAGCCAGGCTAGGCCAGGGGCCTCTTGATATATTTGGTATTTTAGAACAAAGCCATCATTCTCCAGAGCAGTTGAATGTGCCATAAAGAACTGAAATAAGGCAGAATGTAAAGGCTGGGAGATACAGGCACTCTGCTGGAAAGCAAAGTCATTAAAAATAATGAGCAGTCTTTCACTTCCTTCTTTTTATTAACTTTCTGCAGAGGACAACCTGGCACTTTATTTTTAACACAGCTTCCACTTTACTAATATCTGTCAGACAGATGGCTAAATTTTTTTTCCACAACATGCTCCACAATATTTAAAAAAACAATGTGAAAAAAAAACCCAAAGAAAAACGGAGCTCTCCCCTCCCCATTTCTTCTTCTCTGTATACCTCAGATGCCTTCTCTTTCCATAACCTCTCTGAATTCAGCAACTTCTGCTACACTTTGTCGTGATCACATGAAAAGTGACTCAAAAAGATGCCACACCCAGCAGAATTTGAAGCATGTGTATATTAACCATCAGTAACAATTAGTGAAAATTTGAATTAATAAAGTTTTGTAGCCTCTTCCTTGGGACAGAGGCATGTCCATAGCCACAGACAGAGTCCTGGCTTCTTGACTGGGGCTTGATAAATCCCAGTCAGGGATCCCCCAAGCATTGCATGTCTTGGGTTACTTTTTAAGTGGTTGGCCAGACACAACTCCACAGCCCTTAGAAAGTTCTGATCATTGGAAACCAGGCTGTTAATTGCTCTAGTAGCTCCCTCCTCTCCTAAAACCACAGAAACCTTCAGCCCTAGCTCAGGACCATAAGGTCAGACCCTGACCCCATTCTCTGGACCAGCATCCTTGGGCTCCTCTCCCATGCCAGCTGCCCAGGCTTGTAATGCAGAGATCTGTAGCCGTTTGTAGACACTGAGGTGAAGTGGAGGCTAAGCTTAGCCATAAAAAGGCTAAAACATTCCATTACTGTAATCAGACATGTGGCTCAAATCATTGCCCCAGATCTAAAGAGATGTTGAGTAGGATTTAAACTTCTAATTTACACTTGTAACTTGTTGCAGCTTTAAACTGGGGGAGGTGGGTGGGTAGGTTGTTAATTTATTACTGCAATTCTACCATCCTGGCCAAGGCCTCCTGAACTTCTGAAAACTAAAGGCCCTCCCCAGGCCCTCTTGGCTGAGATTTGTCCCTGCTGTTCCCTTAGACAGGTTCTTAATTTCTGCACTCACACACAGCACTTCTGTGCTTGGATCACAAAAATCTGCAGTGAGGCCAGAAATGAATATTTCAGAAGGGTGTAAGATAAACTGAATGAAACATCAAAATGAATAAGCAACATCTTTGCATCAGGCTTGAGAAGGGGGTGGGTGGGAATGGAGAGGGAGGTTGCTGGAGATAGACAGCAATGTCACACAGCCCTGAACTACCTGCTGGCTACAGCCTGAAGTGTTGGGAAAACCTCAGAGGGAGAGCAAAAGGAGCCATAAGCAGCACTTTAGTGCTCTCCTGGTCTGCTCAAGCATGTACAACCCTATGTATAGCCTCCAACTGAATTTAGCTTTAGAAGATGGTACCCTGCAGCCACAGGGACCCAAATCATCCTTTACAAACACCTTCACAAGCTGCTGCATGGTGATTTGGGGTCTGTGGTATATGGGTCTAAGAAGTTTGTATAGGCATTTTCCTGCATGACTGTAGCAAAACTCCCTATAGTTCATGTCAGCCACATTAGTCAGGATTTACAGGGCTGTCGTGATGACCTGCTGCTGATCCCCTGATAAGAGAACAAATATTTAAGTCTGGGTTGGTTGCAAATATTTGCACTGGAGTTGTGCTTCCCAGCTGTAACTGATAAAATGAGAACTGCTGTTTCTGTCGAGGAAGGTCTGGTGACATTTTCACTATACGTTCCAGAGGGATATCTCCCTGCATTTGCAATCCATACTCTGGCTAGTTTTACAGCCACTTCCATCAGCAGCACAATGGACAAGCCCATACACAGGCAGCCAGTCTGCATTTCATATTGGATGTTGAATTTTCCAAGTTAAATATTTTTAGAATTTTCTATTTGTGTCTGCATTTATACATACAGCTATGAGTAAAGATATGTCTGTCCTGGTTGGGACTGAATTAAATTTCTAAAAATCTTAAACTTTTCATGAGCAGCATGAAAGAGCAGAGCCTTTGTTTCAGTCAGTTCCCTACAGAAGGCCAGAGGAAATTCAGTTAACAGAAAAATGTTCCTTGTGCTTGTGTATCATCTTGAATTAGTCGTCTTCCTCCTGTTCCACAAATTGCTGTGGGCTATACTGGTATACAAGGTATACACCAGCTGAGGATTTGTTTTTGAAATCCCTTTTGGGTTTGCACTCCAGCAGGGCCTGTGCCAAAGACTATCTCTGACAGCTCAGAAGAGATATGAACTGTAATTGATTGTGCCCCTGAGAGGTTTTCTTCCTGTTTGTCTGTGTGTGTGTGCATGAGAGAGAGAGGGAGAGGGAGAGAGAGACTGCCTTTTATCTTTTGCCAAAAGTGGCTTTAATCCAGCACTGAGCTTTTCTTCTTCACTCATGTTCTGAAACATTACGCTTAACATTATCTGTTTTCAGGGTAGGATCAGAAAAAGGCAGCTTTCAGAGAACATCTTGCTCCAGAAATTTCAGAAATAAGCCCTTTTTCTTTAGTTAAGAGGCAAGGGAGACAGAAAGTGACAACAGAGCTCAGTTTTGAAGATGTGGAGGGAATGGCATTGTCACACCATGGCAGGCCCTCTGCCATGCTGAAGGATTCTATCAGCAGAGCACGGTCAGATCCTGCCAGGGCAGTTAGAGGGGTCATAGCTTGTCCCCTCTCTGCCCCCTTACATCCCCTTCCCCTGCCCATGTCCCCATCCTGGTATGTGGGATGCTATGATGTGGAGGGCTGTGTCTTTTCACCAGGCTCTGAAAGTGGAAGGACAGGAACCACTTTCCCTGCTGCTGCATCTGCCCATCTTAATGCCTGTAAATTAGAACCATAGGTTCATAGGACATCCGAAGTTGGAAGGAACCTCAAAAGATCATTTGGTTCAACATTCTGTGGGAAAGGGAGATTACAGATTTTATTATGTAGCACCCTGACCAATCACATATTGAAGTTCTGCAATGATGGGAGATTTCTACCACATCCTGCAGAGGTTATTCCAGTAAATGATTGCTCTCACTAAAATAATTTCTTCCATATACCAAGATGAAATGTCTCCTAGGGCAATTTGTGTCTGGTGTACCTTGTCCTCCCTACGTGGCTCCTTGTGAAGAGAGACCCTCCATCCTCTTTGCAGCTGCCTTTTAAATACTGTAAGGTTATGGAGCTGTTCCTTCTGGAAGCCATTTCAAAGAACATAAAAGGTGGGAAATGTTTGGGAGCAGCCTGAGTGGAGGGAGTGATGAACAGCCTGGTAGTCCTGTGTACTGAGGTGACAGGGAATCAGACAGGGGGAGAGCAGGACAGGCTGTGTTCTTGGTCTACAGCAAGGCTTTCTGCAGTACCCTTGGAGCCAAACTGGAGAGACATGGGCAAGGCACTCCAAGTATGGGATACATGGAAATTCATTAATCAGATGGTGACCAGCAAGACTAAGGATGGCGAGCAGCAGGGCTCGTTTGGTACAGAGAAGAGATGTCTTTGGAGGGACCTTATTCTTCACAGAGAAGAAGAAACCATACTCTATTTGGAAGTGTGCAAGGCAGTAGATATAAATTGCAACACAGCAAATTACAATTAGATAGCAAGATAGAATATTTTCCTCAATATGAGGGTAGTCAAACACTGGAAGAGGGTTCCCTAAGACTGTGGAATCTCCATTGTTGGAGATATTCAAAACTCAAATATCCAGTGAGATCCTGAGCCAACTGATCTATTTGGCCTTCTAGTTGGAAAGCCAACTAGGAATGGAGGGGTGGGGCTCTGCATTTTATGTGGTATTTTTTGTTCATATCTTAATTGTTTTCCTCCCTCATTCTTGTATAGGACCAAGAACCAGTCCCTGTGGGGCCTGATTTAAAAAAAAAATCATCTGTGGATGTTTTCTCTTCTACAGTTACATTTTCGTTGCTTCTGCTAACGAAAAATCCCACAATGATTGTGTTAAATGCCCTACAGAAGCCTAAATAAATTTATGATCTTAAAACCTTTATCAACCAACCTTATTTTGCTAAACCTTCTGTGTTAAAATAGCTTGAAAAATGATCCTCTCTGAGTCTGATGAACTGTTTTTTATAAAGCTATATCAAGTGGCATGGCTGACAGCATTGATTTGCAAAGAGTAACTGATGTTTTGCCCAGGATTGATGGCAAGCCCAGCTTTCAGATCACTGTATTTATGCCTTCAAAATAATGGCACATGTTAAGGGCTTTCTTACAGGCCTCTGGAAACATAAGCCAAAACTTTCCCAATTGGAGGCCAAAGACTGCACGTTTAAATAATGTTTGCAAAGGCCATGAGAATGGCAGATGCTTAAAAATTAGGGCATGTTTATTTATGTGTTGAACATGGGTGTAGGCAGCTAGCTTCTTATATGAAAATTATACAAGTGTGAAGCCTGATCTTCCAGACAAGCATGGTTATGCTTGTGATCATCCCCTATTCTTATATGCAAAAACATGTTAAAAGTGGGTGTAGACAGCAGGAACTCACACAGCATGGTTGTGCCAGCAGGGGAGGGCAGGATTTCCTCCACTGTCAGGTTGCAAATGCAGCATCGAACAAGAGCAGAGGTGTGGAACACACAGCATGAAGATGCACCTGCGTGAGAATTTGCCACGGAGCAGGTATGGGATGGAGATTCTGTGGCATTTGAAGAAAGAGATACAGGGAGAGGGGGAGCGGGAGACAGAGAATAACCCTTAAAATTAGATTTAAAGTGGGAAAATGATAAGTCCTGCCAAGTCCTACTAAGCTACTGCTGCTGAGGGCAGGGCCATCCCCAAGTTCAGACCATTTCACTTGCTGCCACTTACACTGCCATCTCTTTTCCAGCTGGCTATATTCCATCTCCCGGTCTAGGAGTTACATATTGCTACAAAAAAATCCAACTGAAACTCATATGTAGTGTTAAAAATCATAAGCATATCACAATCAGCCTGTGTTGGTTGTGGCCAAAATCCATAGGAAAGAAATTTGCAGCAAATGTCTTTGCAGTGCAGAGGGTGGGAGGTGAGACTTTGGAGGCAATCTAAGTACATGCCTCAGCAGGGCTGATTTTCCTGCACAGGCTCACATGGGCTCTGATAGTCAAACAAGCTTATGTGGAACAAGCTGAGCATCTCTGCACACCCCTGTTTTATCACAAAAGCTTTTGCTCCTGAATGCATAAATAATTTTTAAGTGGTACTTCTGGTCAGAAATGGAATAAATTTAGAGACGGAGTTCATATTTAAATCACTTGGAATTAGATGACTGCATACCTTGGAAAATCTGGTCATGTGGCTTTCAAGTCACTGAAATGTACCTGTAAGTCTCAGCCAAAGGATTAATCTAATCTTGTCACCTATTGATAGAATCTCACAGGTACAGCTGGGAATGTATTTTCTTCACATCCTTTTTCAGGTACCCTAAAGGCTGGAACCGTTCAGTCTATGAAAATCAGCTTCCGCCTTGACCAAAAATGAGGAGCTTGTATTGCAGGATATTCATTGTCCCTTGAGAATGTAATTTTTATTGTTTTTAAAACAATAGGACCCTGGGAAACAACTGTTTCTAATACTGGACAATACATTGACTCTTCAAAGACCAGCAGTTTATTATGTGGAATACTTTCTCCGTCTCCAGTACCCAGTTTGAGGCCCCTACTTCCAAGAGGCAAATTCTGCAGTTCAGGCTCCATTCGGGTTTCTCTGCTTGGTTGCCCAAAGAAGCAACTATCCCAAACTGATCATAGTTAAATATAAATAGAAAGTCTAATAAATTATTTGGGGAATAAGGATAAGGAAGGGTGTTTCTAGCCTTCCCTAGAACTTCACAAATTCTTCTAGAACCAGACTTTTTCCCCACCATATTTGTTCCTGGTCTTGCCTCTGGAGAGCACTGCTCTGCAGTGGCTATCTTTGTCATGCCTGTTGTACCATGCCACTTTCTCATGCTTAATTCAGAAAAGAAGGCATTTATGGGCCATAAGACCTCACAAAAAAAATTACAGAGGAAAGGAGGAAGAAAAGGAGGGAGTCTGGCAAAGGGATGGATCAGAAGCAATAAAAGTGCTTTTGCTTCTCCAGCATCTAGGGAACTTGTGATTCCTAATGTGGGAGGACTGAAACTTGCTATGTAGTCCTGAAGTTAATTTAGAATAAAATCAACAAAGTACTTAAAAAGAATGAATGTCTGCCAAATGAGTAAGCCATTAAAATATGCCCCAAATTTATTATATAAGCAGACTTTAATGCAACTGCATGGTAAGAAAATATTTGGAGTCGCTAAGTCTGTACACAGCACAAATCAAAGTGTTGCATTATTAGAATTATTCTGTCACCATCTTGTGGGACATTAGGGTAACATCTGGCTTGCTCCTGATTTCAGCTTGTGGGTTCAATATGTGCTGAAGAAAATGGTGAGAAAGTGACTGCTCTAATATTACACTAATATTATATTTTGCACACCATACTGCGAAATTTCAGATCGCTTCAAGTCCTTTTAGGGCTCCTGCAGCTTTACTGTGCTGCTGAGCAAACTTTCCAATTTGCAGGTCAAATATTTCTCTCAAAGGTTTATGCAGATTCTTCTAAAAATTGGCACAATAACGAGGGAAGAGAAATCAGATTGCTAACATAAACAGCTACATCTTCTCAGAGAATGTCTGTGTTCCAGCTATCTGATTTCAAATGGTTTCCTTAAGCCCTAATTTATTGCTTCAAGTTCAGAAACTTTGCCTAGTCTGAAGATATTTAAGAAATATGCTCCCTCTCTCCATTGGTCCAAACAGTTGGTGTCTGATGCAAACTTTTCTGGATAAATGTGAACCAGATGTTTCCCAATCCTAATTTGTGGACTTCTGTTCCAGGTTTCTATGCTGAGGCAGTGCAAGAGAGCTGTGCAGCAGCAAAGGACTGTCTGGGAAAGTGTGCCTCTCCAGACACCCTTCAGTGTTGCAGCACTTTTCTTCTTTGGCTTGGCCACCAAAATAGAAAATTCTGGTTTTGTAGGGCCACTGAACAGCACCCAGCACAGCAAAATATATTTGTAGTGAACAAACACACCACACTGTGTGTTTCTAAGAGAGGTGCCAAGCCTGTGAGGGCTCGTTATGGCAACACCTCTGTGCCAGCTCTGCCCATGGCCACCACCTGACAGCCAGCCTCCTGCTGCTGCTCTGATAGCCAAGGACGTCGTGTCCGAGAGATCTGTGATAGAGAAAGCTGGAGTCAGATTGTATTTCCCAATTATTAATTAAACTTCCCCTGAAATAAAAGTAGAGGAGCTGGCGCCACTTTGTGTTATTCAAAACCACAAATTCCCCCTCCCCCACACTCTGCCAGATTTACAGACTCTTCTGCAACTTCTGAAAAATTCGAGATGTTTTGGTCAAGTGGACACCCTCGCCCTTCAAAATGCACCAGGGAAGTTTAGTGTTCCAGTTTAGCATTGCTGTTTATGAGAAGAGGGAAGGATGATACTGACCCAGCACAACACCATGCATCGGGAATGTATTAGCAAGAGTTTTATCACTGCATTTCCCACACTTTTTGCAGCAAATATCTCTAGTAATGATGCTCTGTGGCCAAGGTGAAGAATGTAAGCTGTCTGTGAGACGAACAAGGAGAATCTTTGCTGGCAGCCTCAGGGCTGCTTCTGGACCAGCAAACGAAACAGAGCTGGGACATGGGGTGACCTCTGCCTTACTGGCTCTGGCATTGAATTATTGCCACATTTCTTAGTGCTATTGTGGCCTCTTCTGCTCTCCAGACAGTGTGTGGGCACATTTTGGAGCAGCATGTACCAGAGGCTCCCTACCGCAAGAAGGGAGCCTGCCTTGGAGTGGGGATTTATACCTACAGACATATGGAGATGAGCTATGTTGGGTTGTGTTGTGCTACTACTTAGTAGGCCAGATGTGGCCATCCATGAAGGCAAGAGTTTAAGTGATGCCTGGCAGGACAATATTTCTTGTCTGCACTGAGTCATATTTTCTTGATAAGAAGTACCTTTGACTCTAATGGAGGTATGCAGAGAGCTGGATCATCAGTTCATTTCCCAGATTTTAACAGCATGTCCTTACCTTTAACCTCATGTCCTTTATTGCTCAGTGTTTTACAGTCCCCCTGTCCTAAGGCCTCTGGTTATATAATATAGACCACGGATGTCAGATGGAGCATCTTGTTATTTCAGTAATGAACTGGTGAAATTTGTTACACTTAATAAATATTACGAGCAGCCAAAGATCCTAAACCACCCAACTGGAGATGTGAAGAAGACATCTTTCATGTTTGATGTCTTTCTCTTTCCAATGAGCTGAAAGACAGCTGACTCCTGACCTTCAGCAGGGATAAAAGTCAGCAGGAGATCTGTCCTGAGCAGGACATAGCAAACACCCCAGTGCTGAGCCTTGGAGCTGCACACAGGACACCTGGGCTCCTTTACAGCAGCTGCAGGAAGAGCCATGAGATCGAGAGGTGGCCAGTGATTCTGGGGAACCAGCTGCCACACTGCCCTTGGTGGTGGGGAGGCATGAGCTCTGTGCTGACTACCAAAGCCCAGGCTGAAGCAAGCAGCTTCCTCCNGGAACCAGCTGCCACACTGCCCTTAGTGGTGGGGAGGCATGAACTCTGCACTGCTGAAGCAAGCAGCTTCCTCTCTCCCACCTCACAGGCAAGCCCTCGAGATGACAAAGCATCAGCACATTATCACTGGAGGAAGGACAGGGTCAATGAGGTGAATGGGGATCACTTCCCAGATGAACAAACAGGTATTTTATACATGTAGGGGAGATTCTTGGACATACTCTGTAATTCAGCAAAAGGGATCGTGCTTTTTAAAGGAAGAAGATCTAGGTTTGAGGCTACCATTTGCTAGTTGAAGCTATACAGGGATGACAGCCTGTCTCCTGCATGCCAAGAGGTCATTTTATTGTCCTAATATTTATTATTCTGATATTTTTAGCACATACTTAGCATGGCACTAATCACATAATTTAGCTTTGGCTCATATGGTAAAGGTAGCATGGATTAGCAACACATTTTGCAGTTACATCTTTAAAGCAAAATATGCCCTCAGATTTGCATGAAATTTCTGCTTTCAAAGCGAGTGATTCTTACGTAGCCATAGGGAATTTAACTGGCAACCTATCAAATAAGACAGAAGTTTAAAATAACAACTCGTGATGAAAAAAATATCACAAGAGTAACTGTGTTACTGTGTATTTCTATCAGCAATAGCAAATTTTGAAAAATTACAGTTTTGAAAAATAACCAAGTGCTTTGTCCTGAACAAAATGCTAGAGGAAGGCACATGGCCAGGAACAAACATCCAAAAAAACCCCAAAGGCTGAGGTCTCAAGCATGCAGAACTGGATCCTCATACAAGATCTGTGCATCAGTGCAGAATTACATGGGTATTATTAGGATTCAGTGAAGGGCTAGAAATATGGCCTGCTATGGTGGAATCACAGCTAGAAGTCTTTTCTTATACTGAAGAGGTGTCATGCCAATTTGGTTATGCTTTTTGTAATGTACTTTTTGTAATGTACTACGTTACACAGAAATCCAAACAACTTTGCCAAGTTGGTTCTCATGCTTGTTCTGGCTTCTGCCTTTTGATATGGAAAATGCCACTGGCTTGATCCAAGAATTTAAATGTGGGGGTGGGTAAAAATATTTAAATACTAAAATACCTAGCTGCTTGAATATGTGTTTCAAGGGCGATATCATTAAAATAAGAGACCTCACTGTTTTCAGTGAGTAAATCAGAAAGAAAAAAAATTTGAGAACTAATGTCTCCAGAAGAATTACTTCTTGGTTAGAAAAGTCAAGCACACTCAAGAGGTATGAAGTAGTGTTCACAGTGTACAGAACAAAATAGAGAAAAAGGCACTGAGCAGTGCAAAATTGCCTGTGGATACATTTTTATATTAAAATTTTATTGTTCTTACAGCTTATATATAATTTAACATGGCAGTAAAAACACAACACTGGCAACAATGGTGAGGGGGTTGCTTGTATATGGGCTAAGATTTTCAGGTAGCCAGAAGCACATTTCCTTATTAAAGTCCTCTCTCTCCCTCTGCTTAAGCAGGGTGTAAGTTATAGCTGGAAACAGTGCTCCACAGTTCACTTCCTTTGCTGGTTGGGAAATACTCTGAACATTGAATTTCATATGAAGCAATGCTGTCGACAGCTGGTCAGACAAACACATTGCAGGAGGCTGAGCTTCAGCCCAAAGAATATCTCCCTTTTTTATGCCTGCCTGTCTGCATTCTCCAGAGACCCATCTCAAAATAATCCCTCTCAGTAAATATTTGGCAGCAGGACACCAAAAATCCACTTGTCCCCAAAAGAAAAAGCATCAATGACTCTCTAATCCTGCCATGGAAGAAAGGCTTCTAGAAGCAAAATAATGTCATTCTTCACTGTGCTCTTTCTGGTCCTGCTTTTATGTCAGCACACAGGTTGTGTGGTTTCCCTTTGAGGTAGCAATGAATTCACTTCTTTTTCCTTCTTTCTCAGACGTTAGAAGTGAAAATTTAGTTAAGGAACTGGAGACACTTACTTTTCTGGTAAAGGTAGTAATAAACCCAAGACAGAAAACAATAATTGAAGGGCAGAAGAATTCTTAGTTAAATACCTTGTAAACCCTGATGAAAGGAGCTACTGGTGGCAGCCTTCTTAGCCATGTCTGACTTGCAAAGCTTTCAGGAATACAAATGCTAGCAGGGCTGCTGTTTTCTTTACTGAGGTGTTAAATAAATATTTTTACAACAAGCCTTCCTGCAAGATGTTTTAAATACAAAACAGTAAAAAGAAACTTTCTGCTCTCTGATTTTATAAGTACAAACTTCAATTTGTGTTCTGTGTAACCACATTTTTAATTATTCCATCTTCCAAAAGTAAATCAAAAAACTCATGGAGAATGATGAACTGACCATGAATGTCATTACCACGATCAATAAATGACTGCCAGAGACAGCTGAAGTGCAAAAAAAGGATTTCATCCTACAAGGTGTAAATATATGCTGCTGCTATGAATCACTCTAGTCTTCTGCAAATAGAAAATTCATGAGCTCTCCTTGAATGTTTCTTGCTTCTGTAAACCAGACTGTAAAATAAGACCATACAGTTATTTCAAAAAAAGTCTTTCAGTATTCATAAATGAGGGGTTTTGCTTTCCAAAACAAAATAGTAATGATGAGCAAGACAGAAATAGCTTGTTTTATTTCAGCTCTTCAGAGAGAGTCCTTCGCTACCATTTACAGCTGATTCTCCATGTTGCATGCTTTGTTTAATTATGCAAATAAGATTTGAAAAACATATGTGCACAAGAAAGTTTTGTTGCAGGAACAGAGATAAAACACACACACAGAGATTAAAGAGGGAAGCATTTGTTTATTAAAAAGGAAAAGGTTCTGGATGGCAGCACAGAGTCAGACATGACACAGATGAATGCGCACACAGCTGTTCATGTTTAAAGGCAGAACATAGACATAAATACAGTTAGATCTTTGCTCTGCTCTACTGCTACAGTATTTTTATACAATCAGCTCAAAGGAATATCTATCATAACTGAACACAAGGAGAAATTTATCAGAAACAGAGCACAGATTGCTTCTTTAAAGCCAGGATAAACGAGACCAGGAAAAGCCTCTCAAGTTATAGTATTGCAAAATAAACTTAATTGTGCAAAAGCAAACCACCTTCTGTGGATAAGAATATTAAATGTCAAATCCAACTCCAAGTCAGATAGCTTGTACTTCTATCTGAACAAAATGCAGGTAGTGTACCCCTACTACCGTTCTGCTCTGCCTGAAAGAAAGCCAGCCCTGCGAAGCTGTACCCTTCAAAAGCAGTGCCTTTCTTTGTATGATCTATACAGCCTGTTTGCAGAGCACACCAGAGAGACAGAGGGGAGGCTGGTGAGGCCCCCCTGCATGTTTTAATGATTAGATATGGTGAGACCATCCTGAAAAATCATAAATGCTCAGGAAATGATGGCCAAATACTACAGGAGAGCAAAACAGGCCATACCAGAGAGATTGTAAGCAGGTCCACAGGATACAAATACTTGCCCAGAGTTCCCCAGACTTCTAGCCTTTAGAGGACCTTATCTGATATTGGTTCTGCCCTGGTGGCAGTCGCACTTTACCTGCATCAAGTAGGATACCACATAACTGCTCAAGGCATTTAAGTGCAGCCTTCAGTATTTCATGGTTTAATTTGTACAAAAGTAGAAATATGGAAGTCTATCATATAATGAAAATTAATTCTTGAAAATTGCTTTGGCAGGCTTCTTTGGTATGCAGTAGGAAATTGTTTCAATTTATAAATAAAGCCAACATGGATTAATTGCCAACGTGGATTAACTGCCAACATGTATTACTTTGAAATCTCAGCTGTGATGTTTATGTATGACGTTCATTTTAATGTTCCTTGTTTAAATATTCAGTTATCTTGCTTCAAAGCTATTTTTGTAAATAGTTTTCCTTTATAATTGTTAAAGTTAAAATTGTACAGCATGTTTCTGATCCACTTATAATACAAGTTCTATCAAAAATTATAAGTTTTGATAGCCACAGGACATCAACTTTCATATATCTATTTGTTTCTTTATGGAACCTATAAAAAACAATCCCACATACTCCTTCATAATCTTATTTAAAGCCTTGAAAGATGTAGAAAGCACTTGCAAGAGAGTAATAGTTATTCAGATTCTGAATTTCCCAGGAATCTCATGTTTTGCTGCAATAGAACTGCAAAGTCACAAACCCCTTCCCCCACTACATGTAACTTTCATTTCAAATAGCCAACAAAACAGAGAAGCTATGCTGAACATACTCCAGGTTATGGAAGTGGAAGAAAACCCCAAACCTTTCCTTTGTCTTGTCAAGTACGTCTTGGATATTACAGACTTTCAATTAGATAGGAAAAATACTTGAGCACCCATCAGAAACCTGCATAGACACATACCTGTGCTGGAATCACAGAGTCACAACTCTGCCCACGAACATAGCATTGACTGACTATGCAACACATGTGTTCTGGATCAAACACCTGGGCACATCCTGCTTCTCTGTAGAGGGAGAGTGGCACGACAGACCATGCCTGGATGAACTCTGCCTCAACAGAGACCTGTTAGTGTACCCAGAGCCAGAGTTTCCTCTGCCACCTCCCACATATAACCTTTAGGGAAATATAAGTAGAAGAAATCTAGAGGATGAATTCATCAAGAGAAATCACAGGGACTGTCACATGACACATCAAGTGACATTTTGTTAGATAAATGTGAGAAACAAGATTTTTCACATCTAGTCCCTTTTTGGCACTTAATATTCAGGTAAGCATTAAATGTGTGTGTTCACGCACACAGGCAAGTTAAGTGCAGTTGTGTCACCTAATAGGTAATGCTGCCATTGATGGGATTGACAAGATGCTAGAAGCCATCTAACAAAGCATTTTTACAATCCTCTTTAGCTATTACCATTTTTTTTCCTATGGAATTGTGAGGGGCAGTTAAGCATTTCATTTCCTATGCCTGAGCCCAAGCTGGAGAGCTGTGTGACTGTGACCAGCCATGGGCAGCTCAGCACATGCAGACCCAGGAGGTGGAGCTCACAGCACTGTCATGGAGCACCCTGCCACTCTGGCAGGTATCTCAGCTGCCCACTGGAATGGAATTCAGAGCAATTTCAATTAAAGGGTATGGAAACATCTTACTGCAAGTACAACCCATGATTCTCTCTTTTTTTTTTTTTTTTTTTGCATAGCCTTCTAACATGTCAGCATCATCAAGTCTCCAGTTTCTTCAGAGCTGATCATCAGGCTTATGTTTTTCTTAAATTGCCCTCAGGATAAAAAGTTAGAAAGTTGAAATTGGGATGATTGATTAAGCCCTTTTTCCTCAACCAAATAAAAATTCTAACACAGGGATGTCACAAAATGTCAGAACATACAATTATTTTCCCTACAGTAGGGCTGAAACTCTAAATGAAGGGTATAAGAAAGATGCAAAAAACTACAATACAATAAAGTGCTGTTAGACCACATGATATGCTATAAGTAGAAAAAATATTGAATTGTATTGAATATTGCATCAAAAGTCACTTTGTTTGGTAGCAGATTTTCAGAGTGACTTTGTGGCAGCAGAGCTGAAAACCTTGTAGCCATTACATGAGCTGAAAATCAAAAGGCCTCGGGGGGATAGAGGAGAACCACAGTTCTTCTGCCAAAGCAGCAGTCAAGGGACTGTGCTATAAAGGAATTGGCTTGAGTTAGCACAAAGAGAGGAAAATTATTTCAGATTTCCAAATTATTTCAGTTAACAATTTACAGGGCAACCCCGAAGAAGTTCTGGCTAAATGTGAGAGGATGACTGGAAAGCAGACAGACATAGAGTTCTTCCATCTGAAGCAGGATTTGCTTCCATAGAAATTATTCCTATGACTATAACTTCCTTGTGTGACAGTTGTTCCCCTACAAGTCAACATATACCACTGTAAAGAAGTATTAAGAATATAATTATTCTGTACATAAAGAAGATGAAATGTTTTTGCAACATTTTGTACTTGGAGTACAATACCAAAAAGAACCCAAACAAAAGCACCCTGGTACCATTCACACAAGCATATTTATTATATAAATATTTTATAAATTACAAGATTTTAGATGCAAATGTAAACATTTCTAGGAAAATAATGTTTTATAGTCTTATTAATGTTTACAACTGTTATAAGGCACATAGTGCAAAAATACATTTCTGATGCAGAGATCACAAAGTAATTACCTACATATGTTATCTTAAAAGAAGCTGCATACACTTCTGTGGTACAGTATTGTGTTTAATTAATACATATTGCTAATTCATGGCTAACTCATTCTGGGTAAAAATATGATATAGCTGCCACTTGATCTACCAATATTACTGGCATGCAAAATAAATATTTGGTTTACAGAATGCATATTGTCAGACAAAGCATGTATCGTTATCTGGTGCATAATATACATTATTATGCACATAGAAAATTTTATACTGAATACCTGAGAGTTGGCCCTAAAATGCATTTTCTGTATATCCATATATTTCTACAGTTCTGGACTGTAAAGTAATACAAACCAATAAATCAACAATCTAGATGATTTTTAAAACTTTGTAACTCTTTCATACACTTACTTTTATCGAAGAAGTAATTTTAAATAGCAGATGTTAGAACTGTATTTACAGACACTGAAAAATCAAACTGAGTCAAAGATGGACACCGAAACTGCTGTGGGGCTTGAGGCTGCCTATCTCCAGATTTTTCACTAAGGTTATTGAAAATGATGCTGAATTGGACTATGAAGGATGCACACTACAGCCTTTACTAAGTGCCACTGGCCAGGGTAAAGGAGTAATGTGGATATGGAAAGTGTTTAAGCAAATACATATTAGTGCAATTATACACAAGATCCTATGGTAAACAGAATACACTGCTTTCACAGTATACTTGAATGAGAGGCAGGGATTTGAAGTCAGTTTTTGAAGCAATTTGTTTCCTTATTTTCTTTTCCTGTAACCACAGCAAACCTAAGACCTGATGTTTAACATGCTACAGAGATTACAAAGGTTAAACCACACTTCTCAGTATTATTGCTAGGATTTGAGCACCACAAAGAATATAATGAAAGGTATAGGGAAAAATGCTTTCACTGACAGAGAAACACACAGATCTATAAAACTATCTCAGACATTTTTGTTATGTATTTTTCTGCTGTAAGTTATTGACAGATAATCCCTACAGGTTTGCACAAAATTGGAAGTATTTGAAATTATTATCTGTCTTCTTTATATAACAATAAAGCTTTCTTTTCTATATTTTAGCACAATTGATCAAAAAGACCAATAGAGTATAAATTTTACTGAATACTGCATAAAGAATTATACTGATCAGTTGCAGGTAAAGAATTACAATTATGGTATAAAATGTATAATGTTACCCAAGGTAGTTATCTCAGTGCAATTTACTTGTTAATATATACAGTACTTTGAGTAAATGCCTCTCCTTTAAAACCTGAAGGTTTCTGATTGTGATTTGTGCACTTGCTAGCCCACAAACAGATAATACAATCTTGAGTAAAATCCTTAAGAAAAAAGGAATTCTTCTTGTGAGTGTTACAGTAATGAGCACTACAGACACGAAAAAAAATTAATATATATATATAGAGAGCACCTACAATTTGAACCTAAATGGCAAATGTCCCTGCTTTGATGCTCTTAGTACATCAGAGCTCTCACTGTATTTGAAGCTGGAGACCAGTAATTGTGTTAGGAACACATTTTCCACAAAATCCTCCACATCTTCCATATATTTTAGTACCATCCTGGGAATTAGACAAAGAGAAGGGTCAATCAAGAAAAGCAATTGAAATCACAGTTGCACAAAAGGCTTCTCAAGGTTTGCACGCAACAGACCTTTTGACAAATTGTACCTAGAAACACTAAATCAGGAGACAGCAGCATTAGCAGAAGAGAAACAGAGATCCTTTATCACTACTGCTGTGCACCTTGTTCCCAGGCTTACCATCAATGTTGTCTTAAACTGTGAACACTTACTGGTCTTTAACTGGGCTTTTGGTTTTCCACTTTGATAAAGTTGGAGGTAAGCAACAAAAAGGATCATCTGTAGTAGGATAATCTTGAACAAAATGTGCTTGGGTTTTTTAAAAGCATCTGCAAGATTTCTAATAAACCCCATTAATATAGCCTCTTAAAATCAGTTAAGAAAAGGGTAGGCAGGTAGTTCTGGTCTAAATTAGATACTGGACAGTGTGATTAAACATAACTAAAGAAGACTTAAATAGGTCAAAGACCTTGAATGCTATTTTTAATTCACAAAAATCACTGTAGCTTTTACTACAGTCAAGATTTGTGCCTCTGTATCCAAGCTGTAAGAGCAGGTAAAGGAAAACAGCATTGACTCACGTGGGATTTGTGTATGTCAGCAGTTGCATAGTTGCCCTGAGCAATCCACTTCACTGTGCTGGATAATCTCAGACCTGTACCAGCCAAGTTAATGCTGAACTGGCCCTAGGGAAAAAAGAAAAAAAAAAAAAAAAGACAAGGAAAATGAGAAGAACAAAAGGGAAAATACAGAGCTGATAAATGGAGTTCAAAACACTTTACACTGGCATATTTGCATATATCACTTAGGATATGTCTAAATATTAAGTACTCAAAGGTGTGTACAAAATATGGGCTGGTTGCACTGCATTACGCCATTTCTATGGACATTCACAACACATACCCAATTATTCTGCAATAAGCACCACCTGTGCATCAGCTGATCCCATAGCATCTGAGCACAAAGACAAAACTAACATCAGACAACTGAAATTATTTTTGCCCTTTACACATGAAATTTAAATTTACAAAAAGTACAAGAATGAAGCTGGTTTTCTTGAAAGACTTTTTTTTTTTTAATTTCTGAATTCTTTGGAAATAACTTGATCAAAACATACTGCTGTCTGTAATGATAAATCACTTCTTAGACATCTAATTTTCAATTTTTTGTACACTGTCTAAACATCATGATCTTATCATCTTCCATTGCTTTTTCAGTATAACAACTAATGAAATTGAACAAGAACAAAAGTGGATGTTAAAATTAACTATATTTTTAAGTGGAATGTTTTTCAATGAAAACCATTCACAACAGATATAGAAGCTATTGGTTCTCAAACATATTCCTACACAAATGCAGACTCTGAAAACTAGCTTCAGTCAGTTCCTATGAGAATTGGAAATATATTAAAAGTAATAAATAGCATTACCTTGGTAAACAAATTGGGATACAGAAAATTATTAAACTGCATTCACAGAGAAGTGCAGTACAAAGAAGTACTACCTCCACAAAGAGCCTAATGATTAGGTCAGGCAGCACTACAACCAGAAAACTGCACACCTCCACATTTTTCACTGAAAGCCTGAATTTCTGTATTCAGATCTAGTAATGTTTTATTGCAAATGGTAGCTTCTATGTTTTATTGCTTTATAATGTCATACATATACAAATATGTATATAGCTTTTATTATGATGATTCCTTTGTAAGAATTCAGTTATATTGCTCAGTATGGCAGATTTATTTTGAAAGCACTTCCATGTAAAGTTGCTGTGCTTATAGCACTTATGTAACTCAGGATGAGCTAAGAAAAACTCATATGGATAGGGTAGATTGTTCTTCAAGCATCCACAAAGTGGAGGACTTCCATTTAATGAAGGAGGAAATTCACAGAAATGGTGTGGAATGTTTCCCACAATTAACAAGCCGAGAGTAACTTCTTTCACAGTAATACCATTTTGAAAAAATAGATGAGAAGTGCTATTACAATTACAATGGCTGATCAAGAACCGTTTGACATATCATGCAGCATATGCAAGGCCAGGAACAGATTTCAAGGACTGAAAGTACAGGAAGGGAAGCCTTTCGACTGCGTCGTAAGTGTCAACCTCAACTTTTTAGATGGAACAGTGTCAGTGCCAAGCCATGTAAGCAGAATGACCTCCCAACAGAATTTACACATGGCAAACAGATTTGTATGGTACTGCACCCAAAAAGTTTGCAGGTTGAAGGCATCCTATACAGTGAACTTCAACTGTTTTCTCGTCAGGAGTTTAAGTCTGCCAAACCTAGGCACTTCATTTGTACGTAAATTACACACAAATTGTCTCTAGCTGCCCTTGGCTGTGTCCACCCACATAGCTGGTCTTAAGTTTAGGCAACCAGGAGAACAACAGGGATTCACTTCCAAGCAAGTGTGAGCCAGTTGGTCTTAACTCCTTTATAATAAGTGAAAAGAAATTCACTTCCAAAGGACAACTGACCTCATCCTAAGTTGGCTAATACAGTAAGATAAGCTGAAGTGTTTTCTAAGGAATGCTATTTCTGCCAATGGTCTCCAAAGGTTGACTAGTTCAGACTAGAGCTATGTCTGCATCATCAAGAAGCACACTGCAGTATGAGCAGACCTGTAAAGTAAAAATTGGGTCAGACAGCCCAATGTCTGTAGACAGGGCACAAATTAGGGATTTATTTTGGACTAATTCTCCCCTAGTCCCATGGACTGAATCCTCACTAGCATTAGAGTGTATTAAGATCCTTCCTCTGCAGCTTGTTGCTGGATTTAGCTTCATCCAGAAGGCATCCGGTTCATGTCTTTGAAAACTGTGATGTGAGCCAACAAGCAGCAAACTGGGACAATATAGAGATTAACCTAAAAAGCACCGCCTGATACAACAAAAACACCAATGTAGACACAACAATGCATGTAGAAATTTTAAAGTATACTGCTAAACAAGATCAATCTCCTCTGGTAGGCTTCAAAGACATAAAGCATCAGGAGAGAAACAGAAAAGATAAGGAAAATTATGCAGGATCATAGAAAAGTCACTAGAGGAGAACAAAGAATGAGAAAGTGTTAGGGGAAACAAAGGATACATCACATTCAGAGGGAGGCAGAGCAGTACCTGAAACACATGGAAAGCTGGGTACACATACATGGAGCCTAGAGGAAAAGGGTGTAGTAAACAATTTGAGGGGGGGAAGGCAGAACAGGAGAGAAGAGAGTAAGAAAAAAAGTACTTATTAATGATGTACACTGACTACACAGAATAGGAGATTGGTTTAGAAACTTACAGGTCTAAACAAGTCACTTTTTTTTCCCCCCCTCTAATGTAAACATTTCAAGGGGGTAAGAAATCATAAATACCTGTGGACATCTGGCTGCACTGTAGCAATCTCCAGCTGTAGCAAACGGTACTGCTCTCCCAAGAATAGTCTGAGCAAAAAGAAAATCTGTGGCTAGAAAACAGAAAATTACTCAACACAAACTGCTGCATTTGAAGTTCAGGAGAAAACAGTGTGAAAAGTGTGAACATGGGTGTTTTATTGTTTGCTTTGGATGGGTTTTTTTTGTTTGTTGTTTGTTTGGAAAGGTTGTGTGTTTTGGTTTGAGAAACTATGGTTTGAATTTTGGTTATTGCACCACTAGTTCAAACTACACGCCCAGATTTCTCTCTGAGACGTGAATGGGCTAGAAGGAAGATGGGATGTGCACGTTGATGCTGCGCCAAGTAAGCTGGTTGTGGGCCAGCTTGCCAGCTTCACACAGGGGCTTGAAAGCACTGCAAGATTCCCCATCCCTTTATTTAGTGTCTGACAAGGTCTGAGAAGGAAATAAGCAGAGCATAGAAAGGAAGAAAACCTTAGAAAATGGGGGTAGTTCCCATATAAAATATGAATGTTTGAGATTCATGACACTTGACCACTTGGGACAAATTAACAAGGTAAGCAGTGGTGGGTTGGTTTTTTTTTTTTTTGATTGGTTTGTTGTTGTCGTTGTTGGGGTTTTTTTGTTGGTATTTTTGTTGGTTTTAGTTTTGTTTTTTTAATTGCCTTTGAATTCTCAACTTAAATAAGGGGTTTTTTGCCCCAGGATGGCACAGCTGGATCTATAAGCGAGTCAAAATAGTAATTTGGTAATTGTGACCACACACAATTTCAATAGAATGCTTGAATTGGCTAAAACTGACATAATGCTTACTTTTGATTTGCATGGATGCTATATCAAATCTTATTTTGCTAAAAACTGTGAAGCCAGCTGCAAGGTAATCATTTTGACAGGCACAGTCTTGCCTTCTGCTTCCATTGAAAGGACATTCATATGGATTCTGCAACCTAAAGAATAGGAAAGATTTAATTTTTCTTTTGAGATTTTCCTTAACACAACTTCATAGTGAAAAATAAGTGTATTGCACTTTGCCACATAAAAAATACTAAACAGACTTTACTGAGCAAGCATAGCTTTTAATCTTGGCTCAAATGAAATACTAACATGGATCAAAGCCATTTCTACCAAAGTCAGGACAGAAATATATTATAAACATTTAGAGCAACTAACATAATTTTGGCCTGGACATTTCTGTATGTGTGCTCACATGACTGTATATTTAAAACAGAAAATCAAGGGAAAAGACCCCTATTCATCTTTATCACAAAAAGTGATATTATTTTATTATTAAAAAGTGAATTATTTTATTCTTTTATTTTGGAAGGAATAAATGCACTTCATAAGGTTACAAAATCTCTTCTGTACCTGAATCCATATACTTCAGAAAAGTTGTCGACTTCACCTTTTACCAATGTCAAATATTCTTTGGGATTCTCCAAGTGCATGCCTGAGCAATAAATCTGGAAGAGAAAATGCAACCCTTTAGCAAAATCTTTATTAGAAAAGTGTTATTTCATAAAAATATGTATTCACAAAAAGTCATAAATATTAACAGTACCTTTATCATCCTTCCCTTAATGTTAAGTAGGTATTCACCATCCTTTCTAATCCCTTTTTTAATCTGCATATCTTTGCAGGTGGTAAGAATTTCACCTTCAAAATGAATTATTAAATCATATTAATATTTCAGGAACAGAGCTTAGTTTTAGGACTTAATTTCACATAATTGCACTCCAAATATATTTATAGGTTTAATATCAGTAACCTGGGAAAACATTAACTGCATAAAATGCCACTTACATTCTTTCTCGTGGCAGATCTTTCTGGCATCTGGTTTTAAATGTGGCAGGCAGAAGTCACTGGGTAAGCCATTTTCAGTCATACACTCTACAGTTCTTTCCTTCATTCCCACTCCACAAGATGCTGAGCACTACACATAGATAGCCATTAAGTGTTTGTTCAGAAAGAAGCAAATAATTATTAACATCATTATGCCAGCAAATTATTCTTGGCATTTATTTATGTTAGAGGCAGCTATAGAAAATGAGCTTGCACATGTGTACTCACTTTGGTCCACTTCCCCACTGTCCACGTGGCTGCTTGTGAACATCCTTTGACATTACATTTATAAATGTAGGGAGATGGCTCTACCGGGCATTCTCGGTACGCTACAGTCCGAAGGCCATGGACGTGCCGACTTTGAACAGAATGGATTCCAACACAGTACGTGATGCTCTGCTGGTAACCCAACCCACAGCTTGCTGAGCACTGAAATAAAATCCCCAAGCTCAGACATTATTTCTGCGAAAATTTCTGTGAAATTTCTGCAGAACTGCATTACAGATAAGTCAGCTCTAATCCTTGCTCTGGCAAAAGGCTGTCATTGGAGGCGTGCCACCTTTGGCTGGAACACCAGCGCGCAGAAGTGAAGGTCTGCAATACATGCAAGGTGCCACAAAGCCCCATGGTGCCCTTTCCTCAGAGGTTCCAGAGTCATTCCCTCTCAGCTGTGATACGTGCGTAGACATGTACACACAGGTAGTGCAGATGTGCAAGGGAAACAAAGCACTGATCAATCACTTAACTGAAATCAAGGAAAAACTATTTGGTTACTTCAGCAAAGTCAGCTTGCAAGGGAGTTTCCTGGGAACCAGCAAAGGAATCCTGTGGTAGGGACAGCTTTCCTCTAGCTGGTGATCATAGGTCCTGGGGGGTTAACAGAGGACTGATAACAGCCTCTAGAATAAATCACGGCTGACTTGTGGGGTCAATGCCGAGAAAGTTTAGACAGCCATGTGCAAACGTAAATACTTTTTTTTCTCTCCAAAGACATAAAGTACATTTTACAGCACTATAAAATTCTTAAATGTAAAGACATATAAAAGAAGGGTGAGCAGCATAAATAGTGTACCTTTGACAGCTGTCCTGTGAGCACAACATATTTAGAAGAAGATACCCTGCAGGTTTTGGATGATGGAGGCTTTGTGGCAGGATCACAGAAGCTTTCATCCACTTGGAGCTGGTTTTCATTCACACATTTAACTTTCCGGTGTATTTCCTTTCTTCTAGATGATGCTGAGCACTAAAAGTGAGAAAATCAATCCCAGTTTAACTAGCCATTTACAGAACAAAGTTACCTACAGATTGCCACTCACCAGTAAAACCCAGACAGCAATACCCTTTGCCATCTGCTATCAATGTCAGACTAAATTATTCACTGAATCAGAGTCCTTTACCTTGTTTTCAAAGTTCAGGTACCCCTAATCAGCTGAAAAAATAACAGCATATGATAACATGACACTGTAACTGTTGGGTGACACAGAGAAGAAAATGAAAATGTTAAGCCAAGATGATAGGTTGAGTGTAAAAGCCCTTCTATGTGAAAAGGGAAGAGACAGAAAAGGATTTCAGTGAAATATGAAAGGAATAAATTGGTGTTGAAAACAAAACAAAATAAGAGGGAGGGAGAGAAAGAAGAAGAGGGAGAGGGAAAGGGAAAGGTGGGAGAGGGGGAGAAAACTGCCTATTAATCAAGCCAGTGCCAGTGCCAGATTTGAGCAGCAGTAGTTGTTGAGCCCGTGCCTTTGCCCTGAGGGTCCTCAGACCTCTCCCCATAGCAAGCTGGTGGAATGGTGAGCCATCACAGCTCTGCCAGGACAGGATAAGAACCTTCCTGCCACCAGAATCTAGAAAAATGGTGGTACAGGCAAAGTAATATATATTGACAACATGTCTCCAGCTATGGGTACCTGAACTAAGGTAACTTTTAATGGCACTGAGCAGCTCAGAATATTAGGCAAATAAAGAATAATCCAGTCACAAGGTAATGAGGACAGGCAGAAGAATTCTTTTCATGATGCTTTTTTACCTTAGCCTTGTATGTATTCTCCTCCCTAGGATAAAAAATTCTTCACCTGGTCTACTGGCTGCAAACTGGAGAAATGTTAGATCTGGATATATTTCTGCTGTGTTGTGACTGGTGAGGTGAGGAAATCACACAAGCACCCAGAGCTAAGACAGCTGGGCAAAACATTATGAGTTTGGCGGAGGACATCCTGCACCGGGAGTGGAATGCAGATGGATAAGAACTTGAACTATTAATACTACATGTACAGCGCTGCGTATGAATGTGGTGAGAGAAGGGAACAGAACACGGGAATTTCAAGAAAACATCAATACACATGCAGAAGAAGTTATGAAATAGCTGGAGAATGTAGTGAAACATAATGTGTTTGCAGTGGAGAGCTCCAAATACCCAGCTGGAATACACAAATGTTTGCTGGCAAAGGAAAATTGACCCTCATTCTTTGAAAGTGTATATTTGTTCTAAAAGCACACTCTGAGCCAATTCCTCTAATTCCTGATTTTGGCAGCTACATATGGGAACACTTGAAAGAAACAAATATTTGTCAGTTTTCCCTCAATATAGCTGAACAGAGGAATATGTATATCTGAACTGCATTAATATAATCCAGGTTCTGCAGAGCACCAGCCAATGTTCTACATATTAACAGTTGTCGCTTCTATAGCACTGTGTCCCTGTGACTTTAGAGTCTTCATATTCAAGAGGGGTTGTCTTAGGAAATTTAGCATGACAGATTATTAATGTAACACAAATGCACAAAATGGGGTTTTGTTTGACATAAGAGACAGGCTCTTGTGCACAACATTTTGGGTATTATACATAATTCTTGGGTTTTCTCTCTTCCTCATCTTTATATGTCTGCATGTTGGCACAAATAACAAAAGTTATTAAATTTTTAGCATGCAGAAAATAGTAATCACACCTTTAGAAATGACAGCTCTCTCTTGAAGGTATCTGTACATTTTCTTAAACATGAAAAAGCGTATTTGGTAAGACAATGCTAAGTATTATTTTCTTATCTTGCTTCCTATTCAGTAGAAGAATAATGAGATTTACTTTGCGTCTTATCTTTTCTCTAACAAGAAAGGAGGCTTCAAGTTTTTAAGATACTTTAAATCTCCCATGCAGAACTTCTTATAAACACTGTTGGCCAGAGATTTTACCTCCAAGATGTTTTCTTCCACATGAAATTTCTTTTGCATTTCTATTCTTAAAAAGCTGCTTTTTAAAATGATATTTCATAATGAGGATTTATTAAACATCTTATGCACTATGTAGAGAAGTATGTATCAATAGGTACCTGCTCAGAGCACCACCAGAGCTTTTGTCTAAAATAGAGATTATAAATAGAGAGTATAAATAAAGTCTCTGACATTTTTTTCTCACTTTCTAAGTTTTGCAACCTTGACCTTCAAAATTTCCAGCACGGTCACTTTTTATTTTGCAGCATAACAGCTACTAGAAATGCATTCAAATGTAGGGGGGCGGGGGCAGGAAAAAGAGAAGGAGAAAGAAGAGAAAAACCCAAACTTATTACACAGTATCACATAACTCGATTAAGTGATACAAGTTGAAAACCTTACTTACATTTGCCCACTCATGTGCCAGCCAGCGGTAGGGGAGGCAGGCGGGCAGCTGGCAGTGCCTCGTGGTAGCAGGGCGCAGGTCGCGGCCGCACATCGTGTCACTCACTCGGCCCAGGCCTGTCACCTGGCAGGAGATGTCCCTCTGCTGAATCCCCACTCCACAGGATACAGAACACTACAATTGATCAAAATTAGTTGTGCCAGTGTCAACTGAGACGGTCCCCAGAAGAGAGTACAGTTGTCATTAGACGTTCTTAGGATATTATTTAATACGTACTTCACAGCCCTTGTGATACGAGTACAATACCTGAAGAAATTTATGTTAAAAATGCAAAACTACAATTAAAATGTTTTAAAAATACAGAAAATAATTGCATCTGAGGTACTTAGCTGAGCTCTCTGCTTACCCTAATTTACAGTAGGGACAATCACTAGGGACATGCAAAGCCAAAGTTTACATTTTTGCAAGATCAGCAGTTGAAGCTCTGAGTTTACATCTTTATTAGAGACTGACAGTCTTGTCTGTTGTTCTAAAATGCAAATATTACAATAAAAGAGAAAAAAATCTCAGTCTTTCAGGTTAGAAAATCTTGCAAAAGGTGTAATATTCTGAGGACACTATCTTTTGCAAGTCGTACGAAGGATTAGAATCCTGAAGAGCTTAAATGCCAAATGCCTATTTTCCTTCTTACTGGCCAAAGGAATTTTACTATACCACTAATGCCTGCTAAGATAAACAGCCCCCCAGGCAGCAGCACGATTATGTTCCAAAGCCTACCTAAAGGCCCAAGCTCAATCATAAATGTCATAATGTTCTATGAAGTGTGGTCAAAATATGGAGAGTGGTACCATGTCTTTACCAATGTGGGGAATGGTATGTTGAAAGAATGAGTGAAATGCAAAATATTGCAATGTGCTCAGTTACACACAATTTTACAACAAGGTGAGAGACGTTTTATAAGACCAAACCAGGGAAAAGGCCACAAGACCACAAGCCCTTTTTTCTTGTCCTTTTCAAACAAACCTGGCTTCATTTCAGTATTTAGACTAAGATAGCAAATGCAGTGATACTACTGAACTCATTGCAGAAAGTAAGAAGTAAACTTTAAAAATTTACTGTTAATTTACAAGGTAAGAGGAGGAAAGTCCTAAGTGCTTACTCAGTTCAAACTTCAGATTAGCAAATAATTTCATTTTTCAGAGACATTTATTTTTCATTACTCTTAAACAAAAGAAAAAGAATATATAATTAAGTACCTGCTAATTTGTAGATTCCATCGTGATGTGTGTACTGACAATTATTTCCACTGAAGCAGTGTGTCATGAATATGATCTTGTCTTGTAGTTTCATGGAGAACATAATTATGGCAGCTTTTACATACCTCTTTCCATCTGCTGGCCTTCCAAGAAGGACATCTTCCAGCTCTACATATTTTGTATGTTCGTGGTTTTTTCAAATGTTTGCAGTTATCTTCTTCTATTTTTGCTTGGAAGCTGTTAATACAATGCACATCACGAAACTTCAAACCTTTTCCACAGGAAACAGAACACTGAAAAGAGAAGTGTTATTTCACTACTGTGCTAAAAATCTCAGAGTAATAAGAAAACCAGAAGAAGCTGTGGCCTCACCCAAAATGGACTTGGCAATTATAGGAGTTTCTGTATTATGATACGACATCTGCTATACGCGTCTGAAATTTTTCTGTAAGCTCTCTGGTACTGAGCATTACTGATCAGCAGCCAAATATCTCTCACATATTATTCATTCACTCATGGCATCACTGAGAAATACCTGATCTCAGCCATCCATATCCAGGCAGGAGACAGGTTGATACTATGATCTCACAAGAACATGCTCTAGCAGCTGCCTGTTTCCAGCATGTGTACTGCTATTTTCATGTAAGCATGCTGCTTATCGCAAGCACTAAAGAAAGGAAAATGTAAAATCATGGCTGTGTGTGTTTCCAGCTATTAGGCTACCAAGTCATGTTTGCTTGGCAACTCCCCTCCGTGAGCTTTGAGTAACTTGTGGTATGTGGCAAAGAGGCAAGAGAAGAGGTATGAAGTAGACACCCACCACCAGTTAAGGCTGTCCTTGGAGGCACTGACTTGCCTCACCACCCCAGTATCCCATGTCCTCTAGAAAGTGTCTACAATATACACAACTGGCTCTAGGACCTGCCTTCCTTCCTGCAAGGTAAAGCTGACAGGGGCTGCAGGTTTGTTCTGTGAAACCTACCCTGGCAATGTGCCCTAGCCAAGACTACAGCGTATCTGACTGACCAGGCTCTTCTGGAGAAGAGGCCATTCCTCTGCCAAAGTGCTGGACTGCTGTCAGACTTCAGTGAGGTTTGATTTTAATTCTTCACATCAGGACTGTCCTATACACATACAGAGTAGGGCTACAGGACCTAGGGAAGCTTTCAGTCAAACAAGGAAGTGAAACATCTGAACTATTTCCAAATTAGGAGGCTATTCAGCTGATTTCTCTTGAACCATGAACAGTGTGAATGTAAGTACTTTAGTATTTTCTTCTTAAATCTTGTAATGAATCCTATTTTACATCATCCTATTAAAAAAGTTTAGATCAATGGAGACAATTTTTTCTGTCTGGAAGGAAAACATGCTTAATTTGTTCTAGGATTTCATCCATGCTTTATTTTACACTTGAAAAAACATTTCCTACAGGAAGATAATTAATTCAGGTAGAAAAATAACAGTCCAATAAAAATGGAATTTTTTTAGTGGATATGAAAAAAAAATTAAATATAGACTCTCCTCAAAAGTAATGAAGATATTTCTCTTCCCTTTCTGTTACACCATCATCATCTACATCATTAGCATCACACGCTGACTTAACAAAGCATTTTTGAATACATATGTCTGCTATTTTCAGGAAATTAAGTTCAGGTCATTCTGCTTTCAGTACTTAAAAAGTGCTAGTAGTCTAATTCTACAGGCATGCACAATCTATTTAACAGATTGGCCAGCTCAGTACTTTGCATACCCATAAGGACAATTAACATCCTGAAAATAGAATTTCTTCTATTTCTAATAACAAGTTTAAGAAAGCAGTTGCTCTAAGTGTACACTGAGTGCACAGCAGGTGAGTGAAGCACATTGCAAAACACAGTGATAGATGATATTCAGTGCAACTGAAGAAAAATAAATGTTCCTAATTTCATTTTTTTTAACACATGAAAAAGCTAATACACTTGCTATGAATGTAGAAGATCCAGGATCATCAATAGAAAGTTCAAGAGTGTATATTACTCTTTATGTCCAGTAATCTCCTGAAATTTGGTATATTCTGGCTTCATTCCTTAGATAATACATAAAAAAATGTTCTTAAAAGGATCACTTCCTCCAGAAGTGCTTCAGCATCAGATGCAGGGAGGCTCAGCTGTGTTCTTTACTGTCTAGTGACCCATCTTCAGCAAGAGTAGACTTTTTCATCCAATACACTTCTCATGGGAAACTTACGACAAGTAGCTGAGTGTTGCCTGTCCTCCATTACAGAGAATAAATATCAAAGACAGAACTTCAAATCACTCAGATGCTGAATAAAACCCTTTTATCAGCATGAAGTGAGGAATGACTTTACAGTTCTGTAAGGACAGAGCATAGCTCCTACTCTCTTCCTTGAATGAAAATGTAGATTCCATAGACAATCTGAGTGGGATTTCAAAGAGCCTAAAGGCATCTAAGTGCAGGCTACAGGGAGATTTCTTGCACTGACCTCTGTCCCCACCAGTCTGTTTTCTTTAGACAGCTGCATACTGAACACTGACACCTGCCTGACTGGCTTTCCTTCAGCTCTGTAATGTCACTAAGAAGTGTTAAGTTCTCACTGGTGCAGGAGCAAAGCCTTGTTCTGTGCTCAGGAAGCCACTCCTCCTTTTAGCACATCAAGTCCACAGTGCATTTCTGACAAGGCTCAACTTTACCCTCCATGAGCCTGTGTTCCTTCCTGAAGCTCCTGATGTGTTATTACATGCTCCTCTCACTGCTTGGTGCCCACCCTGCTGTGGTGGTGATCTTGGCTTGACTCTCCTGACAGGGGAAAGTACAACTGCAGTAATTCTGGCTGCTTGGCCTCTGTCCACTCAAACTTGAGCATGGTCCTTGACTACTTGAGCGTGGTCCTCACGGCTCAATTTGTCTGTAATGTGGTTTCATTTGTATGACATTCCACACAATTGGAGGTTTATGGAGAGAGCACAATTTTCCATTTATTTTCTGCAGATTAACCATGTAGGAAGAAAAAATCTGTAAGAATGTTAAATCTCACAAAAAATATGAATATTTCCTCCAAAAAATGCAAATTGAAAAAAACCCACCCTGTAACCATTTTACACAGAAATTCTAGTACTTGTCTCAACATTGGATAAAGTAATATTTCCCATATGTCATGTTATTTTAAAAACATAAATCTGCAGTAAAAATCTGGATTTCATTACTATTGTTCAAAGTCTTTCCATAACACTGGTAACTAGGATTCATCTGTTTGTGTTTTCTTCATGGCAATAAAGTTCTGTAGGGATGAGCCTGACAAAACTCCTGGTGCTTTCTCTGGCACAGTTGGACTCTCAGACAGGCATGCCATCACCAATTCTTACCAAACCACAGCTCTTTCTGCACCAGACATGCAATTTCACTAAAAGCTTTTTGATTCTTTTGCTATTATTTTTTCATTGAAAAGCTGAAGACCTTGTATTATTTGGTGGATTCTGTACCAAATTTCCTTAACCTTTTCTTTAAAGGAAGTGTTTTGTGTTGTTTAGCTGGTACCCAGTGGGCTTCTGGATACTGAGAAACAGAAAATAAAATGAAAAGCACGTAATACTGTCTTCTTGTATTCATAATAGATATATAGAGACTTAAAATATAAATGACAGATTAGAAAAGGATAGAGGTAATTTTCTTCATAGTAGTTAGTGCAGTATTTTAGATTTGTGACCAAAATAGTGTTGAAAACACATGGATATTTTAGTTATTGCTGAACAGTGTCACACAGCAGAGGCCAGTGAGGAGGCTGGAGGTGTTTTTGAGGGGACACAGTCCAGACCAAGGAATGTTGAGGTCAGCAATAAAAGCTGGGGGGAAGAAGTAGGAAGGGGAGGCATTTGAGGTGATGGCATTTGTCTTCCCAAAAATGATCATGCATGATGCAGCCCTGCTTTTCCAGGGATAGCTGAACACCTGCCTGCCCATAGCTGAACACCTCCCCCCCCACCAAGGGGGAGGGAGGGAGTGGCTCCGTGGGGTTCAATGGCTACTGGGGTTAAGCCACAACAACGGCACTGAAAAAGGATAAAACATATTACAAATCTTAAAAGGTATTTTCTTCCTTTTTCTGTTTTTTGGTCAGGAACTTCTGTGACTGGTCAGGAAGTTCAGTTTAGAACAGGATTAAACATGGTAGTTGATTGAGTTGATGAGTCAAAACTGCATTTTGATCTCTAGTTGGCCCCAAAACCTGTTTGTGCTCTTCTAATATTTTAGTAGTAGACTGGGATCATGACTGCAGAAAACATTAATAAAACAATACTTTGAGCACTGCTTAGTTGAGAATTACTTTTAACTTCTCATTTGCCATATTAGAACTGGATCTCCTTGTGTCTGCTTGCTGCATCTCCCCAGGGGTTTTTGTGATGCTTGAGCACAATATGCATTTGTCAGCTAAAAACATTCAAAGAGTTGTTCATTCCTTTAAGTATGCTGACAATTTTTATGAAGCCACAGACTCTGTAATTAGGTCCTACTGAATTTTTTGATTCAGAGTCAGTAATTCTTCACTAAAATAAGTACAAACACTTCTGCCATTAGCTCGTGCACCCAGAAAGGGCCAAGGATCAAAGATTCCATTACTCCTAAAAGAGAGTGTATTGAACTCCAAGAAGTGTGTGTATGATTTACCATTACATCTAAGTTATACCTATGTCAGCTACAGAAGTTACACTGAAGATATTTTTAAGTTATCTCTTTGAGTATGGCTTGATTTAAAAAGTTGAGTGTTATATCACATTCCTCTGATGTTCAGAAAATAATCTTGATTTGATTAAATCCTCCTTCCATTTGCAGTCTGTAAGTCTGCTTTGCCACTTTTCTGAATGAGTTTTGCAGCTACAGAAATGCAACGGAAGAAGTCTAGGCCAGGAATGATTCTCGGACATCATCCAGTCCATGATGCTGCTCAGTCTGAATCAGCTATACATGGGCGTTCCTGGCAACATTTTGTCAGCCTTGTCCTCAACAGCAGGGATGGTACAGTCTCACTTGCATGAGGTTCATCTTTTGTTCTTTCCCAGGCTTCAGGCAGAGAGAGAGAGGTCAAAAATGTGGATATTCTTCTGTTCAAGCGCTTCAGTTAGACTTCACAGTACAAGCTGCCAGTTCTATGCCACAATAAAGGCATAATTTTTACCTGTTGCAAGTACTATCACCCAAAAAATACAGATTTGGATTATCTGTCCAAGACTGAATCCTCACTGTACTTGTTAGAGCTACCTGATAGTCCTTTCTGAATCCTTGCTAAACCTGGGTTATGGTTCCACAATCACCTTGCCCCACCTTAATTATTATGAAAAATTTTTACTGACTCTGAAATTCAGTTTTAACCCCAGATCCTTATCCATCCAATATAAGCAATATATTGTGTGAGCTGTCTGGATATTTTTACAAGGAAACACGTAGGCATGCTTAAGAGTCCCAGAACTACTTTATTCTAACATATGAAAAAAGCCATTCTCCATTCTCTGTGACCTGAGTTATTTATAACTAGATTCTGCAGATTACAATCATGTCTTTCTAGTTAATGTTAGGCTAAACTTCATCCAGAAAGTATAAATTGATATTATTTTTGCATCAGAATTGCAGCATTTACGTCAACACCTCTTGTGTATTCAGATAGCTTTCAAGCAAGAGTATTGCTCTGAGTTAAGCTTATTTATGGTTTTACTTCAAAATCTTATATTTGAAGACCACTTGTTCCTCCCCAACAATTTCACCTCAATTACTTGTAAATAATTAAAAAACACACAAGTGTGGTGTAGTATACCTGACTTTTGTAAAGAAAAGTCCTGTTGAAATTCAGTTCTCATTATTTTTTATGAGAAAAAATTTTAAGTTTACTTTTCAGAAGCCATTCTCTTCAGCAAAGCAGCTCTGAAGGACAGACTGTGCAAAAGACCTGCCACTACCTACTGCCCTCAGTGGAATGGACCAGAGGACAATCTGCTCCAAGTATCATCATCTAATATTGGAATTTTTAAACTCAGAAACAAAAGAAGGCAGTAATCCTTTTCTCTAGGCAGCCCAACAGGGACCTTTTTTCCCCCCTTTCAGTCTAGCTACATATGTCTGTGTAACAAGCTGAGAGGCAGGCACACACCAAGTTTCTACCATCCCCATTGTTTTCCAGGGCTTCCAGGTGCGCACTGTGGATGTTAACAGCAGTGCTCTCCGGACAATCCCAGTGGGTGTAGGAGCCTGGAGTGCACTGCAGTACCACCTAACAGCTATTCTGCAAGTGGCAGCTGAGCACAGAGACTGCCATGACTCTGACTGCCACTGAACCTGGCCACTGTCCTCAGCCATACCTTTTCTGTCAGGACTGAGCACTGTATGCTCCATAAAATAGCAGCTTCTATTAGACTCCTCTTAAGATAATTTTGTTCTGAAGGGTAACCAAAAAACTCCCAAATAACCATTTTCCAAGCATGCTGAAGCGTATGTATTTACCAGATGGACATAAATGAGGAGCTACATATAAACACAGAAAAAATAGGAATGATGGAAGAATAAAGAGGATTAAAGACAGATTTTAGGATTGATGTGGATAACAGGAAGGAAAAACTGCTATGAGAGGAATCTGGCATCTACTAGGAATCCTCTTAACCATTAAGACATCCTAATTAAAAAAACACAGTAAAACACAGTCAGGACCATCAGCACTTTTTTTACCATTGAAGGTAAAAGGATTTCACATCTGAAGAAGTCATACTCTGCTGATGATGCTGAGAAACTTTAGATGATTATTTTTTTTGTTGACACCACATGGTCTGAATTCTTTTGTCCAGTGCAGCTGGCAGTATACTTAATGCCAGAAAATGGCAATCTGCCTGGATGTCAGATGAACAACCATACTCTTTGCAGCTGTTGGAAAAACCAAAACCAGAACCCTTGAGATTCCACTTAATGATCATCTACAGAATGTCTTTTATTCATTCCAGTTAGATTTGTGAGAAGTTCTTAATTTGGCCTTCCTTTGTGACATCACAAATACTATCCATTTCCTCAAGTTCAAAACAAATAAAACAGATGACTGGGTCCTTCTTTGAAAGCCCTCAGGATAAACACCACTATTCTGCCCTAAAGCCTGACATCCTTCTTGATGCCAACTACAGAGCATTTGCAAACCAGACCATGCTTGTGGGCAGGCCAACTCCCCATGAGTTACCATGCTCAGGTCCCCACCTACTGTGATACTCAGACAGGCTTCACTGTGCCGTGTATTCCTACTCTGTCTACATGTATCTCATAAATGAGACTGAGCTTTTCCAGTCAGCAACCTTCTCTTTGTTCTACCTACATGACTCATGTAACACAATCAGAGTTTCAAAAAAGTTTAGCTTTTACAGTAATGCAAGAACAATGGATTATGGAGATGTTAATGTGGGTGTAAATTTAAAAATAATAATCATATTTGCATGAGTTCTCATTCAACAGTGATGACATATTTGCTATCTCATTTACCTCTTCCTTTATGTCTTCCATTTCATCTCTCAATTACAGTAAAAATTGAATTGTATAGTTATTCTTCCTGCCTTACGTGCTCTTGATTTGAAGATTTTTCTGGTTACTACCTGAGAATCAGGAAACCAAGAGGTATTTCTGCCTCCTTTCAGCAGGCACTTGGCAGGCTCAGCTACCTCATGTGCAGTCTTAAATTTGTCACTGAAGGTTCTGCATGTATCTCTGCTAGGAACTTCACCAGTAGCCCTCATTCAAGTAACATCAATGCTGTCATTCATGCCAGTATATACTAAAACAATGAAAAGTATGATCAACATATTAAGTGCTGGGAATGAGAGAACAGATAAACTACAGTGCTCAGCCAGCATTCTTGCAGCAACTTATCTGATATGTGTACCTAACTTTTATCATCTTAGCTGGATGATATATACAACAGACAATGAGATGGCTGAGACAAATCACAACTAAAAATACAGAAACATTAGTAAATTAAAAAAAAACCAAACAAGCAACATCCCCAACAAAAAAATTTTGCCTTACCTTTCCTTCTAAAATCAGTGGCAGTCAGGAACAGAGCTAGACTCTAACTAGGTCTTTCTGAAAATCTAATCTACAAGTAGAAATTTCTGTCAAATTTACAAAATTGAAGTCCTGCTCTGTGCCTTTGATACCTTCTGCAAGAATTCATAGGGGCACTTTCACCATTACAGCACCGCAGACGTCAAACTGCTGACCTGGCCAGACTTCAGCAAGCCTCATCTTTCTGTACCCCACAATCATGCAGCACTCCTAACACTTTTATGCAATTAAACATAGGCAGCAGCACTGGAGACAGAGAGTATATCAAGAAAGGTGGCAGAAAAGGGGACAGGAGATCTTAAGGAAATCCACAGTGAGAACAAGAAATGCAGGGGTTGTCTCTCTGTTTCAAATAAATGAATAAATTTCTGGACACATTTTTCAAACAGAGAACAACAGATGTGTATCTGTGTTTGTCCAGCAGCTGTGCTCATAAACCTCCATGAAAACCAAACAGCAACCCAAAATTAATCCATTTATTGCTTTGAAAAACTAGACAGAGTTTAACAGAATGTATCAAA
Organism: Erpornis zantholeuca; assembly: GCA_013400515.1. Taxonomy (NCBI): domain Eukaryota; kingdom Metazoa; phylum Chordata; class Aves; order Passeriformes; family Timaliidae; genus Erpornis; species Erpornis zantholeuca. The sequence continues at coordinate 20,897 of VZTN01030591.1, read as the reverse complement.
GGTAGGTTAGCCTCCAGCCTCCTGTGAAGCTGGGGAACACTGAAAAAAAAGCACGGGAATGTCATAATCTGCACTCTTGCTGAAAAGTAACTTTGTCCCCTTGAGAGGGACGTTTTTTTCACATGTCTTCACAAGGAAAGTTGGAACACATTTTTAATATGATAGAGGATCTCTGTTATGGAAGCTACAAAGGGGTTGCACAGTGAAAAAGCATTTTCTTGTAATATTTTAACTACTTAAAACTTCATTTTATTATCTTAAGAGATAGGGTCTTTTCAATTAACCAATTACAAAAGTAAATAGACATAAGAGAGTCTTCCAACAGTAGATGAATTTGTCTCAGCTGAGTTTGCAAAAACCTAAATATGAGCAAAAGAAATGCTGGATCTCACAAGTGCAAGCTCTGATTTATCATTTTTAGTCATGTTAGCAACAGCAAAACAGTAGCTCAGAAGTTAAAGGAATGACAAATACATGAGCTCTGTGTGCCTTTCTGCTCTATATAAAGTATTATTTCATATCATGTCAATGTTTTTCATTTGATTAAAATCTAAGATTTTGTATTTGAACTTTAAAAAATTGGAAATACTAAGCAATGTATGCTGGAACAATACAGTACTGTCAGAAATTTTTTAAACTTTTTAGAAGCATACAAAATATAAATTTTTCTATGGCATGTAACTAAATATGACCTAAACCATTATCACCCACCAATTTATATTAAATATTAATTTAGCATGAAAATATGAGTATATTTTAGATGGAAAATGCAACATTTTACCTACCTTCACATGTTGAAATCCAGTTTCCGTACAACCTAAGCCACTTTTCAATTTACTAACAATCACTATTTCCAAATTTACATTTCCGGTATATAAATATGAGCAGACATGGAAGCTTCTGAAGGACTGATTCAGCAGGAAATCTAAGTGTTTAATCCTGCTGTCACTGAAGTGAAAGGGCCATAGAACATACAGTGATCAGTAGAGCAGCCTGTCTAAGTGGAGTCACAATTACAGTCTCCCACAATTACTGGTTTTCAAAGAAAGGACTAGGAACTCCTGCAATATAGAACTGCAGAACATGCTGTTCATTTCCTAACCCATACCAGGTAATAAAAATATTCATGTATTGACTCTCACAAATGTTTGGAAACACTAATACTTTAATATATGTTTAATAGCTTTTAAATCTGGATCCCAAAACCACTTTGAACTGACATTTCTGAGTTCTGACTGGTGTTTTCAAAGCTGCCACATACATACAGGCAGCTCAGAATGATTTTCACCTAGAACCCTTCAACTTTTCTGAAAGTTCTAATAAATAGACCAGTAGCTTCACATTCCTTTCATTCTCATTAAATGGCTGTATGTATTTAGGCATGGTATTAAACATCACCTGCTTCTTTTCCCCTTTCATTATATTCTGGTTGTTGGGGTTTTGCATTTGGGGTTTTTGTGTGTGTGCATGATATTATTATTATTACTACTTATTGTTTTTATTTTGACTATGTCCAACTCCTACTTGTCCTCTTTCTAAATGGAGGGTCTGAAAGCTCTGCAAACCTCTTCCTGCAAAAGTGTTTCAGGAATGTAAAAAAACATGTTTTGTCTTTGAGATTAGGAGTTGAACATTATGTTATGATCCACATTCTTCTCTATCACTCGCTAACTGGGAGCAGGACTGGGTTATAAAATTACAGCTCCAGCAAAAGGTTCAGGAGCTTGGATCTTTAAGCTTTACCATTAAAGACCATGTGCCAACTATCTATTTCAGTCCAGTTGATCAATGGCATCAACTGCTGCTTTCATCAGTAACAATATTTTTTTTCTGTTCAAGTTTAACAGCTTTCCCCATGAAAACAATGTCATTAAATTATCATATGAAATTAATTTCAACACACAGGTTAAAAAAAAAGAAAGTGGTTAGTACCTGTCCCACCCTTTATTTTTTTAAGGACTTTAAACATTAACATTCCTTAATAAAGAGCACAATAAATATAACCACATAGCCACACAACATGCATGAAAAAGAAGGGTTAAAATGCAACTGTATTTCACAGACATAAGTCACAGTCATTATATTAAATTATTACACATACATTATAACTTATTTATTATTTCAAGATATACAGGCAACATAGCACCAAACAAGAGAAATCTCCTCTAAAACTGATGAACGTTACACAAATATTTTGTTTTTGAAATTGGGAAAGAAGTATTTTCTTTCATTTTTATCAGAATGACCCTAAATGAAATTCACTACCCAAGTCTGTTTTATCACATTATTTGGGCAGTGACATATGTGATCAGTTATCTCTGATTCCCCTTCCATTTCCAAAGTTTTAAAAAATGAATAGCAGATGCTAACATCAAGATTTCAAGCAGTGGGATATTAACTTAATGTGCTGTATTGGCAACGAGGTATTTTGAAATTCAGCTATTAGGCAGCAGCAGAAGTAGAGGTAAAAAACAGAAGGTGGTTTTTGAAAACCAAGTTCACTGATTCTGAATTCCCTTTTAATATAAAAGATTATTTTCAAAGATATAAATACTTTTTACACATTAGAAAAAGTGAATGAAGGCACTTATCATCCGTAGTAAGTATTTTTGCATTAAAATGAAAACAAATAAATATTTTACTTATGCAAGTTTGGCTGCTTCTGCTCCTGGAGAGGTCAGTGGGACACCTGGCAGTAACAACACTGGAAGGGAACTGGGACTATTTTTACAAAATAGATTCATATCAATCAAAAGTTATAGTAGATTTCTTCCACTACTGCAAAGACAGAATTACATCTAAATTATTCTGGAGCAAGTATGTAGAAAACTGAAGCACTAGATAGACAGCCACTTTAAAGAATATTACATTATGTGTCTGAAGGGCAGTAAGCAATGGCAGTAACACATTTTTGACACTTCAGGGTAACTTGGAAAATAACACACTATTTTTATGCCTATTTTCTCTGAAATCACAAGTAATAGTTATGAATTACATACAAACACTAAGAGTGAGGGAAAGAAAAATAATTAAAACCTTTATTTTATAAACATTTCAGACAAACAAAATACAATTATCTTCTGTAAGAGCTATGTATTCCTTCTAAAGGAACAAGAAAGGATGAGAAGCAAACATTTCAAGTTGTGATATACCTGGTTAAAATTTTCATGACAAAATTTAGGTATCTACCCATACTCATACAAGAATGAATGCCCAAATAAAATATAAAGCTTCCAAGGTAACATCAACTGCTACCACCAACTGCCTAAACAGAAACCTTGCTGTTTGGTGCCTTGATCTTCAAGGGGTTTTGCAGGCACTGAAAAAGTAAAGGGGGCCAAAAACAAGATGAAAATCCTAAACGTATCAAAATTCTTGTTGTCCAAAAATGTGAACAAACTTTACTCATTATGCAAAGCCTGAAAGTAATGTCTTCCCATATATGAATAGCTTATTCTATTCATATATAGAATGAATACATGATCATTCATATATATGAATATATGAATGGATTCATATATTCATTCATATGAATATATGTAATTCTTGCCCAAGCTTCCTAAAACCTTTAGAAAATATATAAAAATTAAAGCTACACAGCACAAGAAGAGGAATAGCTATAATATACATATCAGGATTTTTGAGAAAGTTACACTGTTCTCTATTGTGCAGGCAATAAACTAGGTGCCATTGAAAAAGCAACCAGAAAGGAAGACATGACCATTTAACCAAGAGATAAACACCAGATAAAAAGGTGATACTTCAGTTAGTAATCAAATACAGTCCTTGATGTGAAAGCACAGTAAAAGACCTTCATTAAGAAATGCATACTAGATGAGTAGAAGAATCATTACTTCTTGAACAGCAGAGAAAAGGGTAAAACAAAAATCATATTCACATCACACATTTTGCCCAGGGACCAAGTGAGGACTCTGGCACAGGAATCTGATTTGCTACTCTGTGTCAAATTATTTCCAGCCAAATACTACTAAAAATTCTATTTTATTCTCTAGCATGAAAACTTTTCAAGATTGCAAATATATTTGCCTATTTATCTGCAAATTTGTTGTATCTAAACATAACCATTGATCCAACCAACATTTGATTTGGTTGTATCCCTACCAAACTTTTTGTGAGGTTACATAAAATTGTTTGGCTAGGAACACTCAAGTGTGTGGATAAGGGGAACACTGCTCAAAGGAAAAAAACCTTAGCACTGAAAGTAGCAAAGCATCATTCTTGAACTCAAGAGAGATTATTCTACAACTCTTCTAGCACAGAAATTTTTAAATCTACTAATTATGCTTCAGTTTAAAACCTTATGTTTCATCTTTGTAAATTTGTAGTACTCTCTTTTTCCATGCTTTAACTAAAACACAACTTTTTGTTATTAGAGTTAGAAAACTAGAAGCACTGATGAAAATTAATACAACAAAAAAGAAGTCTTACTGCATGGACTGAACAAAAAAACCCAGCCATGCACTCTGGAAAGAAAAGATACAATAAAAATCTATACTAGAACAAAGTACTCCTGGGTAGCTGTCAGAACACTATGCAATTTTTCTTGACATTATATAATGTGACATATGGTTTCCATACTTTTTAGCTTGTAATTTCTTCATTCTTTCATGAAGTTTTGGAATATTGCCTCAATCCCTTCACCAATGAAACTAGAGTAGGGTAACAGAAAAATACCCAAGACCTATGGGCCAAATGTACTGGTGGTACAATTATATTAAAATAAGCAGCTGTATTTACCTCAAGTATTATTTAACTTATAAATGCATTACAAATATGTATGTATCAAAATATATAAATCTGAATTGTCATTTCTACACATCACAAAAGAGGTGGTGTACTTAAAAACATGACAATTCATCAGTGAAATCTTGAAATCACATGTTTCAAATTATGAAACACTTGAATTTAGGAATCTTTGTATAATATTTATCAATCTCAATTACATTAAAAATTGACACCAGTATTCTTTAAAAAGAAAAGGCCTTTAAGATGAATGGACTTGGTGTAAACCCACTCCCCCTTCCTATGGATTTTGGTGAAAAAGGCAATTTAACAAAGAAAAAAGAAAAAAAAAACCTATGAGGATGATTCAGTTCCTACTAAAGAAAATTTCCTTCGAAACTTAGAAACAAAACTAAGACGACAGAAGACACAAGCCACATTCTAAAAAGATCATTGTCAGAGTCTCTCAATGACTTCCAGATCAAACAAATTCAGCTTACAGGCATAAGGATGTGTTTCCCAGCCATCCTTCCTGTAAAACTTCAGAGGGTCTTTCTGGTTTGGAGATCGTTATATGAAAATACTGGACTGAATTAAAGTTGCATAGATTACCAAAGAATTATAGTTTCTGAACATGCATGATGTTTGTGAGAAAATTTCTTGGAGTGGAATGAACCTTTAGAAAATGCGATTTACTTGCTTCACATCCATTTGGACAACTGAAACCGGGAACAGAGGAGTACACAGCCTCTAAGCTTTGCGAGGGTCAGCTCCAGTAGCCACTGACAGACATGATAGAGTGTAACAGCTGCTAAACTGCAGAAAGCATCAACCAAAATTCTGGCTTCAAATCATAAACAGAACCTTCTTTGCAAGGGCCCTTTTGTGCATTTACAAGGTGTTTTATTTTAATTACGTTGTGTAAAATTAATCAATAACTGGAAGAAATGTACTTAGAAGGCATACTGCTAAAAGTCTTCTGTCCTCGAATATATAGTGATAGCTAGTGGAAGAAGTTAGAATCATTGAGGTTGGAAAAGACTTCCAAGATCATCTAATCTTACGTCTCAGTTTCTGATTAGGTTTTAACACTGAAATCTCACTATTAGACACAAAAGCTCAATGCATTGCTGTCCCGGCACAGAAATATTACTCAGTACTTCTATAAAAAATATAAATAGCTATTCTTTTGGTTCTTATAATCTTATACAGAAGGGGGTAAGTGTAGATGTGACAGGCTTGAGGACTTCAGCAGCCAGACAGCATCCAGTCATTAAGAGTTCCCTATTTTAGAGCATATTTTATGGCAGAAATATGTAAGATAGGCAGGACATGATCTATTGCCAAACCAGCAAATCACTAGTCAACCATGGCTAAACAAAGCTGTTTGTGCTAGGCTTCAACAGTCCTCCTGTGACTAAAGCTTCTACTGCTCCTTCCTAATAGTCATCCTTAATGAATAAATTTTGCTCTGCTTAAACAGCAACAAAAAACAACTAAGTCTGTGTGTTGGCAGCATCCAAATGAGCTAAACTATTAAAATGTGACAGCATATTCAATATGCAAGCTGGCTTTTATTTCCTGAACCTGCTACATTTTTTCTGCAGCATGAGATAGTGTGATGAAATTAAATATTTAAATGGCTTAAACACAGAGCTTGCAATCATATATAAAAGAGGCCTCTCTCTCTGATAAACAGA
>VZTN01030591.1:842-14387 GCA_013400515.1 Erpornis zantholeuca | reverse complement strand
ATGTCACTTTTGATATAAACCAACATGAAAATCTTCATAAAACTAAGCCATATGCAACATTTACAATACAAGATCTTAGAGGTTATCTATTAACGTAGGGTGAACTCCATTACTCAGGGAACAAACAGGTTGTGAATAATTCTTGATTTAAAAGGAAAACAAACATTGAGTTCAAAGGCAACTGTGTGCTGAACACTGCTTGTCTTCTCAGCACCTGATGTACATTAAGTAGCAAGTCACCCCTAATTATGTGGAAAATGGCTAAATAAGATACTCTGGTGTCTGCTAAACACAAACCTCAAACTCTGTTTTGCGTAGTGGAAGAAAGAGATAACTGTGGTAAACCATTAATTCAAACTCACATTTTAGCGTCTCTTTGCAATAAATTAGAATAGCATATACAAACATTAGCAATGGTTATAGTTGGACTCAGACAATATTTTTAGATGCTACCATATTAATTCAAAGAGACAAATTACATAATTTTATGAATAAAAACCCCCAAACAACTGTTGTCCCAGACCATCTCCCAGGGATGTGAATGGCAGGTTTTTTGCTGATATTGATGGAACCAGAACTGGATCCAACCTCCTTTGATTACCATTATTCTCTTAGAATTTAGCACAATAATCAGTATTGTTGTCAAATTCACAGCTTGGGATTTATAATGTGCTCTATACTGCAGAGCCTGCTATGATTACTTCAGTATTTTAATAATCTGCTAGTGGCAATTTTAAAGATTAATGGTGATTACAGTAGGCATTTTTTCACATTAATAGACAGCGACATGTAGACAGTAACATATTATAGTTACACACATAGTTATACATAGATAACTTTAATTAGTCCCTGTTTTAAAACCACTAATATAAACTTTTATACACAAATGTACAGGTAATATGGAGTAAAATATTTGATGATGAAGTATAATATACACGGATGTGAGTTATTTTATACTTAAATATACTATAGGAAAAAAGTTATGCACTAAAAAGTTAAAAGTTTAGGGTGTTTTTTCAAATATAAATATATAGGTAATACCACAGCATAACTTACAGCATAAACTTTTAAATTTAAACACATATCAAATTGTAACCCTTCAAAATGGGACACCTATTAGGTACTGTTATCAGCTATGATGAATTCTGGTAGTTTTCAAAATATTCCCTATGATGTTTTACAGAGCATGATACTGTTCCCATTGAAGGAATAGCTGCTTCCCACTTAATTCTGTGACTGCAGGAACTATTTCTTTAGAAAACGACATAGACCATATTCCACATGGATTATTATTTCACTGTTACCAAATAAAAAAATCATATACAATATTTTTAAAAGACATGGGGAAATGGAGTGACAGAAAGAACAAGAAAGCAAAAAATATTAGTGAATGCTATCGTACCGATTTCCACGGTCCCCGATGCCAAGAAACATCACCAGGGCAAGAATGCACATTACATTGTGCCATGTTAGGTGGCTTGTCTAGAATTTCACAGTTTTGATCACCCAGCATTTGGCCAGTGGGAAGCTGACAAATCACCAGTCTTGTCTTTATTCCATCTCCACAAGTTTGAGTACACTGAAACACAGAATTTTATATGCAACAATTTTATTAACAGAGTCATCACATACCATCAAACCAAAAGATACAGCAATAATCAGTACATCATATTATTTACTAAGTCTATTTCCATATTCCCTGAACATTCTATTGAAAAATAAGGACTTAAAGTCTAGTCTCACATAATTCTCTCACCAAAACATTTACCAAACTACATTTTTATGGTTTATCAAGTGACTTTTCTGCAGAAAGTCTCAGTTATAGAGATGCTATTCAGGAAAAGTAATTGTGAGAATAAATATGCATGTGTCTCTTTCTCTAGTAAGAGGAAAAGATGGAAATTTGTCTTAAAACTAGTTTTCCCTGCCTGACAGTGGGCAGAAAAACTCAGAAAAATCGACACTGGGCACACTTTTCCACAGTCTAATTTATACAGACTAAGTGAAAAATACTTATAGGATGTGTTTTCTGGGTTTCAGTTTGCCTGTAATTCCTCAATACCAGTTCTCATTCCTAATGAGCTCTTAAAACCAATCTGTAATAGTTCAAAGCTTTTTACTGTATTCTTGAGGATTCCAAATCAGAAAAAAACCTGCAGCATCTACAAGAACTGTCCCAAGTCTATGGCTATGGACAGAAAATATACAACATTTAGACTGACCTTGAGAACTGAATAGCTAAATCTGGCTAAAACAAGGGGAAAAAAGGTAAAATAAAAATGTCAGTCAACCAATTTTTCTTCTTTTTTTTATTTCCAGTCATTGATTTTCAAGAATAAGAAAAGTAGGCAAGAATCGCAAGTTAGATTAGAATGAATGCAAAAATAATCAGCTTGAACTCTTTCTGTAGTGTTTGAGCAGGAAGGTGTGGTCAAGATATGACATTACACAGCACGGAGGAACTGTTCTTTGTCCAGTAACATAAAGTGTTTCCTCAAAATGTTCTAATCCAGGCACACCTTTTAGATGCATGATCCTATACTTCTTATTTGTGACAAAAACCCAGTAGCTACTACTACTTGCAGTTACTATTGTTAGTAACTCTGAAATTACATGGAATAAGGTTTCTCTACAGCTTCTTATGCTCATTCTTTTTCTTAGACTAGCTATTACACTGCGGTTTTTCTACATACAATCCAGCTTTTTGTATTAGAGTATAATTTTCTGTGTCTCAAGACACATGTTGTACAACAACTGTATGATTTGCTGATGTTGTATATCCTTAGCTTCACACAATACTTACTTCTTTTGGATGTATATTTACACCACTTATTTCCACTACAGCTCTGGATTTGATCAAAAAAGTAAAGTTTAGATAAATGGGTGGAAATGCATTCTTTTTAAATTTTTAAATTCTAAACTCTATTAAATAAGTAAAAACAAGGTGTTCAGTTCCACTCACAGTCATGTAATTGTCATTCTACTTCTAAGCTTATGTGATAGACAATATTCCCCTTTGTAAGTGAAATGCTCTTACTTCTCCCCAGTTCCCAAAGTTCCACCGTGGGCAGGGTCCAGAATCACAGTGTCTCGACTCTGAAGGTTTTGTTGTCTCATCACAATTACTGGCACTTCTTCCTTCCTCGTCTTGACATACTACAACCCGACGGTGAAATCCACCTGCACAAGTACTAGAACACTACCAAAACAGGTAAACATACATTTTGCCATTGCATGATCAGAAAAATGTAAAATATGTTGGTTAAAACAGCTTGGTTTTAAACCCTAACATTCAAAACTGAAATTTTCAGATAAAAATGACTATGTCGAAGTATTTTAACTTTGAAATCACAGAAAAAGTACACTTAGAATTTAGTCTATTCTGAATAACAATAAAAACAACAATAATTTTTAAAATTAATGTGCTTTTCTTTGGACCAAATCTGTACTACAATAACATATATAGAAATGTTAACACACATGTGACAGAAAAAATGTGTAATTCTAAAAAAATTTCTTACTGCTCCCCAGGGTCCAGTTCTCCACTGATATCCTCCCACAGAAGGACGGTTCCACTGGTTTAAATTGTCTTGTGGAAGGTGTACTGGAAGGTAACCTATTTCTGGAAAATGGCTCGGATGGTCATGTATTTTTGGAACATGACGATAAACTGGTGGACATGGTGGCATGTTACATTCTTGCTCCTCAGGAGGTCGGCCTTCAGGATCACAGTAATTCTCATTGATTTGCTGATTGTAGTTGACACAGATGACTTGTCTTGTTACTCTGCCACTATCACACGTAACTGTGCACTGACCAAAAGATTAAAGCAGTGTTTGTCACAGAACACTGATAATTAACAAACAAATACATTCATATTTACTTTTGACAAGAACGAACATATACTTTGCTTTTTCAAGGGATGCAATTTCAATCAGACTTGCAAAAAAAATATGAACTCTCAATTTCTAAACAGAGACTTGGCCAATAATCTAAATACACGCATTAAAAGATTGTTACAATTAATACTTACAGGTGACCAATTTCCAACTTTCCACTCTCCACATGAGCTAAAGCAGCTTGAAATTTCAGCTGGTCGTGGTAAATGAGCACACAAAGATTCATCTGCTATTTCCCCATGAGCATCTCTACAACTCACATAGCGAGCACGATCGCCCTTCCCACAGGATGCAGAGCACTGTCAGAGAACAATTCAAGGTCATCACACTTTAGGAGACTAAGACAAGATCATGCAAGCATCTAAAATACTAACATAGTATCAGTCTGACTTTAGAATGAAATCAGATTTCCATTTTACACTAATAGAGTCATGCATTCAGAAGGGAAAGTGAAATATTGCTGCATGGCTTAGGTCTTAAGATTATTTCTGTTGGCCTGGAACTGAGTTGCATGGCCTTAATTCTCATGAGGCATTACAGCATCTATGAACAGACAGCATTTAAACTATAATATGGAATAATTATACAGTTGCAAGTAATAACAGAAACATCAGTAACTTCCAGAACATTTTAGTTATTACACGGTAATGCCATATTTACATCAACTGTTAAAATAAAAACCAATATTAACAATCCATTTGCCATTATGATTTGTATCAGCAGATTCCACTGAGCCCCTTCTGATGCCTTTTTGGCTGAGTTCAAGGATTTAATGAACTGCTGAGTAGCCTCAGTTTTTTAGTCTTTATTGCTATTTAGTTAGAACAGTTGTGCAAAAATATAACTGCATTATATGCTTTGTTAAATACCTTAACAGACACACCCCCATTTTATAGATAATTTTTAATTTTCACATTGCTATCAAGTAAAATTAATTTTCAACATTATCAAAATAAAAAGCTTCCATTGAAGAAAATTTATGTAGGAACCATTTTAATAATGCTTGTTTTACAAAAAAAATGTCAAATTAGACCTTTAAAGACTCCAACTGTTTAGTATTACTATTCACATAAAAGATTTAAATCATATTTTAAAATCAAAGATTATCTCCATGCTCAGAAACTGATTCATTACATTTAATAAACACTTCCTAGGGCACTGTCAATCATATGAAAACTATTTGGCTCAGAACCCCAGCTCCTAGAATTCTGCTTTTCTTCCTATTATTTTTTCTGGTTGGATTGGAAGCACAGTTTCCTGCGAGTGTCTATCTGCTCCTTAAGAAACAGTTTATTTTCTTAAGAAAATATTTATCATTCCTTTTTAATCTATCTGAAGCAGACTTCAGTCTGAAAAATATATTAATGAGAGCTTTATGGAAAAGTGAGCGAATGAGTGGAAGGCTGCTCTGCAAGGTGTGACTACTACATTACATACTGGAGTCCATGATCCATATCTCCATTGGGTCACCTTCCCCACATGAGCTAGAGGAAGTGAAGTAGTCCATAATTTTGTATTTTCTGGACAAGAGGGCAATTCACATTCCTGTGGGGGTGAAGAAAAAAAAATCTTTTGAAATATATGTTTTAGAAGAGCCAAATGAAAAGCAAATGGTTAGATCCTACCATTAAAATAAACCAGCATTAATTAACACATAAATACCATCTTTTACATTTTTCCTGGAATTATTCAAAGACCTTTCATGGCATTGTTTTGTTTTAAATTGAGTGTCAGAGAAAATTTATTTGATCTTAAAACCGCATTAGTAATAACGAATAATTCTGGCACTTTGAGAAAGAACAGTTTTGTCTAACTTGCTGGAGACAAGGAGCATAGACATTATAGTGCCCTGCTTCAGAGCCACAGGCAGCACAGAAGGACCAAGTGAAAACAGTGGCTGTGCTGTCCTGTCCTTTATACCTTCAGCTACTGAGAAAATAAATTTGCCCAGTTTCAGTCAGCAGTCAAACAGGTACCACAATTAAAAATGCAAAGGATACTCAAACCCAGTGTTTTCACATCTGAGCAGAAATAAATTATATCAATTAACTGGCTTTTATATTTAGAAGCTTATTAAAGCAGCTGGTTGAGTATTATTATTTATTAGCAGGATGACAAGCAGTGTTCTTTTAATATTCTACACGTTGGAGCTTCCCCCACTGCCAAATAACAACAGGTCTTTGGGCTCCTTGAAATCATATACACTAACCCTTCAATCACATACCAACTTTCAAACATCCAGTCTTGAAATTACCTTTCTTTTGCTTAATTCCTTAGGCAAAATTTGACATTTGTGACGAACAGGATAGAGTTTCAGCATTTTTTTCTCATTTCAGAAGTGATATCCTCCAAGTCCCCTCATAGAGTCAGTAGACAACAGTTGTATGTAGACACTTGTAACAGGTAAGTAGAGAGGTGTTGTTTAACTCACCTGGCTGTCTCTAGGACGAGTGGCAGCGTCGCACTCCCTGTCATTCAGAATAACGCCGTACGTCCCAGTCACACATTTGACTGCGCGCACCTGGTATCCGCGCCCGCACGTTACAGCACACTGTTGAAGGCAGGAACGTAACACACTTGAAACAGTGCTATTCATAACCAAATTTCATTCTTAATAACATTTTCTACTTTAAAACTCTTTCCAGAAAGAATAGGAATGACTACTGAGATGGTGTTAACCTGCTTTGTGGCAGAACATTAGGTATTTAAGCAGTGTCTGTAGCACATCAATGAACAGTGCTTGTGCAGGACAAATTTCTCTCTTTCCCCCTTTCTACCCCCTGCAGTGAGTAGGCTGGAGACTGGGAAGGAACACTGCCAGAACAGCAGACCTGACCTGATCAAAGGGACAATCCATGCTCTATAATGCCATGCTCAGCAATAAAAACTAGTGTAGAGAAAGTAGAGGAGGTGGAAAGGGAAGAGTAAGAGAAGCTTCAAATGAATCACTAGCTGCAGCTAGTGTCTTTCCCTTCACTATAGCATTTGACTAGATTGCACTCAAAACATTAAATGGCTGAAAATATTATGACACAAATCCTATCCCTATAAATGTTGTGGTTCAAGCATGAGTACTTGTAAAAACCTGGTTCTGAATGGCTATTACCAGGTGGTACGTGGAAAAACTGCAATGAAAAGCTCTGCTCCAGTGGCACAGATTGGTAAACTGCTTGTACAAGCTATTTCAAAAAACTATTTTTTATTCATAAGAATTCTATCATTTGACTGAATTAATTTTCTATTTAATTTTTGCATTTAGCTTGTAGGAATGGAAAGTCATCACCTTGTGATCGAAAGATTACACAAAAGGAATTCTAACATTATGTCTAACATTATGTTAGACAACAGTGCGGTTACCTCTAAGGTAAAAAAAAAATAGAAGAAATGTCTAAGTTAAAAATATACTTGATTTCCAAAGTATTTATTCTGTATTTTAGTAACAGGTGCAATAAAATAAAGATCACTTGCTATTCAGTTATGATTTCCCAATAACATCCAAGAAACACTGAATAATGTTCTGTTGGTTTGAGTAACCTGATCTTATAAAAGCCACATGAAATTGAGTACCTTATTTTTTTTAATTAATTCTCGTCTATATGGTGGCAAAAGTTTCCTTCACAAATTAATTCACTTTTTTCTAGAGTTTTAAATCCACTCTGGTTTACATTTGATGAGCATCACACAGGAACACATTTTTCTACAGCACTTTCACATAAAGAGACAGAAGATCTTTTATCACTGAAGGTAAAAGTGAAATGTAACAATAAAGTCCTAAGTCCTTTTCCCTGCTATAATCAGCATATACATTTCTGTGATCTTAACTGAAACTATGAACTTGAATATGCCCACTCACCTATAAATATCTGGTCTTTTACCTGTCTTGTTCATCTGAACAGTTTGCTACCCTTATTTTCATTATTCTGGTGATGTAATACACTCGTGGCAAAAGCATCTTTGATATTAAGGCTTAGGATCAATTATTATTTTAGACATTTAATTTATATATAGGTGTTCCTAAATTACAAGTTAGATAGCCAATAGGATCCTGCAAGCAAACATGTGAATAAATTCAACTAAAACAGCTGTTTAAGATTCAACTAAAATGTTCTAAAAGTATTGCTTTGTGATTGCTCATAGCCAGAACTATAAAACAAGAAGCCAGGAATCCTTATGTACTCACTGATCCCCAAGGCCCTACTTGCCAAGATGCACATTCATGAACTTCACACGGTGTTACTGATTCTGGTCTGTCATTGGGGTTACAGAAATCATCTCTCAGTTGTTCATCATTAAGTTTGCACAAGACTTGACGATGCTTCATTCCTTTCCCACATGTCACAGGACACTGTAAAATTATTAGAACCATCAGTTTGCAGAGACATGAAGCTGCATTAATGACTTCAATTTCTTTTAGTAACTTGTGTGATTTTAAAAATCACATAAATAACAAAAACATCCCACGAATGTAAGTAGTCAAAAAAATCCTATTTTTTAATGAACTCTCCATTTCCTGTTAACTTCAACTCAAATACTAATACAAATAAATCACTATTAAGATTCCAAAGCTACAAATTATGAAAACTATGTACAGATCATTTATTTCCAATAAAATAAAGAATACTTGTTTAAAAAAATAGTGCATATATCATAGCTTTCACTGGAAAAATGTTTAAACTGTCCATGAATTTTATATCCACCTAATCTATAATAAAATTCATATAATTCTATTAAACAGTTGGCTGTATAGTTCTCATTGCTTCATAAAAAAGGAATATATTTACTTTACATATCTTCACTACCTCATTTTAATGTAACAAAATTAAGGAAAAAAATAAATTCTAGGAGTGTTTTATAGAAGTTCTCATGCCATTTGTAGATCTGTGATGTGTAACAGACAAAGGACTTCAGGACTTTTGTAACCATGTGGCCCAAAATAAAATAAAAACCCTAAACACTTAATGCAGCTTATTTTAATATCCATGACCAAGACCGAATGTACCTTAAGTTTTCAATGGTTTCATTACCTCACTCCAGTCAGTAACCGACCAGCTTGGACATAAGAATTCATTGCAACTCTGTGTTACAACTCTTGGAAGTTCCTGGCATTCTCTATCAGGAAGATGATGACCCAAATTGTTCATACAAAAAGCTTCTCTGGTTCTGACACCTCTTGCACAGCTCCTGGAACACTGTGGTGTATAGTTAGGAAACAGAATAAAATAAAACCAGGCCAAAATACATTATCAGTCTTCAAAGATGTTAATTATTGCACCAGACAAAAGCGTCCTCCATTGAATCCACAGACTGCTAATAGGTGCATTTGAGATAAAATCAGCACTTTGCATAATAGTTCCAAGATAAAACTCTAATGAAGAATAAAACCAAAATTGTACAGAACTAAATTATTAAGACTGTAAATAAAATAGATACCTTTAATTACCAGATTTTCACTGCTGACTTCCAAAACCAATCTGCAAACAAGCTACCATTTCTTACAAAAATATAAGGAAGTTGCTGAAACATAAAGGTTGGTATTAGCTGATCCTACACATCTGTATTTGTCAAATATTGTTTCCTTTTAGTTATTAATCTAAAAGAAATATAGAGAAATAAAAATTTTGTATGCATGCCGGAACTACACTGGTACAATTGTGAAGTTCTAGATCTGTTGTACCTCTGACCATTCTGTGTAGTGCCAGCTTCTTAACATACAGTCACCATGGCAGGGCTCTCTGGCTGGTGGTTTCTGCTGATCAGCACAGTACTTATCATCTACTGGAGCACTGAGTCCTCTTGCAATAGAGTACTTCATGCAGTGGATCTCAATAGACCGATGTCCTGGGCCACACTTTGATGTACAGTCACTTCTCCCAACACTGTGCCACCTACAATGACAAACTCTTGTAGAAAACTATCTATGCTTAAAAAAATACTGACCATGGTAATTAAAGCACTCAGAGAATATACCAAGAATTATAATGTAAATATAGATATGCATTTTAGGGAACAGATAAAACTGTAAACTCTATCTCATGACTGGAATTTTCAAAGCAATATAAAAGAATTTGACTCACAGGCTTAAAAGAACTTTTTAAATTTAAAGGAGCTTTTGTCTTCATCTCCTAGGTGACTTTGTAAGCTATAAAAATGTAAGCTATAATTCTAACGCTTCATCCTCTGAATACTTCAGTGTGGGCTATCTTGGAGTGCAAAAACACAAGTCTGTATCAAATTAGTTCCAGTTGTGGGTACAATTCTGGCGGAAAATGTATTTCAAGCAGCAATACAAGTTTTTGTGCCAGAATATATAGAAGAGACTCGCAATTCTAACAAGAGATTTTGTACTTTACCAATAAAAACTAGGAAAGTACCCTAGTTCTATGTAGAGTCAGAGGTGTAAATATAATGTATAAAGCCATTACATCAACAGATTTGAGGAAAACAAAGAAAGATGGGAAGGATGAGGGAAGTAGAGAGGGATGGAGGGACAGAGTATAAAGCAGTCTGAATTACCTTTTGGCAACGTCAATCAACAAAAACATAGAAGACCACAATAACTCCATCAGTTAAGAACCTTTTTTACCTTAATTCACACTCTGTATTACACTCCTCAAAGACGCTTGGTACAGTGGGTAGAAGTTCACATCTTTGATCAGACACTACCACATGATCACTTTTACGTATACATGTCATTCTTCTTCTTCGAATACCTTGAAAAAGCACCAAAAGAAATAAATAAAGGTCTAAAATAAGAGCGCCTTATGGATTCCATTCATCATTTAGAAATTTAACTGAGATACCCCATCAGCACAAATCGCTGTATACAGCAGATTCTGCACAAACATGCTGCTTTGTGCAGCTCAGTACATTCCAGGTGAAGAACAACCTTTCAACAGTCACCTTTCCCACCTCCTGGCTGTCCTACAGTGGTCTCACAGGACATCAACTTTAGTAGACATACAATACCACTTTAAAAGGATGTATTAGATTTGATTCAACCTTTTCTTTTTTTAGTAAACTGCTCCTATGTCACCAAATGTAGGTTTGAATAACAATAATATAATAATAATATTTTTAGTACTGCATAAGTACTAAAAATAGCAAAAACAAAAATCAGAAGCTATTCTGTCCTTAAAAGGCTCTGTGCACTTAAAGTTTACTGAGGGTAACAAGTTTCTTCCTCACAAGTAAGGGTGAAAAGTCAGAGAACTTAAGACAAGCCGCTTCCTAAATGCCATCAGGTCTTTGATGCCATCTAGTGAAAAAAATACTTCACAGTACCTTGGCACATTCTGCTGCAGTCTTGCCAGGGTCCATAAGGATCCCATGTAAACAGATCACTTCCATCTTCTATGGGGACATTGAACGAATAACGCACATCAGGGTTGTATAAATTTCCTACACACAAAACCTTGATTGAGATAAAATGACAGCTGTTTTTCAGTGAATTTTAACATAAAATTATAAACATAATGATCATGTAGAAAATTTTCAAATTCATGAAAAAAGTACACATGCACCTGTACTGTTAGTTCTTCTTCAACTCTATCAGTGCTGTTAATTCGTTCTATTGTATTGTTTGAACCACTGTACTCAAAAAT
The DNA here is from genome assembly GCA_013400515.1 of Erpornis zantholeuca. Lineage (NCBI taxonomy): Eukaryota > Metazoa > Chordata > Aves > Passeriformes > Timaliidae > Erpornis > Erpornis zantholeuca. Next base: position 2,887 of record VZTN01030591.1, on the reverse strand, counting down.
GGCTCCTTGTATATTGATTTCTCTTTTTGACATGCTTACAACAAAATTTCCATTCAAGATAAAATTTCCATGGGTATCTGATAAAGCTGTAAGTGAAATAAAATATTGAAGATCTATTTAGTTAAAACGTTCTAGCAATAAAATCTCATCAACACATAGTTCACGTAAAAAGTTGTATCAAACCCTTACAAATTAATGAATTCAATCCTAATCATCAGTAGCTTTCACCTGAGCAGTTGTCATGGATATTCTCAGCCATGGATTTTCTCTACATTACAGTAATTTCATAATATTTGTTCTGCTGAAGGGCTGACTGCAGTCATAACTTTTAAATTTGGCTAGGTTCTGCTACTGTAGAAGGAAACAATAATTATTGGTATTTCTGCCCTATTCTACAGCCCACACCCTTGTATTTGCTACAGCTACTTCTACTGAAGTGGGTTTTAAAAGTAAACTTGAAAATAAAAATAAATTATTAAGCATTTATGATAGTAATTTAATACAATGACCAATTTGCAATAATAAAGATGAAGAACAAGTTAAGCATTTTTAAAATAAGGTGAAATTTGTAGTACAAGATGCTCTTCAGGCATTACTAAATTTGAAGCAGAAGCTCATGTCAGGGGGCCAGGGTCATTTCTGTGTCCCTTGAGCTGCATGTGTAACAACTGGACAACAGGTGACAAGGAAAACATTTTGAGAATTCTGAAGTTTGTTGGCTAAGATGACAATGGAAGAAGAGGCAGAAGGTAAATATGCTTCAATACTTTTTTCAGGCACTTCAGATACAATGAAACTACTATGAAATAGAACAACCAAGATTTTTGGTAGGATGTACTAATGAATTCTTTGTTACCTACACGCACTTGCAAGTCTATCAGCATGTGATGACTTGTACTCTTTATGTCCCAGACATAATAGAGAAATATGAGACAACTGATAAAATTGCTGATGGTCAGACTGCTTTGTTCATAAACAAAGTGTATGCTTCCAAGATTTAAAACAACGAATAGCTACATTATTCCTGAGTTCACTCATGGTGTTTCAATTAACATTGTGACAACAAAGTAAAAAATTGACAAAATTATGATAGGGGCTATAATTCTTATTCTCTGACAAATGATCACACTCATCTAAGAATTAGAAATTTTAACATCTCACTGATGTTTTCGGAAAATTAGTATCTACAGGGAGACTCAGGCAAACAAAGACACAAAATAATTAGATAATTTCTCCAAAGTCTTTATCAGACTTCTCATAATATACTCAATAACATATTCTCCATCAAGAGCACAAAACCTATCCATCAGTGTTGTACACAGGAGGCTTTTACCAAGGTAGTTGTCATCTTCTGGTTTCCCTGAGTAACTGTGCTGTCGAATGTCAATGTTTGTTGCTCCTTTGGGAATATTTACTACAACATTGTAACCTGTAAATTAATTATATACAAAGATGGCCAAATGTTAGTAAATATGAAAATACATTTTAACTTCATTCGCAAAACTCTACAGTGCACCAGAGACAACCAATGCTGAATGACTTCATGTGTTAGGAAGTGTTACATTCTGGGTTCAGAAACGTGAATTCAATTATTTAACACTAATGAGTTTGGTAGTCTCAGAAAAATCCCTAGAGAGCAGAACTACTCTAGAAAGCAGTCAAGTATATCAAGAGGGACTCAGGAAACACTCAAAATTTAAACTTTTACAGAAATCTGGGGAAGTCACTTAAGATGATATATCTCCATTCCCTATTTACACAATTGAGGTAGCTTTTATCTCACAAGAGTATTTCAAGACAGCATGCTAAAGAATGAGTCTTAAATACTAAAATATTGCAGCATTGCAGGCCATATACACAGGTAGATATAGCTGTTAAACTAGCCATGCTTGATCTACCTTCTCCTGCTTAAAATATTGAGTGCACTCCCTTCAAAATTCAAATGCTTCACAAATGAGTCATAACTTCTTGGAATATCTCATAGTACTGTTATGGTAGCCTTGCCACCATGTAACAAAATAATGTGCATCAAGATCCACTTGTTT
>VZTN01030590.1:15044-41268 GCA_013400515.1 Erpornis zantholeuca | reverse complement strand
AGAAAGAAAGAAAGAAAGAAAGAAAGAAAGAAAGAAAGAAAGAAAGAAAGAAAGAAAGAAAGAAAGAAAGAAAGAAAGAAAGAAAGAAAAGAAAAGAAAGAATGCCTGAACGCTCTCTTAGGAAACTTAGTATATGCCATGTAATTTCCCAAAGCTGTTTGAATTAGGTGACTTTTATTTTCCAGAATACAAAAAAAACCAGGAGATATTTTTCATAGGTACTTTGAGTTTCCATTTTAAGTCAAAATTCATTTCAAATCATCCCAATGTAATAGATGTAATTAAACTTCAAAAGAAAATCAGTTGGCTTTTAAAGTTGATTTTTATTCCAAGGCTTGTGAAATAGCTAAAATTTTCTTTTGTTCAAAATAAGGACTGATTAAGGGAAAAATGAAATGGATAGATGTGATCTACACTCATTTGCTCTTGCCTTATACAGCACAGCAAAAACTAATGCCACATTTACTTCCTCATTGAAGAGTATTACCTTCATTCTCATTTTGTACATCCATACAAAAATGGCCTATAAACCACTTAAACCAGGGAAAAACCAGATAATTATCTATTATTAACTCATGTTTTACTGCAATAAAGGGCATTATTTGCTTTAGTCAGAGTAACAGGGGCCTTGAAGCCGCCTGGGGAGAAGGTAGGTTGATACCTTAATCAACTGCTAAGGGAAGCTGATTTTCTCCATAGCTCAGCACCATGACAGTATAGACAGACACTTGTTGGCCAGTTCTGTACAGTTCTCAACTTCCAGACTCCATTCTTAGAGAGTTTCTATATGGACTAGAGGAACGGAGAATCGCTTACTGATTAACAACCGGTCCTATCCGAGTAACAATGCTGCCTCAGAATGCGAAAAGCTTCTGGAATTCACAGGGAATGCACTAAGATAGTTCATCTTTCCTTCCTGTTCCACTATAGGCATCGACAAATTAATTTGATGTACATACCTGCCACATATACCATATGACATATGCATGGCTTCGTATCCGCAGAACAAAGACAGATGCCCAACTTCACAGATAATGCTGCAGGTTAAATTGATTACAGATTGAAGACCTCAGAAAGTGAACAATATTAAACAAAAGGTGAATAAATGTTGTTAGGGATGACACAAACTTTTTTACCAGTAGATCTTCAAATCCATAATTTCATTTTTTTCATAACTTTCAGTGCCGTTATACAAATTTAATTCTCATAGAGTCAAAATTACAGCATTCACTACTACTACTACTCAGGAAAAAGCTACAATCTCACAATGTTTAAGATGGAAGAGGAAGACAAGCCCTGACCATTCAGCTACTCATATTCTCTTCAGGCTATATATAAAATAACTCCTGCAAATCAAGAAAGCATGGCAATACTTGGGCTTCACCTTTGAAAGCAGGTGGCAGGGTACAAGATTAGAAGTCCTATAATACTTTCAAAAGCAATGTCAGAATATTTCAAAAAGTCATATACTGGTACAGTCTTCATTTGAAAAAAGAAATCAAAAATCTGCTTTTTTCCGAAGAGCTCAGCCTTATTTTGTAAGCAAAATCACAAAATGACATTGCACTTAATCATTGGATCATACCGAGGTCTTGTTCCTACATAATAGCAAATTACATTCTGCAAGAATTAAAAAAATTAGCCAAGACCCTATACTAGATAGCTCAGGCCTTTCTTTCTCTTTTATTATATTGCTAACCGTGCCTGTCATAACAGATCTTCTGGTTTCTAACAAAGAGATGCATAATGAACTGCTTTGTGGGTGGGCTACAAAAATGCTGACAAACTTGACCATTTTAAATTACTTTTCTGTAAATCTCCTGACTGGAGTGCTCTGCATGTAAATTCCAGCAGCAGCAGCAGTTGCTGCCATAGCAACAGAGTTATTTATGAAATAATTTAAAGTAAGTACCACATCATATTCAGCCTCTCATGAAATAAAGCAGACTTGGCAGGAGGATGGGAAGTGGAAGGAGAGATATAAGGTCTTGGGCTTTCAACTGACAACTGAGTTAGTATATTTCCCATGTTTACCAATGCATACGAAATGGTATAAATCAATGCTTACCTTTGGTAAAACTTCAGCAGTTTTACTGTATTTTTTGTTATAAAATCAACCAACTCTCATGAACAACTTCACAGCTACAACTACATGAGGTTCTCATCAGCCCATTTCTCCAGCCTGCTGAGGTCCCTCTGGACGGCAGCACAACCTTCTGGTGCATCAGCCACTCCTCCCAGTTGTGTGTTATCAGAAATTTTGCTGAGGAGGTACTCTGTCCCATCATTCAGATCACTAAGGAGGATGTTAAACTTAGGACTCTGTAAAAATCCCCCTGGCCCACCACCAGTTCCTGGCCTCCACCTAGGTTTTGTACCACTGATCAACACCCTCCTGTTGTGTTATTCATATAAACAAATACAAAGTCTATGAGGCACAAAGCCATTTGACTCACCACTGAATGCAGAACAGACACAGAGATTTCTACCTTTACCACCTTCAAAGATAAAACATTTATACTTGGAAACCGAAATAAGCATTCCAATCATCATTAGTGAAGAGAGGAAAACTTCTTGGGTTTTTTGAAGAGAAAACTCTTGTGCGGAGTGAGCACTTTTTCACCAGATGCAAGCTCCACTGAGGTCAAGGAGGCTGTATAGGTTGGAATGAAAGCCCATCAGAAGAGTCTGGCTGCAATGTCTCTAGATTCTACAGCTAGCTTCCAGCATAAAGCTTTCCCTTTTTTCCTTCACACATAAAATATAGCCTCATTCATGGAATTCTCACTGGAAATGAGAATTATAGGAAGGATGAGATATGTGTTATTATAAGTACAAATACTTCAACACTGAACACCAAGTAAATATAACAGATTCTCACAAGCAATGTCAGTTACAGCATAGCATAATTCTAAATTCTTCCTTATTTGCTACACCGACAGGAACTGAATTTCCATATGCATGCCTCCATTGCTTTTATCCCAACCTCTATACTTGACATAGATAAATGAGTAACAGAACTTGTTCCTAGACATGATTATGGCAGCTCCATCCATGCAAGCCAATAGAGACTCATTTGTCTGCTCACCATCATGTTTTCTGTAAAAGATATTCTGCATTTCTCTCGAGGCATGATTGTTTGCAATAATAATAAGTGTTCTTCTCCAATCTATTATTACATCACTTAGCCTTTTATATGTATTTTAAAAAGTAATATTTGTATATGTACACATGACTCCAAAACCAACCATATCAGTGTTTGCTCACCTGCTGTAGCACTAGTGTAAACCTACACTATTGAAAAATGTCCTATTGTCCAGAACAATCTTGGCAATACTCACCTGGGTTAGCTAGAAATGCAGTGAAAGAGTTAGCCACAGGTCTCACCTTTCCATCTTAACAACCCAGTACAAGTAAAGAACTGTGTGAACTCATTCTTAAAAATACTGTGCAAGCCAAATCTATCACGGCAAAATTCTATTCTTTTACATACTGCAGACTATTCTGTATCAGCTCTGTCGTACACTGAAGGATGTTCTGAAAGGATGCATGCATCATACACCTCCTGTTTGCTCATCAATCTTTGTAAAAGATTTGTATCCTCAACTTGTAAAAAACTGAGTTCGTAACAGAAGTATTGCTATACATTAGAATGTTCCGTGGGAAAATGTGCAATAAGTGTCCTCTGCCTTGCAGATATAGGTGTTGCAATATCATGCAATATCATGAAGACCAGTTTATTATAATCCTGTCCCTTCCTGTGCCTGAATGATACAACTCTCACACAGACCTTTTTCTAAATGTATTTATTCTGAAAACTACCCTGCAGTGCTTTTGAGGATATATCATTAGATGCTACTTCACTAAAACTCAAAGTAAACATACTGGAAATTTCTTGTACTGTTGAGTATCCGAGAGAGGAATTGGATACCTCCAACCCTTGTTTTCCATCTTGATTAAATTCTCCAAAGATTCACTGTTTCTAAAAGAAGCATTGCCAATAGTCACTGACCTTATTAAAACATGTGTTGGGGATAAGTTAACTTCTCCTGTTGGTCTAATAAAATTTACTATAAATCCCTGACCCCATCTAAAAGGAAAAAAACAAACAAACAAAACAAGCCTATTGTCCAACCATTTAATTGCACTTCTGTTCAAAAAATATTCTCCAAGTAATACAGTCAAAATTTGCTGTTATATAGTAGTATCAAAGATAAAGGAGAATTTTTACTTCACATCATGAGGCACTGTTGCCTTCTGAGTCACAGAACTAACTGATTTTACAGTTTTAGTGACAAAATTATTTGATTGACCAAGGTTTTAGTAACAGAACTATTTGATTCACTATAGACTGCAATACAGACTGTCCATCTTTACTGTTTACTACAGCTTTAAAGTATTTTTTCCCTGTCTGCACCATTACAAGCTACAAAGAGAAGGGAGTTAATTTACCTTGTTACTAGACCAGAACACCATGTTTTATTGTTATTTCACACCAACATTTCCCAGTATTTTCTTTTTTTGCACTACAGCAGGTAAGTTGTCTTTGGCATTCTAGCATTGTTTGGTTTAGAATATGCAAGTAGAAGAGGCAAAAAGAAGGAAAATACTTTCCACAAATCAACAGATGTTACAAATGAATTTGCTTAAGCCACATTTGTCACCTTCTCTGTATTGAGATGTCTTTAGAAAGTAATTTAAATTTGCTGTCAATAAATAAATTTAGAAGTTTCTGCTCAAGTTCCACTAATTGCAGTTTCATCTACATTGCATTCTTATTCTCTATATAAGACACATAAATTCAAATATCACATAATTTAAGAACACAGAACATGTTTAGTGATAACATCAACTCTAATAAAATGGTTACTCATTCATTATGATTTCCTTCTACAGTTCATATTCCTTTAAAAATTTCAGCTTTTGGTTAGAACTTTCATTACAACTCTGATTCAACACTGAATATCAGTAGTTTCTCTCTTCTGTGAACACCAATTTCTCCTGTGAACATCTAGCAAATAAGCAGAATTAGGAGATAAGGTTTAATAATTACAGATCAAATTTCCATTTGATCTTTTGAAAGGCACTGTAAACAAGCCTTAACTAAAGCATCACAGTTTAGTGCTTCTAGGTTAATCCATGGGTAAAATCGGAACATTTCCAACAAAGCATTACCACATGTCATTCCTGAATGGCCTGCCATTATGAATGGGAAAAATAGAACTGATGAGAAAAGAAAAAAAAAAAAACCAGAAAAGATGAAAACACTTGAAAGAAGGTAAGAGAAACATCAAATCAAAAGCAATTGTTTAGAGGGAAAAAAAAAAAAAAAAAAGAGACCAGTAGACACAATTAGATTCAAGGATCAATTTTAACCTCAAAATACAAAATATACACAGAGAGACATTAACTGCAGAGCAAGACCATTGCTTAGTCTATGTTTAACTAATTTGGTTTACTTTTATTTTTGGACAAGATGCAAATCTATTATTCCTGAGAGAATTAAAAAAAAAAAAAAAGGCAAAGAAAAGGGAGATTATGAGGATAAATATTTTAAATGGTTCTCAATGTTGAAACTATAGACTGGATGATATCTGTGACAAAATATTCCACCACCAAATCAAGAGAAACATTTGTACAAGGGAAAACAAGACTTTTCTCATTCACTTCAAAGGAGACTACAGACGCACACAAAACTTTCCCTGTAAGCTAGAATCCAGAAGAATAGGCAGATATTAAATTTTTTCAAGCCAGAATTAGTTTACAGAAGCTTTTTTTCATTTAGAAAACTCGCAAGGGCAACCAGCAGTGGAAGCTAGATAAGTTCCCCTTCACCCAAAGTTTGGAGCACAGTGGCCAGTGACAAGTGCACAGGCATCCCACCAGATAAAGCTGATAACCACTGGGCTTTAAAACTATGCCAGGATCCACCACAGATTGAGATCTCTTGGATCATGTCTCAAAGTGACATTTGCAGGCGCGTACATTTGCAGCCCAAGACAGGGAAAAGAAAGGACTTTTTGAAAATACAAATTTATGTTTAATAAATAAATAAATATAAGGATAAAATTTAGGATACTGTACTGGCAAAGCTGCCAAGTCATGCTGAAACAAAAGCAACCTTCTCTAGCTTGGGTAACCTAATCTTAGAATTTCATAGGAAGTATAATTTTGTTTGACTATTTGTCTTGTTTTTGTGTGGGATAGAGTTAATTTTCTTCCTAGTAGCTGGCGCAGTGCTGTGGTTTGGATAAAGTATGAGAATAATGTTGGTAAGGCACTGATGCTTTCGGTGCTGTGGAGCAGGTCTTACCCTCAGTGAAGGACTTTGCAGTTTCCCGTGCTCTGCCAGGGAGCAGGTGCACAAGAAGCTGAGAGGGAGCATCACGAGGACAGCTGACCCGAGCTGGCCAACAGGATGTTCCACACCACAGAGCAGCGTGGTCAGTATAGAAACTGGGGAAGTTAGTCAGGAGGGGCTGATCACTGCTCGGGGGACTGAGCATTGGTCAGTGGGTGGTGAGCAGCTGCACTGTGCACCACTTGTATTTCTTGGGTTTTATTCCTCCCTCTCTCTCTCCTCTTCATTACTACTATTACTATTGTTATTGCTTTTGTTATTATTATTTGCTTTAGAATTTTCTTCTCTAGTTCAATGACTGAACTGTTCTTATCTCATCCCACAAATTTTAATTTTTTTGTTTTTCAGATTCTCCTCCCTGCCCAGAAGACAGAGGAGTGAGAGAGCAGATGTCTGCTATTTAGTTGCTAGCCAGGGTTAAACCATGACTCTATTTTAATATAAAGTTTCCAGAGACCATTATGGCAATCTAATCTGACCTTATATATAACAAAGTAAAAAAGAACTTCTTCTAATTAATTATGCAGCAAGCCTAGGACTTCTAACTGGGTTGGAAAGGAAAAAAACAAGCCGCCTGCATCCATGCTATCTTCACAAATATTTCTCTCCTCCAAAGAATCTTATCTTTTAACATACATTAGCACTGTTATGAGCCCTTTCAGCGTACAATAGTAAGGAACTCAGAAATACCCCAAAGTTTGTCTTCAGGAGAAAGTGAGAAATATACTTCTCTCTAGCACTCTCATATCCCAATTAAAGCATTGGTTGTCAGGCTTCCATGTTGGGAGTCAGGTGTTTTAACTGATTTCACTAAACAGTGTGTATTGGTTTGGCATGGCCTGGTTTTAGGTATTGGGAGGGGCCACAGAGATGGCTCCCGTGAGGAAGCTGCTGGAAGTTTCCACCATATCTGGCAGAGCCAATCTCTGATGGCTCTGAAGATGGACATGTTGCTGGCCAAAACTGGGCCAGTGGGCATCACAATGCCTCTGTGATGACATATTTAAGAAGAAAATCAAAACAAAGTCACAAGATTTCGGGATTCTAGTCAGAGAAGAGGAGGAGGTGAGAACATGTGAGGGAAAACAACATGGCAACACCAAGGTCAGTGGAGAAGGAGGAGGAGGAGGTGCTCCAGGCACCAGAGCCGAGATTCCTCTGCAGGCCATGGTGAGGACCATGCTGAAGCATGTTGTCCCCCTGCAGCCTGTGGGTACACGGGGGATGCCAAGATCCACCCACAGCCTGTGGGGATCTACGGGGGATGCAGAGATCCACCCACAGCCTGTGGGGATCTACGGGGGATGCAGAGATCCACCCACAGCCCATGGGGATCCACGGGGGATGCAGAGATCCACCCCAGCCTCTGGGGAGGTGCCCGTGCCGGAGTGGGTGGATGCCTGGAGGAAGCTGTGATCCAGTGGAACACCCGCTGGAGAGAGGGGCCCTGTTCCCAGGCTGGAGCAGCCTGTCCTTGGAGGAGTGCACCCTGTGGAAAGAGAGAGCCACGGCGCAGCAGTTTTGGGAGGGCTGTGTGCCCATGGGAGGGACTCACACTGCAGCAGGCATGGTGTGGCTGCTGCTTGTGAGAGGGGCCCCACGCCAGGGAAGTTCATGGAGAACTGTCTCCCATGGGAGGGACCCCACAACCTCACAGGGAAAGGACTCCTCTCCTGGAGCAGCAGAAGGAAATCTCGGTGATGGACTGACCAAACCCCCATGCCCTGTCTCTCTGTGCTGTCAGTGGGAAGGATGGAGGGGCTGGGGGCAAAATGTGTTCCAAGGGCTTATTTCACTTCTCATTATCGTCCTCTGATTCTGTTAGTAATAAATTCACTTCACAAGGTAAGTTGAGCCTGTTTCACCCTTGAAGTGTTTCTTCCGGTCTTTATTTCAACTCATGAAGCCTTAATTAATTGTTGTCCTTTTCTGGACCCTCCTGAGGCAGAGGAGGGTGAACAAGCAGCTCTCATGGGTGCCTGGTGCTGGGCCAATGTCAACCATGACACCAAGTAACTATATACCTTCTGTGCCTTTTTCTCCTCTATTCTGTGCAACCAGAATGGTATCAAGGGCACCTTGCCACTGTATGTTTCCTAACATGAGCAAGGATAAAGACTTCTCCAGTTACCTAGATCAGTCAAGTCATGTGCCACTGTGAAAGTGCATTTAGGGAAGAAGCTGTTCAGGAGTATTTAGGTCACAAATCCTTTCCATCAGGGGCATCTGGCATTAGAATTATGGGCATCTGCCATTTAATGTTTGTTCTAAAAGTAGAAACAGCTTATCCTTAATAAGTATTTAGTGTACTGCATAAGACTTGGCCAAGAGATTAAATTTCAGAGTTGTTTATAGAACCTCGTTTGGATTTTTTTTATAAATACAATGCTCCATGCTGTATCTATATAAATTCAGAAAGTGTGTTTTTTATCTTACCAGGTAATAAGAGCATTCATCATCAACTTAGAACAGTGACTGTACCTCTAAAACAAAGGTACCAAGGTGATAGGATAACTCCAATCACAAAAAGCTTGGACTTCAAAAATGCCTATTTGTGAGGCAGAGTCCCATTACTGGATAAGGGGAAAACACAGGTGGTGTTGCAAGTGAAGACTTGCACATCCATGCAGCCTCCCTAGGTAGAGCATAGATTAAAAAGTGATGCGCACACCTTAGGTCTGAATTCCATGGATTGCTCCCAACAACAATGCTGGAAGCTAACTCATCAGAAGCAGTGGGAGAGCACAGAAGCCTCATACCTCTTTGTACAAAACAGGGAATATAGCAGAAAGCTTCTCAGCCTTTGAAAGAGTTGGCATTATTTTGCTCAAACATCTTTTCACCAATATAAAACACCCAGGGAGTAAGCCAACCAAATTTTCCATCATTTTAGTGCAAAGTAGAAAATGTACCAAAGGATAAATATCAATGGATAAACTGCATTATAGACAGTGCTGCAGCACTCTTTAAAGTGTATTCAACAGGATGGCTACCAGGAACAGTTCTGTCAGCTGGAGCAAACACAAATGGGCTTCACAAGACAAAGATGATCATGAGATATTCTGCAAGAGAATATTAACTAATCAAACAGACAATATACTAATGTTTGCCTTCTTTATGAGATGATCGGTTAGGAGAGTTATCTACAGAATAGGTTCATTTTATAAGAAAATAACTGGTCACAGCTTTTCCTATCATCTTGGCATGTTTTGGATATAATGTATATTTAGAGAGAGAGTGTGGGAGGTCTGTTACTTCAACGCTTGACAACAGCTTAATATTTTAGAAAAGAGAAGGTTCTATACAAAAAATCTTTTGTTATGACAGTGGACAAACAATTATTGTGGAGTCCTGGAAGACTTTTCCTTGTGTTAACCAGGAACCGGTGAGGAAAGATTTGGTAAAAGAAGCTGTTATTAACCTTCCACCAGTTTATGCAGATGCAACCCTGTTGGCTGAAAACAAACTTAGGCTGGCTGGAGCTTCTGACTTCACCAAGCAGACAAGACCGTTGCACATTTATTAGAACACCAAATCTGCAGGGTACTGATGCTTAACCAGTCACTTCATCCACTCTCACAAATAACCAGAAAAAGGAAGCTGTTAATCACAACCTGTTTGAGAAAACGTTAGGCAGGGAAAGAAAGAGTCATCAAACTTGTACTAATTCACAGTTATGTGGAGACACACATACACAAAATCTGCAACAATAACTAAAATTAGCCTCCCAGTGGCTGCAGCCACTTTCACTTTTTAAAAAAGGTGATCTGTTTCCCAGTTCTACAAATGCACACAAGAAGAGAATATAGTCCTGATAAAATGCTATTTCCAAGAGTTTTAGAGTACATTATTTTTGCATAACAGTTTATTTAAAAGGACCTCACTAATATACTAAGAAATTCAGACAAGTTTACCTATTTGGAGTGTGATAAGATAGAGCAAGATAAAAAAAGCAGGAAAATTAAGCACCAGGAAGAAGGATAATGGAACTAACAAGAGTATTATGCTTCGGATGTTAAGATGCACCAATTTGAGTTGTAAGTTATCTCTGGGCCTGCTCATTAAATCATCCAATTAAAAAGCATTTTATCACCCTCTTGCCTCCTGGTGTGATGAAGAGAGGTTCGCTGAAGAACTGCTTCCAAGCTTGCAAAACAGTACCATCAGGCCTCCAGCAATAAAACCCACACCTCATAGCTGTGGAACCCTGGAAGCACATGGGAACCACTAAAATTACAGTAAATTACAATTCAAAATAGGTAGTATGGAGCTATGTTTTGGATTTGTGATGATAACAATGTTGATAACAGAGGGAAGTTTTATTTATTGCCAAGAAGCACAGGCACAGCATCAAGGCCTTTACTGCTTCTCACCCCACACCAACAAGTGTGCTAGGAGTGCACAAGAAATTGGGAGGGACAGAGCCAGGACAGCTAACCCAAGGGATAGTCTAGATGATACAGCATCATGCTCAGCATATAAAGCAGCAGAAAAGGAGCAGGGTATATTCAGAGCAATGGCATTTGTCTTCCCAATCCCAATCACCATTGCACATAATGGAGCCCTGGGAATGGCTGAACACCTGCCTATCCATGGGAAGAGGTGAATAAATTACTTCTTTTGCTTTGCTTGTGCACACAGCTTTTGCTTTCCCTGTTAATCTGTCTTTATATCAACCCACGAGTTTTCTCAGTTTTACCCTTTTGATTCTCTCCCCAGTCCCAAAAGGGAGAAGAGAGAGTGGGCAGCTCTGTGGGGCTCAGGTGCCAGCTCAGAATAAAGAACAACAGTCCTTTTTATAAAAATTAATGATAAAACTATCAGCTGGATAATCTTCCTGCTGTGTGTTTAAATTACTTGAAAAGTACTCTGTGTCCTTGGAATAAATTGACTCAAGTACAAGAGTATAAAATGCAAGATAAGAAGAGAGATCAATAGAGTAATGTGCAGGTAAGTAGCTGAGCCAATAGATACTTATCAGTGGTAAAGCAGGTAGTTAAATACGAAGTTAAGTTCTCAGCCTAAGATGAGAACTCTGATAAATTAGAATTATATCAACCACTAATTTAATGTCAGTTAGTACACCTGCAAGAAAGTCATCAAACAACAAATGCTTCCATATGCAAAGCAGCATTAATGAAATTCATTATCAACAAAATGGGATTTATATCCAATAAACAAAGCACAATTTAATTAAAATTCCTTTTAAAAGTCAATTTTAAAATACTAGTTATGTTAAAATGTGTATCGTCTACTTTATAAAACACAGACAATTAACATTTGGAAAAAATAGGAAGAGATTTTATTATAATTAGGCAGTTGGATGATCAACCCTCCATAGGGAAACAAACAATGAAAACAAAACATTAAAACCTCCTTGTTTCAGTACTCCTTGAGTACTGAAATTGTTTTAGCAGGAAACTAAGGAACCTCCATATCCATACCTTCAGCTGTTGCACCTACCAGCATAAAGGCCTGCATTCTTCAACTAGAAAACCTTGCCAAGTGTTTTGCTTCTAAGCCAAACATTCTGCAGTGCAAGGGGGGACATAAAACCAGATCATGCTGAAAGTCAGCTCAGCAGCAGGATAAAGTGTATCTATTAGTTGTTGTGTCAAAGACAAATTACACAGTTTGCCTTAATTGAACTACAGGAAGGTTCTAAAAATACATAGCCATGTAGTCCTACTAATGAACGGATCTGCCTTACCATTTTGGCAACATAAATGCTCAGCAACAGTCTGTCTCCTGCTAAGACTCAGAGAGCCAGTCTCAATATTAAAACAACAGCAAAAAACCCAAAAAAACAACAAAAAATAAGTAACAAAAAAAACCATACTGAAAAAACCCCGCTCCGTCCCCCTGAAAAGAAACATACCTTCAGATGACTTCATGGAATACAAAATAGCTTAGGTTGGAAGGGACATTTAAAGGTCACCTAACTTACTCTGACTCATTTTTGTCAAATTTCAGATAGCCATGGGTATGCAGTCAGAAAAATGTTTTATTATTTTCTACTAACTGTGGTTTGGAATACTCCCTAAAAGTACAGTGCCATTTTCTGGCAGTTTTAAAATTTGACCACTCAATCAGGATCTTGTGGTTTATGCTGCTATTATTAAATATTTTTAAAATTTTATTCTGCAACTGGGATACTCAAATAGTAGATCTCTTTCAAAAGCATACACTAGCCTGTGTATTAACAGTGATCAGTCACTGTAAGAGTTACAGTAATGCTTGTTCCAACAAGAATCTACAGGGAGTATTTCAACATTTCAAAGTTTATGATGATCAAGGACTGAAATGGTGACTGTAAGTGGTCATACAGAGACATATAAGAAAGAACACAAGCTTGAAACTTAAAAGCCTCCTAAACAGAATAAAAGTTAAGATCTTTGCAAAGACTGGAAAAAAACTATAACAATGTCATATGTTTGATTGATCAAATCAGAGTAAGAAACGCCAATGCTCTTTTGGCAATATATTTCCCTTAGCATGTCCTTCTCCAAGCACAATAATTCCATGTAATAAAATGAGATGATAATATTTCCTAATTTTTTTTTCTATGCTGTTTATCATCAGTTCATCCAATTAGTGCTTGCAAAAATCACATCATTTTTAGGACACCTGCACTGATAAGAGTATCACAAAATTACAAGTGTACAGCTTAGTTTTCAATCGCCCAGATCATTCCACTAAAATAAAAACATTTGAAAAATGAGCGAAAGTAATAGAAACCATTTCAAAACTTAGTGTAACCTTGGAACTTTATTTTAAAACCAGAATTCAAAGTATTTCAAAAGTGAACAAAAATAAACACACCTCCTTTGAGGGAGTATGGTTGAAGTCAGTCATGAAAGAATGTATCAAATATTCTCCTCACCTTTTTGTGTATTAAAAAAAGTCTCATTTCTTTCAAAGCGACTCCAAAAAAGGCAAAATTCAGAAACTGCAAATTCCGTTTAAGGAACAGTGAATGGAAATATATCTGGGACATTACTGCAGCACTTTTAAGCTGTAAGATCCAACAGTACACTGCAGGAAAAAATCAATTTGTCAGGCTGTGAGATAAAAGGCATTTTCTCTTGCCATATTAGTGAGCACTGACAATCAAAGACTGTTCATCTGAACTACAAAGTCTGGTGAGCACTTCAAGATAGGAAAAAATATGAACAGCCAAAACTGGAAAAGGCCCTTGTAGACTATTATTAAAATAAGCTAAGAGATTTTCTTGCTTAAAAAGTAACAAACAGAAGTCATTGGCTGCAGTGGTTAAGAAGACATATGGTTCCAAGAGAGCTTCTATAAATATCACTTGCAATTGTTAGTTGATTTACTGAGTTGTAGCTTTCACAGCAATATTGCTTGATTAATATAAAAGGAAAATACATATTTTTGCACCCTCACAATGGAATTGGAATTCTTAGGCTTCTTAAAAATAGTCAACAATGATAGAGTGCACTTGGAAACAAGAAAAGTTATATGCAAATAAACTGTCTTTCATGTATATCACAATTCAAGAGCATCAACACTGTCAGCTGAGATGCTTCAATTATTCTGGGCATCAACAACTCTGATTTTCAGGGTCTCTGATTAATACTGTAAATGTCATTAATCTGAGAGGATGTTCAAATCATGTCCAAAAATCATTCTGCTTCTGCTTTTTATATAATAAGGTCTTTCTCCTGTATTCATTTGAGATGATTGCAAAGTTCAAACTGCTGCAAATTCAGGCATCAGTTATAAGACCTGAGTGGAAGACAGGGGTAGTAATCACTTGTTTGCTAAAGGTCACAGTTTTTAATAGGGCCTCTTAGATTACACTCACCGAAAGTGTAAGTCCGCAGAAGTGACTATTTTTGGATAACAGTTATGGATTTGACCTGTTATATTTACCTCTGTTTTATTGGTAATGTGTAAATTGTGTGTTCTGGTCCACAGATGGTAGGCTACGTAAGATTTAAAAGATAAATCCTGTGTCTCTCTCACTACTTTAGAAAAGGCAAAAATTTAGAATCTTTAAAGGCCTTATATATTGGCTTTATATTTACAACCAGACTAATTTGTCTTCTGCTGTGAAAACAGTTTTAGGGGACTTCTGGTAACATACCGGAAAAATTAACAGTGAGCAATTACCAAAACATTCTATCTACATGCATCAGTAAATACACAAATTCTCTATTGGATCATTCGTTTTGTATCATAAAAAGTTGAGACACCTTATTATGAGGATGTTATTATTAGGACAAGGATGTCCTAGTAAATGATTACTTAGGTTAAAGAAGCTTGAATGTTGTAAAAGAAATGTAGGGGTCTTTTTACAGAAACCCCCCAAAAGTTCAAGCAGCAGATGGTAGCAGACATTTTTACTGGTGCTGGGCTCCAGGGCTAAAAACACAAATCATATATTGTCAAATTCTTGGTGAAGGAATGCAAACTTAGGATCTGGGTAAAACAAGCTGTGTAAAGTAAAACTCAGATATAAAATGGAACTTGGGAAGCAATAGAGAAAGAGCATGCAAGATGATTGTATTAACAAACACAAAACAATAAATACCTAGCAATCCAAGAGTAATGAGGAAGAAATACTTTAATCAACATTATACTGTTTCTATCAGGATAAAGATGCAATCCTTCACCATCATTCTAGAAGGTAACTTGGCATCACTGACCATAAGAACCTAAAGAGCCTAATGCCAGAGAGGTTATATTTGAGGTCATGTTTGAGCTTTAACAAGTCATGTTTGAGTTTTAGCCCTAAAAATTTTTGAAGTTAAAAATAATAACGATAATTACAGATATAAACTTGAGTGTCTATCTGTGTGGAGTATTAAAATGAAACAACAACTTTGGTTAAATTGCTAATACTTTAATTAGATTAAGAAATAAATCTTGGCTTTGTGTATAAGGTGCATTTTTTTACTCCACATAAACTTCATGTGGTGTTTAGTTTGATTCCTTGCTCAGGGAATGTGGCTTAAATTTCAGTGCAATAAAATCATGCAAATAAAGGATTTATTATATTTCTAAACTGAACTGAAGCACTGAAAATAGAACTAGAGTCGCAAAACTAGATGTCTGGTGGCTCATAAAGTTCTTGTGATTTCAGAAGGAAAATCTTAGTCTTAAACTGTAAGTTGTCATATATGTCTCTCAGACACAGCCAGAAACTGCACTAAACCAACATAGCATCAGGTTTAAAATTACGAAGTGTGTAGGACCATGACTCAACCTCATTAGCACACAGCAACATTCTAAAAAAACAATTTAAAGGGATATTGATTTTAGTGTTGTGACTATAAGATGACACTTATAATCGAAAAAACTCACAGCTTCTGAGAGGTAAAGATGTTTTTGACAAATATATAGGGCTAGAATAATGGATTTTAGAAGTGACATAGTAAGTTGTTATTAAAGTTATTTTATAAAAGTTCATGAAAAGTGAAAAAGAAATTGGACGGTAATCCAAAGTGAGAAAAATATTTTCTATCACTGGCAAAGCTATTCATTCCAGATGACAACTTAGTCAAAACTAGAGTACGGGAATACCCAACATGGGTACACACATACACACAGAGTTTGGGGAATTACATCCTGCTGAAAATGGCACAGATGTCAATAATATCAACCTTAGTGAAAACAAACAAGCAAACAAAAATACACCACCAAAAAAAACCACCAACCAACCACAACTGCCAAGCAAAAGAAACAAACAAGGCACATGATTTGCAGGTATAATCGTGTTTCACGCAAATACTGTGTATGCAGCAGCTGCATAGGTTCATTCAAATCATCACCATCCACATTAGACTCACTCTTTCCATATGAGCACAAACTGAAAAACTACTTCAGCATAGTGAATATTAGGATATACTGCTGAAAGATACAATTAAAGTATCTGTTATAAAAATTAAAGCTTGAGGTAAATAGAGCATGGATTAATGTTCCTTTAGTTACACTCATCATGACACTTATTCAGTGTTCTGACTGGTTTTAAATTCCTGAAAAGAAAAATCTCACAAACATGGCTCCACACATCAGTTACAGATATCCTCTGGGTTTTTAGTGACATGAATGAAAAAAAAAAAAAAAAGACCAATCACACACACACAAAACAAACAAACAAACAAACCAAAACAAATAAAAACCAAACAAAACACCAACGTCCCATGTGTTTGAGTTCCATAGAAACATATATTATTTTGAACACAGCACTTACAAGCAGTACAGGGCAAGATTGGGATGCAGTGGTTATAAACCACAACATGCCATTCTGTCAATAAAGCTCAGCATTTCCATCATTCTTGCTTCTTTCAGCACATGAGCTTCCCCTAGACAATTTACAGGAAATGGAAGGGAAAATAACCAAATCATTGGAAAATTTGTTAAATATGCCATCTGGTCTTCACAGATGGGCCTGTACTGCAGGTCATGTACATCTCCTTTCCTTTGTCATCACTCACTGAAGAATTATAAGCAGGTAAAGAAATAGAAGCAATGACTCTAAAAAGTAAGTTATCAGCACACCATGTAGAGATTTAGCCACTGTCTCCACTTATATTCCACTGGGAGACAAAGGTTTCCAGGCTGATGAAACCTCACTCAAAAGGGAAACAAAATCTGTTGGTCAGAGTCAAAGTTTTGATCTGTAATGAATCACAGTGGTATTGTCAAAAACAACTGTAAGAAAGTGTATCAGAAAAATAAGGCAATAATGGCTATTGCAGAACTGCCATCACTATACTGTACAGTGTTCAAAAACACAATGAATCTTATCATCAGCGTGCCTTCATAATCCATCTGAATTATCTCCAAACTGAAAATGGCAAACAGAGGCAGAGAATAACCACCATTTTTTCAAACAGGACGGAAGAACAATTATTCATATCCATGTTTCCACTATCCAATTTTTAAATGCACTCCTTACTCTTAAGCAAATGGCATTCTGGTAACATTACAAGAATTCTGCAGCCATGAGGAATTTACAGTTTTTAAAGCACTGCACAAATCAAGAGTTTCTGTTGGTCCAACTTCCTTCATAGAGAAGTGGAAAGGGGTCATTTACTTTTAAGACAGATGCTGTTTCACATATTATTTAAAATAATACCCACCATTTACTTACCTGTATCCAGAGTTGAGCAACAAGTACCTATATGCCTTTCAGCTCACTTGGTATGGAGTGGTTTATTCAAAACCACTCAGCAGCACAACCTAGACAACTTTTCTTCTCACACTTTCAGTCTCCCATTGCATGATCATTTTCAGCCTCATAGGGAGGCAATCAGCAAAAATCTGACATTAGGACAGTGACGTAACAGAGCACTCATCACAAATCATTCTAGCCTTGGCAAAGAGTATGGCTACTGTTGAATGTATAACATGCTCTCTGCCAATGTTCTGCCACTGTGTTCTAATGAAGATTATGTCCTCAAGACACATCCATCTCTTTTTTCAGGAAAAAGGTGCTATTGGCTAATGGCTAAAAAGGCTAATGACTATTATGACCTTTATTCTCACTTGTCAGATGTCATTCACTGCCTTAATAGCTAATGCTACAATTTATATATCAATTATAAAAACTTACTTAGCTTGCAGAAGGACCAAATAATTCAAAAGTCATCATTGCATTTATTTTCTTTGAAGGAAAAAATGGAAAACATTATATTTTCTTAATGTTTCATCTAATTCATTCTACAATGTAGCCTCCTTCAGTGGAAAACAAAAAAGCTGGAATTCACACCTCTAGTACACCACCACCAAAGCCTCAGCTTGTAACAACTTCTGCAGTAGCACTTCACCAACATAGAAACCCTGTGGTAAGACTTTTTAAGGAATTAACCTTAATCAACTTAGTGAGAACAGCAGTTACTCTGCACTTAGGGCCACATAAATAAGGCAAAATTGCACCTCTGCTTCTACAAAGTAAATAGGAAAGAACTTAGCTCAAGAAAAATAAAAAAGAAGAAGAAGAAGGGGCACTTTCACCCTCAACTGCATCTTCTACAGATTTCAGACATTCAAGGATGTCCCCAGGATATGTAACAATGCATTTCTAGTAACATTCTGAAGTCTAAGTGGCTAATACATATGCACATAAACTGTCTGTCTTGTAAGTACTATTCAAGATAGCTTGGAAAAAGGACAAAAATATCAATGCAACCAACCATATGGCTATAACTTAAACTGATGCTAATACATTCATATCAGCTATGGCCTACTCAGCTGAAATCCATTTACCATGTCTATATGCAAAGGTCAAAAAATGGGATTGGGAAAAAAGTCAGAACATACAGAAACATATTTCTTCTTGCTAACACCTGTCAAGATAAAAAATAAAACCACTGACATTTGGACCAAATCATGTCAATGACTGAATTTGTAGCAAGTTTCAGTTCTATTTTGGTGATCCTCAAATATTATTTTGATGATGATACCAAGACCATTACATGCATTGAGGGAAAAATTAAAATTACCTAGTCTCAACCTTTTCTGATTGGTCTCCCCAATTCACTTCAACACCTCTTGTTTCATACTTAGACAGCAAATCTTATACACAAAAATTATCCTTTCGGTTTGCCAACAGAATGCTACGTCCAGGAACTTCCTGTGTGTAACACAAGTGCAGGCAATTAACAGCAGTGTTTAGACTGACTGACAAACACATGGTGACAGTAGAGACTTCCCACCCTGGAAGCTGCAGAACAAGGATCAATGAATTAAAACCACCATCAAAAGAGTTGAGCAACAACTTGGCTGGGGCAGCGGCACCAACATCTAGCATGGAAGACCTCTTTATGAGACCAGCATTCATTGTTTCCTCAAGAGAATCCCTCTCAGCATCCCTGTGGGATCTGTGCTCCCTACCCAGGAGGAAGAGCACCACCTAGTGAAGCTCCGTCACTGTTTCTTGGAGCACCTGAAGAATTCTGGTGGTCCTGTTCATGCCTGGTTGTCTCACCATTTTCACCAGCTGGAGCAATTGGTGGTATATAGCTCACATGAATACAGTGTATTGCAAGTGACAGAATGATGCAATGTCAATATTTTTCTCTCTGTGCCTCACACTCAGCATTTTGTCCTTGAACCTACCCCATATCCTTTAATATTGCCAAAAGTGATGAAGAACAAACGCCATGTAATGATCAGTAGGAATAAACTATTTCACAGGACACAAAGGATACAATTCCTGTTTTAAGGGGAAGTAAGAGGGATAGACCTTCAAAGCATTTAAAATTAAATATATACACATATTTTATAAAGATAGCAAGTGAAAGCCCCATGCTTTGCCCAGCATAACAGCACATCTTATTTTCTGTAATTCAAAATTGAGAGCTTCTAAACTTTGGAATACAGAACTAGAAATGATTGTCAAGTCCAGTATCCTGGAATCAAAGTTAGTCCTCAATTTCTGGAGGAAAAAAAGATATAAAGCAAAAGAATCCAAGAGACAACAGTGTTGGCTATGGCTTGCGTCACCAGCTGTGCACCACGGTGTCTGTTAAAAGGCTGATGGCATGAAAGCTACACATGCATCTCAGATAAATACAAATACAGCTACATAAATAGAACATTTCCATAGGCTTTTCTTCTGAATGTACCTCAAAACAAGATACAAACACTACCTCAATATAAGAACAGGACTTTGTGTTCAGTAAACTGCTGAACATGAACGTCGACATCCAAAAATAATGTTCTAGAAGTGGAGTTGATGGTAAAGAGAAAACGAGATCAGAAGTATTTTTTTTGCCATTCTAAACAAACTTAAGTGCTTCAGGTCATACCTGTCTGTAGAGCACCACTTTGCTTAAAGTCTGAAAATATTTTCCAGAAGCAGAGGTACTATTCTTGCAGTTTAAGTTTTTAAGAAACGAGCACAGATAAAGCACTGTATCACTCATTCATCTTTTAAACAAGCCAAAGGTATTTCTCCTCATTTTTGGAAACCAAACCAATAGATTAAATTTACTGGTTATTAGTATGGCTTCTCTACTGTGATGGACACTGGTATGTCCTCCAGATCACAGGAGCCAGAATCTAAATATTTCATACAGGTAGTGTGATGACTCCACCAAGTCACAAACATGATTTATGAAAGTATACTAAAAACCTTTGGCTCCTAGTGCCTTGAATGAGAATTTTTGTTGCTTAGTAACTCTTAAAGAAACTGAGACATTTGAAAACTAGTAATGCTGTGGGCAGCTGTATCGAACTCTTGTTTATAGTATTCTGGTTGTCTAAAACTGCATATCTATAACTGTAGTACTTTGTAGTACAAAGTACTAATGTAGTACTTTGATGAACTTAAGATACTCTGCACAAAGTAAACAGATCTTTACAGAATTCCACTAAGACTTGTTTAATTATACCACAGACCACCTATTTTGCAGATGACACGGCTAAAATACTCATGACATGCAGAAACGTTAGTGTAGTCCTATACAATAGCATTCATTATTCATGCACTAAGTTTTGCGTTTCCTACTAAGGAGCCATCCTGTTTCAGAGTTTTGAACTTATGCCTGCAGCGCTGCATACACTACTGTTATAAGTGGTTGGGCTTTCGTCACTGGCTAACACCTGTATGCTATGAAATTAATGAGTTATTTGGGCTGGGCTGGTTAATTGTTGACAAGTTGCTGGTCATTATTAATTGGGAGCTGTGGGTTATTGTTAATTGGGAGTTATGATTAAGGGAACAGCGCACTTGGATGTACGGGTGTAATGATCCTATGTAACCAACAGATGGGGGTAGGGAGAAGCCAACAATAAGGATAATGGAAGGAATTTGCTCGAAGGTTTCCATCAGAGATAATGATGTCATCGTGAACAGGATTGGACAGTTGAAGAACCAACCACACGATGCCCTTAAGGAATGATTGGCTAGGAGTGCACCCCTGAAACAGACCAATCAGAGACTCCAAAAGTGGGCCAATCAGAACAGGACTAAGATGACCTGGGACTATAAAGGGGCCCCGCAGGCTCTGCACAAGCGGAATACGTGGTGTCACGCTGCAGCACTTTGTTCTCTGGCTTGTCGTTGGGGCTGGGCTTATCCCTCCCCCTGTGTTTTTGGTTGCTGGTTTTGGGTTTGTTAATAAACCAGTTAACCTTAATTAAAGGTGACTAGCCTTTTCTTTCACTCTCATCAAGGGTTTTGTGGTATAGCCACAAAATGTTCTGTATTTCCTCCTCCATATGGACAGAAGTGTACAACATAAAGTGAATTCTCACTGTAAAATACCTGACTCAAGTTTTTGTAATTTTGAGGGTTATTCTTAAGCTTTGTCATTATTTTTGATATTGATTCTACATCAAATGCAATTGTTGGCTCCTGCTGATATCAAGAGATGCCATGAATCTATATCTGAGGGCAGAATCTAGCTTACAGAAGATTAACACTTCTTGCAATTTCTAGTTCAGAGAAGTGTAGGTGTTAAGAAGTACTAATATGTCTTTCAAAAGGCATTCAGTAAACTGCTTATTCATCCTGATATAAAAGGAAATCAGAAAAACTGTAGTTTTCTATCAGAATTAAGCTTTTAAACAGCCAATCGAAATATTTCAGTGCAATTCATTTTCATAACATGGAAGACAATGTACAACAGTGTTACATCACATACATGAGATATTGTAAAAAAAAAAACTATTACATATTTAAATACAAATAATATCTTTTTTTAATACTACCATTTGGTCACATCTATTCAATTGTGAATCAATAATCAATAGGTCTTAGAGCAGCAGGACCCTGCATGGCTGGGAGGATATGCATATATACACATGTACATTCACATTATACAACCATCTTCATCATGAAGAATAAGTGGAAGAGAAAAAAATTATTTTGGTGTTACAGGCAGCAGTTTTCACTTTCAGCTAGAAAACTCTTGTACATCTGAACTGCATTGTGAAGAGATCCTCTGTGTTTGCTATCTCTCATTCTCTGGCACAATCCTTACTACCTAGAACTTCATTCTACATTAGTCAAATAGGATTCAGCACAGGTCAGAGAAAGAAAACAAACACACAGCTCCAGCTGAAGTGATGTAGAAGAGCTAATACAGCTTCAAAATTCCAATTTTACCCAGTTTCAGTAAAAACAGTACAGGAATGCCAGGAGAATGATCATTTCACTGTGATGGATAAATTTCTATCCAGATGGTTCTTGATGCTTATTCAGCTCTTGACTGAGGTTTTTTCAGATTTAAACCCGCACATGTTTGATATGAATACTACATGATAAATTCTTAAGAGTCTTCCCCAAAAGGATTTCTCATTTGAATGACACCGAGGATCTAATAAACTTCAGTTTCATTTAACAGCTATCAAGATGTCCTCAACAGAGTAGAAACAGTACAACTATAAAAATCTTGAAAAATAAGCAACTTCATTGGAAAAATATGAGTAAAATATACATTACTGTGCCATCTTTCCAGTTTCTAATCATCAGCAATAAACTTTTAGCCAGAAGTATATTTGAGGGAATAACAGCAAGAAGGCAATAACAGTAAGAGAAAGCAAGAGTAATGTCTCTGCTTTTTGATGCCCTGACCACCTTCACAGACAAGGCAGCTTCTCTGAAACTAAGCCCATAAAACTGTCTTCTCAGAGATACACCCAGCATTATGAACTGAGAAAGATCCACAGCAGCATCTGACAAAAGAAGCTTTCAAATACAGATAAAAACACACACAAGCACAAAACCGGCCCCAAATTTTTGGAGGCTAAATAGTCCAAATGCCACAATCCCATTCTGTCAGTTAAGAAGTCTTATGTTATCTAATAAAAGCTTCCCCTGACAGCTGCAATGGATTTATGAGATGATCCCATACCTGTTTCTACAGCTTTATTTCTCAGCAAGTCTGCTCTCCTGCACTAACCCAGGCTGTTCTCACGCTCCAAATGAAACTGCAGTTCCCAACCCTGCTTCTCAGACATTTCAGGTCCAATGTCCCCTGTGGCTTCACAGCCAGCCTCATTCCCACTGTATCTATTCCAGTTACTCTTATAACCAGCACGTACTTTAATAACTAGCTCAACCTTTTTTATCTTCAGCTTTTAGTTGTAGCTGGTGGCAATCTCTCACCAAAAACCAAAATTCTCAGGTGATCCCTTCACCATGGGAAATTGCACATGTACTTTTTCTTCAATGCATCATCATCTCAAAGTTTCACCTGAAGATATTTCTCTGAAGTGGTCCATCTCTATGGGTACTAAGACCACCCTCAAAGTTTTCTTGCCTTATGCATTTTGATAAGGTTCATATTAACGCTATTAAATCCAGACTTTTCTTGCCCTACTACTGCAATCTATTTCCATTAAAAAAACAGAAGGGAAAAAAAAATAGGAATAATGGAAGCCATTCCAGGTAGTATTTTGTAGTCTTAGACCTAATGACTCCCTCTTCTTTAGAAAATAGTTTACTCCTTTTTTACCAAAAATAAAAGAATTTTTAGCTTTTCCTCTGCTCTGTCACACCTCTGTTTACCTATCTGTAACACAAAGAATAATTCTATGTATCTCTTTCACAAAACCTTTATTTTTTACAGTCATGGTTGAAAAACAGCTGTTGTTCACACTCTATATTACTATATACCTGCACTGTTGACCTTTCCACGACATTGTAAGAAAAGTTTTAAAGCATGTTAAAAACAATAAATATATTCTGCTGTTTGCTTTGGTTTGTTCTTTGTAGGCTGGACCTGGGATTTTTTCTTTTTTAACTAGCGGCAAGCAAGACCAAAAAGTCAAAATTCTCAGCTGATCATTTTACTGTGGAAATTAAGACAAATTTCTTCTCTTTTAGCAGCTGTTACAAACTGATTTGAAGAAGTGGGTATAGTGCTTTCTATCCTAAAAGTTACAACTATGCTTCAATTTGTTTGAGATTCCTGAATATGGAAAACAGAATATTTTTAAAAGTTGTATTTACATGTGAGTATTTTGTTGTATTCAACAGTATAGTCCATATCAGCTTTGGTGAGGATCTTTCAAATATTATATGATAGACCTTGCTATAAAAATTCCTGCAGTCCACAAAGAATGTTTTAATCCTGAACTACAAGAAAACAAAACTCCAAAACAAACAATTTCTGCCTCGATATTGCACGTCACTCTCAATAGCATCATTGTTTCCATAGCTACAAATGTAGACTGCTTCAAAGGAAAGAAGCAGAGAAACTGAAAATGACAATGCACAATCAAAACAGGCACATACATTTTTCAGATGGCACATGTGGGATGGAAGGAAGTAACATGGTGGCACAGAATGCTGTGGGGTTTTTGCATTTGACAGTAATGCCAGTGATACAAGCATATCAAGCTCAGAAGAGTAAGCAGCAGTAAACGTCTCACTGCAGTATCACTTGATGTATTTCTACACCTAGTGGAAGGAAGAGGAGAACAGAAAGGATGGAAAAACCAGCAGGAATCACCAAAACAGGGCAAGTGCCCCTCTCGCTGATCTAGCCACCTGCAGACTCAGACACTTTTTTTTAATCAAGTTTCTTTGGAATATTCAGTCATTCTATATTGTTGTAAAGACAATCAAATCCTTTATACTGCTTTTATCATAAATTATGACAAAATTTAGATACGTGCTACACCAAGTACTAACTATAACCATTCCGGGACAGGATACAGCAAAGTGAATCTGCACAGAGGATAGAGACAAAACAAGAGGGTGAGAGCGTACAGGGAAACAAAAGGCACTCCACAGTATCTAGCAACTATTCTGTCCATCTCTATTAAGTTCCTGCTCTCTAATTTCCCTGTGTAAAAGCTTACTTTACTATCAAACAGCTACTCCAGGACTACAACATTCTCATAACTTATTGGATAGAAAGGTAAATTCTTTTCTACCTACAGCAGGAATTTCTGAGGTTCACAAGTGTGGACCTTTCCCCATCAATTCAATAATGATATGTGTTGGAATAATACCAAGGTCACCAGCCAGACTCACACCAGTGCCACTCTTCTTCTCAGAAGAAGAAACAGCATAATCTAGAGGTATAGTGTAATTTAATACATACAATTTTAAGTAAATTTATAAACACAATAGGAAAAAGTCACACAAAAAACCGCCCACACTACTAAACTCTCGGACCTTAGAGCACCCTGACTTTTCCTAATTAATGTAGCAACAAGATACCTTCATAGATTGTCATGGCATATTCAGAAATGTGTAGTCATCAGAGTGATTCTTCCCTTCTCAAAGTGAGTGACAGAACTTAGAAAAATCCACCTAAAATGTCCTTCCTGAGACTTGCAGGCTCTAAGGAATACAGTTATCCATGTCCCTGCATGGCTACTGCTCATTTACAATAGCATTGGAAAGTGTTGTGCTTTGGAGGTGTGGTTTCTATGAAGAATATCAGATCATGTTAAACTGAGAAGTTTGAGATTACAAATTCAGCCCTTGTTACACATTAGTACTGACATATATGACCTTCCACAGTTGTCACATAAATAGAACAAACACCTCATTATCTTTATTAGAACATTGAAAGCCCCACTGTTAGTGATTCTGATGAGACTTGGCAAAAGTTATTTTTATATTTGGGGCAGTGAGGAAGGTAGAGAGCCAAAATCTAAATCACCAGACATATCCCTTCAGACAAGGATAATCTTATTGCTATGAAATAGAGCTATCAGCTCTCAAATGGAAGCTAGTTCAGACAGCAATACAATAACCATTAAACTTGCAAATCAGAACTCCTAATACTTGCAGCATATGTTTGACTAAAAAAGTAAGGAAAGCGCAGACCAGAAAGATAAACAAAGGTTTAGCAAAAACAGCAGTAGTTCTAAAATAGAAGTTTCTCACAGAAAACTCTTTTTTTTTTTTTTTTTTTTTTTTTTTTT
>VZTN01030589.1:0-24827 GCA_013400515.1 Erpornis zantholeuca | reverse complement strand
AAAAAAAAAAAAAAAAAAAGTCCAAAAACCCCCTAAAAACCAAAGAAACGCCAAAATAAAATAAAAGAAATAAAATTAAATAAATCTTCTCTGGAGGGTTGTGTTGGTTTAACAAAACCTTGCTTGTCAGGGAAGGAGAAAAAAAAGGTGCTTGAAATTTCTATGTCTGGCACAGAGCCAATTGCTGAAGGCTCTGATGATGGGCAGGTTACTAGCCCAATTAAACAAGTTGGTAAGGCCTCTGTGATGACATATTTAAGAAAGGAAAAAGCTTAGGAAGCTCTCTTTCTTCTCCCACTGAGGGGTGAGGTGGCCACTGGTACCCGTGCAGCCAGAACCCTCCCAAGGCCAGGACCGGGTGACCAATTCCCTCCTTAGGTGAGGACCATGTGGCTGGGCCACTCCTGAGGCTGGAGCCACCCATGGGGTGCCGGCAGGGACCACGTAGCCAGCAGTGAGAAACATGGCTAGAAGTTCCCCTATGTGGAGCCCAGACAAGACCAACCTCTCAACTGCAACTTACAGACCCCAGCTTTCTTCCATCTCAGAGGAAAAGGAAAAGTGAGGACACGTGAGGAAAACCAACATGGTGGCACTGAGGTCAGTGACAAAAAGGAGAGGGAGGAAGTGTTCCAAATGCCAGAGCTGAGATTCTTCTGTGAGCTGTGGTGAGGACTATAATACAACAAACCCTTTCCCTATAATTCATGAGGTGCATGGGGGCTGCAGAGATCCACACGCAGCCCATGAAGAAAAGCATTCACGCTGGAGCACGTGGATGCTGAAGAGCTGTAATCCAGTGAGGAAGTCAAACAGAGAGAGATGACCCTTGCTTTTAAAGATCAAGGAAGAGAGCCTTCACTTCCAAACTAAAGCAGCTCATCCTTAAAAGACTAACCCCCGTGAACTATTATGGACCATACTGGCAGTTGTGAGAAGACTGCTTGACCCATGGGAGGGATTTCACATTGCAGCAAGTTTAGGCAGGCTGTTGCTTGTGAAAGTTAAAACCATGCTAGAAAAGTTCACAGAGAACTATCTCCTGTGGGAAGGATCCCATGGCACAGCAGAAGAAACTCTTTTCCTCAAGCATACTGAAGAAAGACTTTTAAGAAGTGAAATACTGACCAAAACCCCATGTTTTGTTTCCTTGCATGATTGAAAGAGGGAGAGACTGGGAAAGAAAAGTGTTCTGAAAGTTTGCTTTGGTTCTCATTACCCTTTTTACTTTTAATTCTGTTAATAGTAAATATTCTTTATACTGTTTATGTTTTGAACCTGTTTTGCCTTAAAGTGTTTTTTACAATAATTCTTATCTCAACTAATGAAGTTTCCATGTTAATTTCCCCTCCTCTGCTTAACTTTAGCAGAGAAAAATGAGTAGACGATTTTTCATGGGTATTTGGCACTTAGCCAGCATCAAAACCCACCAGGTAGAAAATGAGGCAACTTACAAGCTGGTTGATTGAATGAGTTTAAAAGTCATGACCCATAACCAGATGAGGACACCTACCTGCAAATAAATAAAGTTAAGCAAAGAGAGACAACAAATGCATTGTGTCCATCCAAATTCTAGTTCTATTCCTCTATGTATTTTCATTTTTTGAGATTCTTAAAGAAAGGGATGAAGAAACTAAACAAAGGGAAGATAAGAAGGATGGATGGATGGATGGATGGATGGATGGATGGATGGATGGATGGATGGATGGATGGATGGATGGATGGATGGATGGGGTTCTGGTAGACTCTAATGTATTTGTGAACCTTTTCTGAACACCTTCCCTCGAAAACTTCCCTTTGGAAATCCCACTTCCAACAGCCAAAACAAGGGGAGTTCAGATCGAAGATGTTTCTGACCTGTAGATTCTGTTCTTTATACAAACATTAAATATGTTTTTCAAAACCAAGAACTAGGGCAAACACTAAGTTGCAGTTAAAGTACAAGGTAGTCAAACTTTTTTTAAGTTAGCAACATGACTGAATATTTAATGTTTTCTCTCCATACAGGTAAAGGTTGCTAAAGGTTCTCAGAGCAATTTAATGGAATGATGGTGGAAGCTGTTTATGCTCAACTCAGAAAAGCAGGAATCTAGGGTGAAATGAAGAGTTAATTTCAGAGACATTGCAGTGACATTGACAAATTATTTTATGCTTGTCACCATGGTGGCAGTTGAAAAAGTGCCTCCATTTTTTTAAAACTGGAAATTATAGATAATGAAACACCATGACTTCTATCTTAATCCTCAATTATTGCATGCATAAAAACGCCACCATTGAGTGCCTATATGCTGTTAAACTTGATCTGGATCTTATCAGCTCAATGTATGCAGCTGGTTTCCATGCCCATTTTAAAAGACTCCTGCTCTGTGACTATTCTCCCACAAGAATAGCAATTATGCATTTGATTTTAATAAGTGGTATCTACCCACAAGTCTCTGGGTACTTACAAACAGTTATATAGGATTTTTAACTTCTTGTATGTGGGCTGAATAGTAGTATTTGAAAATCATTACTGCTCAGAAACACAAGCTCATGCATTTTCCGTCCTCAAAGGAGTAAGAAACAGCCAGGGGCAAACCTCACTTCTGTGATAGGATAAAGTTCATTGGCAGCAGAGTTAGCATGTAGATAAGCTATTAGGTGTATAGTGAGGACATGAACTCCCTAGTGTGATGTCGAGAGTCATTCAAGAGCTGCCTGCTTGCAAAGACCTAGTTTGTGGCAGTGGCTAAGGCAATGCTAAGAATAGTGCTGCAGGAATCCTCAAATCCTTCTTCCCCACAGGTATTGGGAATATTACTTCAATCAGAGATATCAGTAGCAAAAGCAGTTCTACCACTAAAGCCAGAGAATATGTTATTTTCTGTTTCTCCTGCTTTGTGCTGAAATAGTAACACACGGGAGGGACTATCTCACATTCAGCTTCAGGAAAGACACATTCACAGAAAAAGGTAGCACTGACCAAAGTAGAAGCAGCCTTATTTTTCACTATTAGAGAAGGTTTGTGTTGATATCAATCTTAAAAACTGCTCTCCAGGATCTAATTTATAGTATTTTGTTCTTAAGAAAGGCTTAGCACCAGTATCAAGGTAGCAATTGGAATGCTATTCCACTCTATAACTACTTCAAAGGGAAATATTTTGCCTTTAGTTAAGACTTTTCAGGTGAGGTATAACCAGGGTTAACACTTTTTTTCTGCATAGTAGCCTATATTAATATGTCAGTCTTTTACTTGTGAGATTAGCAATAAATAAATAAATAAATAAAGTGCTGCATCTTGTGCAGTCTAGTTGCCTTCAGTGCAATAGGTCATGGAAAGAGAAGATAAGAGTGGAAACAGCTGAAGAGCTCCTTAACAAAGGAGCATGTTAAGCAGGGAGATGGAATTTTCTGTAAGAAATGCAGGGGAAAACAGAAAAAGAAAAAATGTAAGGAAAATAAAGCAGAAGAGAATCAAGCAGTAGAACTACAAATGAAAGGAAAAGCAGAGAAAATAACTTGACTGCTTAAGAAAAAAAAAAAAAGGCAGACTGTCTAGGATAAAGTAATGGAGAAGCAATTACTGAATGTTTTACGTTTTCAGATATGCTATTCTATTTGATCTCTTAGAAGAAATCCTCCCTTCAGTTGTCTTAATAGAACAAAAAAGCACCAAAACCTACACTCTCCTTCATACAGCACATTTGTAAGATGATCCAAGGCTGCTTTCCTTCACATCCTCTAAACTGGAAGACGATAAGCTGGCTATTTTCTCCTACTAATAAACAGCGTTTACAAAAAAAACACAACACAAGTACTTTAGCAGTGTTTTTCCTGGTGCTCTGAAACACTGGCCTATCCTTCTGTAACAGATCTGAATATTGTCCTCATTTCTATGCCATCAGTAGCCATTTTGCTTTTAGCTTTCATTTTCTTTTCTTTTTTCTTAACTTAAAATCTGAACGGAGAGGCTTTTAATACTTCCTACTTAGTTTCTTTAAATAAAATATAATGTTAAAAGTGATGCATCAGTGACATGCATTAATCATGACTAAAAGCTGTGACCATGGCTACATGAATAAAACAAATACATTAAGGGTTTCTCTGATGCCTCGTCTTCTTCTTCCCACAGTCTGGATGACTGAATTTTTTTACTTCTTTACTCTAAAGAGGTCACTTGGGGTTCAGTTGTGTTA
Organism: Erpornis zantholeuca; assembly: GCA_013400515.1. Classification (NCBI taxonomy): domain Eukaryota; kingdom Metazoa; phylum Chordata; class Aves; order Passeriformes; family Timaliidae; genus Erpornis; species Erpornis zantholeuca. The sequence goes on along the minus strand of VZTN01030589.1, from coordinate 20,652 downwards.
AACACGTCAGTATTTCTTACAAGCTTGTACCACAGCTCGTTGTTTCTTTGGCTCAACTTCTACTAAAGTAAGGTTTTTTTCCCCCCTTTTTCAGTTACTTCAGTTGTAATAGAAGATCGTTGAACAAGTGACAAAAAAGAAGGCAGGAGCGGGAAAGAAACGGTAGTATATCACAGCACTCCCCCATGATACAGGTGTAAGTAATGGAATTCTATTTCAGTACATGCTGCTAACTGCAACACAACTATGGGAATCTGAATTACTTGGAATCTGAATTACTATATTCCTGGAAATTAGAATAAATCTAATCCCTCCCTATGCTTCAACTCAACCACCTGCCTATGCAGAAGTGAATAAGATTTAGGTAAGTTTAACATTGTGGCAAAAAGGACTGTTGGTTATATTTATTACAGAAATAAATAATATTTGCCAGAACCAGAAATGTAGTATTGAAAAACATTGCAAAATTTTGACATGTAGCTTTGTTTCTCAACAGCCAAATTTGACCACCTCTAAAGGATTTCACACACATAGGCATATACTGTCTTACCTCAAAACAATGACAACATGACTAAAGAATGTATTTCCCAGACCTCTGAATTATACTGAAATTAAGTATTCAGTATAAAGAAAGGTAGAAAAGTGATTCTGAATTTCCCCATATCTGGGGAATATTATTAGTATCTTAGTGCAAAACACTGAGCTTTCAGTCACCATACTGGTTGAGGGGAGAATGATCCTCAAAAGGGACTGCCTTTCCAGCTCAGTCTTAGGACTCTTTCTTGGGACCTATCAGTTTTTCACTCTATCTAACCTGACAGCCAGTACAATTGAGTATCCTTCTCATCCAAGTGATGCAACAACCTTTTTACGAGAAATTCCCAAATTTGTGGTCAATATTGCAAACGGCATGTTTGCAAATAAGTACAATTGTAGTGAACTGACATTATCTGAAGAAAAAAACATTTCCAGAATGTTCTGTCTGACCAGCAGCACAGCTCCTTCCTGTAGTACTGTATACACAGTTATTAATCCTGAAAATAAATTCAGGCCTGACTGGAAAGTATAAACAAGGGGCTGACTGAAGCAATACCACCTTACTATTCCTTTAAAATCCACTGGACTACCTAGGAGTGCATAATTACTAATTGACTGGGGGAATGAGGCCAATTTCAGTTTTCCTGGGTGTATCTGTTAATTTACTACTTACATGCGTGCATTTACAGAACTGGAGACTGAAGTCTCCCACTAATATACAAAATGTTATTAAATGGCCTCTAAATTTAGAATCAGAGTCATTTAGCTTGGAAAACACCTTTAATATCATTAAGTCCAATGGTTAACCCAGCACCACAAAGTCCCACCACTAAACCATGTAACCAAGAACCACATATATACATTTATTCAGTACCTGCAGGAATGGTGACGCAACCTTTCCCTGGGCAGCCCATTCCAGAGCCTGAGCACTCTTTCTGTGAACAAATATTTCCCAATATCCAAATCAGTCTCCCCTGCAGCAACTTGAGGCCATTTACTCTTGTCTTATTGCTTGTTACTTAGGGAAGAGACTGACCCTCAGCTGGCTACAACCTCCTTTCAGGTAGTTGTAGAGAGCAGTAATATCCCCCTCTGAGCCTCCTTTTCTCCAGTCTAAACACTCCCAGCTCCCTCAGCTGCCCCTTGTAAGACTTGTGCTCCAGATGCTTCACCAGCTTCCTTGACCCTCTCTGGACACACTTCAGCACCTCAATGCCCTTCCTGATTTTAGGGCCCAAAACTGGACACAGGATTCGAGGTGTGGGCTCACCCAGTGCCAACTACAGGGAGGCAATCACTGCCCTGGTCCTGCTGGCCACACTATTGCTGATACAGGCCAGGATGCCATTGGCCTTCTTGGCCACCTGGGTACGCTCTGGCTCATCTTCAGCTGAATGACCCCAGATCCTTTTCCAGTGGGCAGCTTTCTAGTCACTTAATGGGGTATTAGGCTAGATGCGCTAGCCAAAAGAAGGGAATGTATTACACTTAACATTTGCACCCATTCTTGGGCCTATTCTATAAAAGTTTACCAGTATGAGTGCTGAGTAGTTCAAATTCTCTGTACAAGGTTTGCTATCCAGACTCTTGCTTGCTATTAGCTTGAATCAGACTGTCAACAAAGCAGATTTTTGCTCTCAGCAAAGAGCTTTATGGAATTATACATCTCCATCAAATTTGACAGATTTGAATTACTGACCTAGAAATGAAAACATTCATATTCCTTTACCAATTCCCAAAGCAATCCCTTTTTTTACTATTACAATTTAATTAACTGTGATGGAGAAAGGATTTCAAGATTGGGTTCACAGCACTCCGTTACGTGCATTTTTGCCTCCTTAAGCATGGATGATTTCTAGACTTAAGGTGTAGCAAAACTTGACTATTTTTGTAAGAACAGACACCACAAATGAAAGACATAGGAATAATTACTTTTAGCTTAAAAACAAACAAACAACAACAACAACAAAAAAAAACAACAGAAAGAAGGAGATCTAGAATACATCAGAATACAAAAGAATTTAAGTATCAGTCCAGAAAATTTAGAATGAAATCATAATCTGAATGTCCCAAGGTGAAGCCTACTGAAGAAGAGAACTGATGCCTATTTCCTATTATTAAGTTGCTCACAGGTGATGTCCATTTTTCTAGTGGACAGTGAGGCTAATTAATTCTTCATAACTGTATTTAACTCTTCAATATTAAATATTGTAGTAGGTTGACCCTGGCTGGGTGCCAGACACCCACAAAGGCCTCTCTATCACTTCCCTCCACCACTGGACGTGGGAGAGAAAATGTAACAAAGGATTCATTAGCTGAGATAAGTACTGGGAGAGATCACTCACCAAATACCATCACAGGGAAAGCAGACCAGAATTAGAGATATTAACTGGGTTTATTACTAACAAAACCAGAGCAGGATAGTGAGAAGTAAAATAAGACCTTAATATTACTTTCCCTCCACTCTTCCCTTCTTCCCATCTCTGCCTTCTCTGCCAGTCAATGGGGGATAGTTCATCATATATTTTTTCTGACACTGCTTAGGGAGAGGAGCCTTTCCTCTGCTCCAGTGTGTCTCCCATGAGAGATAGTTTTCCATTAACTTCTGCAATGTGAGTCCATTCCATGAGCAACAGTTCTTCACAAACTGCTGCAATGTGGGTCATTCTTGATGGGTGCAGTCCTTCAAGGACAGCCTGCTCCAGTGTGGGTCCCCCATGGGATCACAAGTTCTACCAGGAACCCTGCTCTAATGTGGGCTCCTCCTTTCCATGGATTTGCAGGTCCCTTCCAGGAGGCTGCTCCAGCATGGGTTTCCCATGGGTTCCCAGCCTCCCCTCAGGGAACCTGCTCTGGTGTGGGTCTCCTCCAGGGGCTGCAGGGGCACAGCTGCTTCACCATGGTTTGCACCATGGGCTGCAGGGGAATCTCAGCTCTGGCACCTGGAGCACCTCCTCCCTGTCCTTCTGCACTGACCCTGGTGTGTGCAGTTGTTCCTCTCACATGTTCTCATCCTGGTCTTCTCTGGCTTCAATTACAACTGCACAATAACATCTTTTTCCTTCTTCTTAGATACATTATCATATTACATGGTGCCATTTTACAACCATTTCTAATTGGCACAGCCTTGGCCAGCATCATGCCCATTTTGGAGCCAGCTGGCATTGTCTCTGCTGGACATGGAGGATGCTCCTGGCAGCTTCTTACAGAAGCCACCCCTGTAACCCCTCCACTACCAAAGCCTGGCCTGTTCTTCAAACAAGTAAAAAATCAACTAAATATTTGGAAAATTGATAAAATTTTGGCAACGTTTCCTTGGAATTTTTTTTAAGTTGATCTTTTAATATTTTAAAGTAAATATAAAAGGAAGGGTTTTTTAAAGAAAATGCTTAAATTAGGCAATGTCTAGATTAATGGGTTCTAAAATGGGCAAAACGTCTTGAAAATGAATCATTAGGACATGAGGAAAAACAGAGAAAAAAGTGAATAACAAAATAGCTGTGGTCTTAGATAATGCATAACCTTATTAATTAGCTAGAGCTAAATAAATGATAAGGTTTTTCTTGATATTTGAACTTTAGTAGTATGCCAAAAAAACCCCAAAAAACCCCCAAAAAACCCTTGGTTTATTAATATTGCAATTATATGGCAAATATGTCAACTAGAATAGTTGTCTCATTCACCAAAGGTGTTAAGAATCATCTCACTTAAGGTCCTTACCTTAAGGACAGTACATCTAGGAAATAGTTATCCCCAACCACATAAAGACCCCATCGTTACTGTTGTGATTTATGGGGATAATGATGTTACTGATTTGTAAGAAAATATTTCAGTTTTATCCAGCTTCCCTTTTTCATCTCCAGCTGTATTGAAAACATAATTTTTCTGATTATGACCAGAAAAAAACTAATCCAATATGTACATGTGTTGTGAATAAATACATAAAATATAAGAACCATTCCCATTGTAGTACGTATATGATATAAAATATACTCCTATTGTACATTTCAACTATACGTACACACATTCCAAATACAGATGCAGGTGCATTACCCCTCAACACTCGATATTCTACAAGTCATACATAGAATTCTTCTACCACGTTGTTTTTCTGTTGTTTCTGAGTGTAGGTAGTTGGTGGGAGATGCTTTGTCTTTGGGAATTTTCAACCTTAATTTTTTTGCCATTGAAGTTTGGCAAAAAAGGGATTTCTGTGTTCTAGGAAACTCTAGTGATGTAAAACATTTCCATTTTTAACCAGACTTTTCTTTTACTGGAAATATTTTTTTTTTCATCCTAAAAAATGACAAGTTGTCCTGGTTTGTTTCCTTGTTTTATCATATTTGATAATTTAAAAATAAAACCAAACTGATTTTGAAATGAAGTCTTTAAATTGCTCATTTTTAAAACTTCATATCAAAACCTTAGTATTTTGAAGAAGCTTAAATGAACTGTGTGACAAACCCTAAGCCACAAGGATGGCCTTCTGAAAGTTAGGTGCCTCAACTCTCCTTTTTCTGCAATCAAGGAAATGAGAGAGGCACCTCTAAAATAGGAGCAATTGATTACCTCAGGACAGGTTGAATCAGGCTTCACTTATTATAGGCAGATTCATGATACTTGCCTATATAATTGCTGAATTTGTAAACAATTAAGAAACAAGGTCTCAAATCTGAGTTTTTCTGCCAAATACGGGTTTAATGCAGCCTCACCTTAGATATCAATAAGGTGATTTGATTTTTGTCCCCAAAGTAATTTTAGTTCTTGAAACAGTCCAAGAAAGTTGACTAAACGTGCAATAGTTGGCATGGCACTTTCAGCTTCTATGTTATGAGGTTTGTCTACATTGTGTCTGTATTCCTCTGAAAAGGTGTGTGCTGGATGGAGTGATTGCTCCTCCTGTAGAAACAGCCAAGCATCAGTCACAGCAAAGGCATCCACACCAGCAGCTCTGGGAAAGGCAGCAGGGAAAGTCTCGGGACACCCTTTACTTCTTATCTTGTATATCGTTGGTACTACTGGCTCCCATCTCTGGGGCAGATCACAGAGATGCCAGAAAGAGAACTCTTCAGAGACCAAAAGGGACCTGGTAGAGTTTGTTCCAACTCGAGGTCACTGATGTGACAAACAAACTAGCTTAGAAGTAGGAATCTGCTTGCAAGGCCATGGTGGGAGAATATCTTATGAATTCTTATAATTTCTATTCCATCCGACCAATCGCTTGCAGCCTTTTTTGTTTAAAAGTTCTGAAAACAATTTTTCACTTACACCTTTTTCAGCTTTAGTGTTCTGGAAAACTTTCTACACAGAAAAGGTCTGTAAAAACCTGAAGTTTTGACTGGCCTGGGTCAAACAAGACATCTGACTAGATTTTACAATGATGATTGGACTGAATTATTGGAAAGACATGGGAGAAAAACTGGAAAGAAGTAAAATTTAAAATGCTGAAGGACAATAAGTAGGGTCAATATAATGCTCAGTAAATGAGTTTAGGTGACTGCAACAGCAATATCCTGCAATGACTTCAGAGGAGCAAGGCTGCTATAAGGAAGTCTAGAGAACAGATGTTGTCATAGTTAATGTAGGCAATAATAAAAGCTTGCACAAATGTTTTGACTGCATGCACAGTTGGACTGACAAGGTTTGAGAGAAACCCAGTGAAAGCATCCCCCTTGAGACAGCAGGAGTTTAAGCTTGACATTAGTGAAGTAATTTGGAGAACTATGATGTTTCTGCCTAAGATGGAAAATGAATTACTGAAATGTTTTGAAAGAGAAGATCAAGAGATTAATTTTGGCCATAATGAATTTAAAATAACAGCTGGATGCAGTTATTTGTGAAAAGCAGACCAAGATCCTTTGCTGGATGAAAGGTAATAGATCTTCCACGGAAAGACACATTTTCAAGTAATTTAAATATTGTTCCCATACATACTTGAAAACTAGTGAGCTGTATTTTTACTATAGCCTGGAGGTCAAAATAGCAGTCAAGAGGGCATGAACAACATAAAAAAAATTAATTTGAAGGTGTTGATAAAATAATGAAGTCAATGTTATCAGTACAAGTAAATATATCACTTCTGAAACATTTATTTACACACAGTTGGAATTATATTCAAGAGATTCACTAATTAATTCCTCCCAACCCTCTCAGATGTCCAGCTGTAGCCAGTAATACATCTAATATTATGCTTTAAATTTACACAAGTTTACAGGTCTAAAAGGTCTGCATCTCTTCAATAAAATATATTAATTGTATTTTTCTTCTTCTCCCTCCCACTTCTACACTTTACTGGTAGGCAGTTCATCTGTTGAAATACATTGAACGTTTATATCTAAAATAAATATTCATAATGCAAGATTTTAATAAACTGTAACAGACATTTTTATGATGCCACTAAAAAACCAAGTGAATTTAATTAAAAAAAGGAGATGAAAGAATGTGAATTGACATAAGCTTGTTTCATACAGAGTGCCATAATAGATTCAAGAGCCACCAGAGATCAAGGAAAGGGAGGGATGAGAATGGAAAGCAATTTTTCTGGAGGGAATTTCTCTTGCTGGAATTATAGTGAATAGAAAGAAAACCAGAAAAAATAATAAGAAAAGGTTCAAGAGCCTCTGTAATAGATAAACTGCATAGATAAACCAGGGACTTTTATTTTTTTAAGGAATGCTAGCCTCCATATATTTGAAACCCCTTCCAGTTTCTCAAATTTTATGATTGCTTTAAACTCTAGATCATAAAAACAGAATCCTCCCATGGTTCATCAGTTTTCAGTCTTTCTCTTTTCCATCTCTCTCACATAGAGAAAAAAATCAGAGCATCTGGTTTTCCAGTTTGGAGTTGTGCCCTTGGCTCTCGATAAATTAACACATGATCAAACCCATTTGCACCTGTGCAAACTGGTAGTCTCTAGCCAATGGGTTTTTTTTGGTTTTTTTTTTCAGTTGGTTCTGCTAGATTTAGCTAAACTTTGAAAAGTCAAGACCAAAACTAAAGCAAAAACAAGCTGTCTAAATATTGACTCATAGTATGTTTATTGAACACATTCTAATTTATTTATTTGTCTATTTGCATTTCTTGAAATCCAAAAATTTTCATGAAGGAACATTGTATGTTAATAATGCTTTCTTGTCTTCACAACCAAAAGATGTGAACATTAAGGGTATTAACCTTCTCAGACACTAAAGAGAGAACATTTGAAAGAAATAGTTAAGTAGGAGTCACACAGACTTTACCCTCCTTTACATATTTTCCTACAATAACCCATAAACACCACGTTTGCCACATGCTTCCCAAATCTATAAAAATATGACTCTATAACCAAAACAACATTTTCTTTAATGGCAAAACAGTGTCTCAGAAAGACACAGGTATTTTTGCTTGAAAATAAAGACCAGCAGGTGATTTAGATATCATGAGGAAAAGTTAAGGATCATTATCACTGGCAAAAAAAAAAAAGTATACCGTTATCATAATCAAACATCAAGAAGATTATGGCTGTTACAAAATGCTCTGTTTCAGGTGTTTCTTGAACATATTTCTTATGTAATAGATCTGCTTATCTCACTTTAATTAATTTAATCTTTGTACTCAGTCTCTACTGTGTGTTCTTCAAACAATACATTAGCATCTATGCTTTCAAACACAAGTTCATTTTAGCTAAACCTTATTTAGTTGCAGGATGGGCATCTCAAAGCATACTGAGAATGGGTTCCAGTATCCAAAAATTGATGTGATATAATGTAAAGCAAAGATTTCCACCGTCTCTCAATATTAGAACTCATAAGCTCTACTTATGAGAGCAATAGAACATATTTACTACAGCAAATATAAAGTCATTGTTCTCCTTAGTTTAGGTACAGAAATGCACAATCCATTTACAGTGGTGTACTTTGCAAACAAGCCTTCTGAGGACTGTTTCTGCCGTGTTTATTTCTTTAGAAATGGTAAACTACTAAAGTATTTGGTCCAGATAAATAAATTATGGAATTTTCAGAAGTTAAAAATGTGTCTTTGTTTTCTATATCTCAGCTGGTAAAACAGATTCCTTGCCAACCCAGTAGCTGCTTGTAAAATAAACTCAGAGAAGGAAAATCAATCATTTCAACTTGTTGCAAACATGAACTCCATGCAACTAACCTGTTCTTCATATGACCACAGCAGTTGTCTGCAGATCTTTTCTGTTCAGGGTGATTACAGTTTAACTGTCTGTCCTGTCTTCTCTAAACAACTTTTTTTTCAGCTGAGTGACACAGTCTCAAGTGCATTGCTTGAAATAATGCACAGGGTTAAAGGAGGAACAAAATTATTTGAATAGTCAAGATAAAGCCAGACAGAGTTTAAGATTTGTGAAATTTATTAACAATAAAAGACATTGTATTTCCCTGACTTTTTTTTCCTATTACACATATAGACCTGTTGCAGCTATAGTAGTACAAGCGGTCTGCAGAATTTTTATGTACTTTTGTCCATGAACATCGAAGAAAACAGATTTTCGATCAAACCACAAGTCATGATGTGTCAACTCCTTAAAGAAAAACCTGAGTCTGCATATGAATATTGATGTGATAGATGAGCTTCAAATGTTCTTTCCTACTAAAGCTGCAGTCATTCAATCAGAAAGCTGTTGAGAGTACAAAATGGTGGGGGTCTATCACAACCTGTGAATAAGGAACTTCTGGCAGCTGAAGATGTCTTCAAAGTGAACACATCAAATGACTTCTAGCCTACCATATGTTTGCATCTAGTCTTCAGTTAACAATTGCAAAATAGTAACAATCTGAAGCTGCTTCAGATTTGCAAAAATAAAGGAGTCAAGTAATTTGCTAACTATAAAGCAAGATTTGATGGACAAAAGATTAGCCCTCTTTCAGCAAAGGTTTTGCTGACACAGATAATTCAGAGATTTTATGAGGAGTCTGGTAAAATAAAATTTCTTCACCTATTTCCTATAAGACTACTAGTACTTTCAGAAAGCAATAAAAATAGAATAAAGTCATAAAACAAAACAAAACCAAAAAGGCAAAACCCCACCCCTAAGAAATCACTTACTTTTCTGTCACAGGATAATAATTTTAAGAAAGCAGAATCTGTATTTGCCAACTAAGGATGCTCATAGAGAATGACTTCGTAGCACAACACACTGTAGGACAATAGTCCTGTAATATGGTCTGTCCTTCATGTTTCTAACTGCCTTGCAATCACATTTCTATGTATTAATCTCTCTCACCCTCATAAATCTTTCAGTTCCCCTCCAGTAGATTGCTCCACAGCTGCCCCAGATGGACAAGTGACAGCATATGCTGTGGCTGTATGTGCTGGTGCTGGCCAGGAAGCATGTGCATGCTGATAGACCTAACAGCTGGCTACACAAAACTGGTAATTGCTGATCTCATAACACTTGCTGGAATTTAATTATGTTCATGACCTTTAATCCTCTGTGAATTTGGCTCAAATTGATAAGTACATGGAAAACTTCTTGAAGAAAAACTATGTGATTGCAACACTGCCTTGTTTCTAAAAAATATCCTAGTAAATATTTCTGAAGTAACCTCACTTAGATGACAGCAGTTCAGAAAATTAAGGATCAAGGTCTGTTTAATATATTTTTTGGCAACATGGACAGTGGGATCAAGTTCACCCTCAGCAAGTTCACTGATGACCCTGAACTATGTGGTGCATAGGCTGGAGGGAAGGAATGCCACCCAGAGGGACTTGGGCAGGCTGGAGAAGTGGGCCCATGCAAACCTCATGAAGTTCAACAAAGCCAAGTGCAAGGTCCTCCACCTGGGTTGTGGCAATCCCAGACACACCCAAAGGCTGGGTGAAGTGACTGAGAGCAGCCCTGCTGAGAAGGACTCAGGGCTGATGGCTGATGAATAACTCAACATGAGCCAGCAGTGTTGGCTCACAGCCCAGAAAGCCAATGGAACCCTGGGCTGCATCCAAAGCAGTGTGGCCAGTAGGTTAAAGGAGGCAATTTTCCCCCTCTGCTCTACTGAGATCCCACCTGGAGTGCTGCATAGAGTTCTGGAGCTCCCAAAATAAGAAGGACATGGAACTATTGGAGTAGGTCCAGAGGAGGAACACAAAATTGACAAGAGGACCAGAATTAGGGCTGTTCAGCCTGGAGAAGAGATGGTGGCATGGAGATCCCATAGCAACCTTCCAGTATTCGAAGGGGGCCTACAGGGGAGCCAGAGACTTTCATGAGGCACTGTAGTGATAGGTCAAGGAGTAATAGGTAAAAACTGAAAGAGGAAAAATTTGGTTTAGATATTAAGAATACTTTACTGTGGGGATGGTGAGGCACCAGAACAGGTTGCTCTGGGAGGTTGTGGATTCCCCAGCCCTGAAAGTGTTTTCAAGGCCAGGTTGGGTAAGGCCTTGAGCGAGCTGGTCTAGTGAGAGGTGTCCCTGCCCATGGCATGGAGGTTGAGTCTAGATGATCTTTGAGGTCCCTTCCAAACCTTAACATTCTATGTTCCTATAAAGTCACAGTAGATTTTTTAGTCAGGGGTGGACATTAGTACCAACATTCAGTCTGGGATTAAAGTCAGATTATTTTAGTCTTCTTTATTACAGAATCTGAATAATTTTCTGGAAACTAATTACTAGCTAAGAAAACAACAACAAAAAAATAAAAACAAACAAAAAAAAAAAAACCCACCAAAAAACCAAAAAAAAACAACTGCAGGGAAAAGTGATCCTAAACATCCTAAACATAGGTAAGTGCATGGAAAGATATGTCAAAATACGAATTCTTTCAGTGTGAGACTACACCTCACCATTAGTGACTCCTATGGTTTAATTTCAGGTTAATTTATTAGTCTATCACTGGACCTGCTGAAAGCCAACTGCTTGAGAAATAAAACATGACTGGAAAATTTAATGGATAAGAGGCAGAAGGAGAAGCAGAGAGCAGCAGACAGCTAATCTTCATGGAAATTTTTATAACAAATAAAAATTTGCAAATTCAAAAGCTCTATGGAATAGTTATATTGAAGTCTCTTTATTTAATGTGTGGAACAATAAGCCATAAAGAATAGAAAAGCATGTATTAAATCAAAGTAAAATGCTACCTAACTCAGCAAAAACCCCTGTCTGGAATGTGTACATAACTATTTGTCAAATAATACAAAATAATGAACAAATGTGTAAAAATCAAAAGGCAGGAAAAAAATATAGTGAGAACTTATAATTTCTATTGACAAAGTCATGTAAGAATAAATTCATCCATCTGTAAGTCTGAAAAGACAGAAATTATATTCAATATCAAAATGTTTAAAATGCATTGTATTTTGAAAGATGATCTTTAAGAAGGTGAAAATCAACACAGAGCATTTTTCTTGTAGGTAGCTTCTCTGCATCTTTTATACTTACTGAATCTACTACACCAAAAGCAATGGCCACCTAAAGCCCTAAAGTTTTCCTCCCACTTCTACAATATCACTCATTCTCACTCTTTGTGACACATTCTGACACATATTTGATTCATAATTATGCTTCCCAAAAAATCAGTGCAAGTTAAACCTCTATCTCTTTTTCATCAGTCCTCAGCAGATTTATTGGCAAGAGCTTACCTCTTCATAGTCTGTGTTGGTCTTGACCCCTGGGGAGAAAAGCAAGCATGATGGCCTGGAATCTGACATAGAAACACAGCAAAGATGTACTTCTCTGATCATTGATTGTGGCTCAAAAAGAGGTGTTCTTTCACACTCTCTAGTAAATATCAAAGTTAACTAGGATGGAACAGCAGCAGACAAAGGAAATATATGCTCTAGCTGAGACAAGCACCATGCATTATTATGACTCAGTACTTCTCTTGCCTTCTCAAAAGAGTGGGTAAATGCATAGGCCATACAAAGACATTCAGTGAGAGAATTTTAACTACAACACTGTTCACAGAACTGTTTTAATGTAGGTCCAAGAAGAAAAAGAAGCTTTATCCCATTATTGATTTATCAAGTTCAAGGACTCTCCCTGCAGAGACTACGTGATGACAGAGAAAGTAATATATTGTATAAAATAGGGTAAATGAATACTGTTAGATACAAATCCAAAACAGCTTGAACACAACATATTACTGAACACAAACATTTGAAATTCTCCTGGATTGTGACCACTAAGACCAGAAATTCTATGACTAGGCTGCGAAATGTAGAAAGGCTGAACACATACGCATGTGCTTCTTCCTCTTATGACTTACCAAAAAGTTGAAAAGTGTTGTTAATGATGCTAAATTCAGGTCAGTATCAATACACCTTGTGCCTATCTATTTCATAAATTAAGGATTATAAAAAGGAAAGATGCAGCTAAAGATGAAAATCAGCAAACCATATTTTCGTATGTAGGGAAATCTTAGAAGAGGTGCATATTTAGTAAAAGCCACTAAAGACAACTATGCAATTTTTCTTATAGACCAGTTAGCTGTATTTCCATCTTACAAAAAAATAGAAAGTAAATGACAAAAGTGAATATAACAAACACAGATACAAAACCAAATCAATGAAATTAGTACTGGTTTCAAATTAAAAGCCTATTTTAATAACTGGAAGGCCATCCCTCCTATATATAATGTCTCAGTTTGAAAGACAGGTCTGCTAAGGAAGGCAGAAACCTCCCTTGGAATAGAAAATGCAACCCCCTCCCCTCCGAATTATTATAATTTTGAAATTAAAGGCTTTCAAGCAGAGATATGGGAAATGGGAATAACAGTTCTTTACTAATGATTATATAAACACATATATAAAGCAAGGCAAACAAACAGCAGTAACCCTGGTGGTGATACCAAACAGAGCAGAGTCCGGTGCAGCCTCTCTGGGCTGTCAGGCAGCGATGTTCCCCCGCGGCTGCAGGGGGCGCTCCGGAGCCAGCTCGGCCCTCAGGAAATGGCGGCGGCAGAGAGTAAACTCACAAACCCCTGGGGCAGCGGGGAAGGACCCTCGGGGACAGGAGGCTGGAGCAGGAGAGATGGATCCAAATCCCGGGCTGTAGATGAGATGTATCCAACTCCGGAGCTGCAGCGGGGTCTCAGGAGGTCTCAGCAGGCAGGGCGATGGAGCTACAGTGTAGCAGAAAGCGGCAGCGGCAGGAAAAGCCGAAACCCNTGGGGAAAAATTCCTTTAAGAGAGGAGAGGGAAAAAAAAAAAAGAAAGAATGGGGAGCTTTCTTAAACTCCAACATATAAGAAAATCAAAAAAATTCCAATGGAAAGAACTCACCTGTAGTTGGTTAAATCTTCGAAATTTTCAGCTTTGAACTATTTTTTTTTTCTCAGATACAGGGAAAGTCCAAACATTTTTTGTGATATGCTAGCTAAATGTGTAATGGACTTTCTAAACATATGCCTTTGGTGTTTGTTTTAATCCAGAATCTGAAAGGACTGTGTACCATGTCTCCACGATGAAGAACCAGGATAGTGAAACCAAGAAGTAGATATTTGCTCTATATTTAAACATTTTAAAGCCTATTCAGAGACAAAACAACTTTGTTTTCCTGTATTCCATCTCAGATCAGGATGAGTCAAAATTACTAGGTTCCCTTTGGGTGCCTTTATGAAGAATCATTTCTTGTCACTTTACATTCATGAGGTAATTCAACTTAATGAGTGTTTTTATTAGTTATCTAAAGAGGCATAGGGAAGTAGATCATTCTCTGGGTATTTTGTGTAAGAAGCACCTTAAAGTACAGAACAGGTAACTCAAGGATAAAATAAAATACCCATAATTTCAAAGTTAGATCCAAATTAAATAGCCTTTTTATTGTTATTGTTTGTCAAATTAGAAAAAAAAACCAACAAAACATAGCAAAACAAAAAGAACCAACTTTTAAGAGGAACTTGAAAATATTATAGAAATTCTTTCTTTTACTAAATTCTGTCATGATGAATTTTTCAGACATAAATGGACCTCTGCACCTTTAGCAGAGCTCTTTAGGAAGAAAATAATGAGTTAATATGCATGACCAAAAGGGAAAGATCACATGTAAATTTGCATGAGGTAAGGTCCTGAAATTATTTTCCAACACTGATATCATCAAAATAAGATAAATCCTCAGGCTGTATTTCTCCAGGGGCTCTCCTATATAGTCTGTTCTTCTCAGACCTTTCTAAGACTTTCATTCTTTCTATAGTTTGTGATCAACAATATTAAGTTGGTGGTACAAACATACAGTAGTTATTCTGCATGGCCTGCGTATTGCCTTGATTTTGCTGACAGTGATGTTAAAAAAATAACTCTATCTGCCCTGCTTTATTTACACAATAGATAAATAGCACTAATTATATTAGAAGTGTTATTAATGTTATGGAGTACATTAAGGAAATTCAATATAAGGTTCCCCCTAAGTATAATCATCATCATCTATGTATCTATATACCTATAGTTAGTTTTGCTACTCTGTTTTATTTTTAAATGAGTCTTGAAAGGAATAAATTTGAACTAAATTTCAAATTAATTGAAACTGACCCAGAAACATTATCTGCAAAATGGTCACTCTCAATCTCTTGGTAAACTCAAGATTTTTACCAATATCTCTTGGTAAACTATCTAAAATTTAAATCAGAAAACCGCATGTTATATCCCATTCTCAGGAAAACGGAAAAAAAAAAGCCAAAGCAGAAGTCCTATATAATGGTAAAATAATCCCAGAAGATGACCATTCAATGTTCCATGTCAGGATGTCTAAGCAGCATGGCACCTTTTCATTAAGAAGGAGACATTTTCAGTACTCTTAGGCCTTTAACCTTGATAATCTCTTACTTTTATCTTCGTGTCTGTGAAAACAGCATTACAGTGGCTCATTATCAGAAAACTGCAATTCGGAGAAAGTACATCAGAAGAGACAGTCAAGTACTACGTCTTAAAGACTACCAATTAGTTCTGGCTGTTTTGGGGTTTTTTTTAAAGTTAGTAGTTGTAACTTTGGTGGAAAATGCATACAAAATGCATGCAGATCAGGATAATTTAAAACTGAAATACTATGGCAATTTCAACTTATTTAATGCATATTTTAGTCTCACAAAATCCACATATATTACAAAAGCTATGAACAAAAGACAATTCCAGTGCCCAAATAACATAATATGTTACTACGATGCCATGGCAGGATGTTTCCCCTCTCTCACGGCTGGAGCATCTGGAAGAGATAACTCAGGCCAGATTAATGTCCCAGAGAGGAACCAGATAGCCCAGCAGGAGCCAGAGAGCCCAGCAGGAACCAGATAGCCCTTCAGGAGCCAGAGAGCCCAGCAGGAGTTCACCTCCAGGCTCCTGAGAGTCTGGGATGAAGACCCAGTACACATCTTGGTATGAGGACAGATGTGGAAGGAGATAAAGGAAAATAAACATAGGTGACCAAGAGACACCTTTTTTGTCTATAAAAGCCCAAACAAATTATCACAGAGCAGCAGTCCCTTACACCCTCCTCAAGGACGTGTGAGGAGATTTCTCCTTAGAGCTGGATGCAACTTCAAGTCACTTCCTGGGGATTGAGAGAGAGGATTTCGATGCCTACCCCCTTGATGAATTGGAGGTAAGAAACACTGGATCCAAAGTTGTACTATTTCTTATCTAGCTGTAATTTTACAGTACCTTTAACTCCATGTGTATATACTGGTTTTGCTCTTTTTTGTCTTTTCCCTGCACAGTAATAGTCTATTTAAGTCTTATGTCTGTTAGTTTTGTGTCTATTAATAAATAATCCATTTTATGATAGACCAAATCAGCCATTATTAAAGAACTTTCAAATCAGAGTGGATTTTGGGGTGCTGGCCACATCAATACAGCTACTGCCTGCTGCCAGAAGCCTGGGCAATAGGCGAGGGCTGACTTAAAACTACATCATCCATTCATAACAGATGCAATATTCATATTTCTTTTTCCATTAGAGAAACACAGTATCACATATAGGTGTTAATACTAATATTTCTTACAAATCAAACACAAGATTTTAATTTTTCATTCTAAGCATTGATATCACACAAATGCAATGTGAACTGCATTATTTAGTTACAAAAAACCCACAAACATTTCAGTCTGACATGCATTTGATTTGGCAAGTAGAATTTAGCTTGATCTTCCTCTACACAGGATCAACTGGAAATTGTTTAGAGCAGTTCCTGATGCACTATATGGGCATCATGAGCATTCATGCCCAAGGTAGCAGTGTTGAGTCAGTCTTTTATTTACATTTATTAGTTTCTGTTTGTTCCTGTGGGAACTACTTTTCATGAAGGCACATTTCAATGTAGACTACAGTCACAAGAAGCCTATACTGGTGTTGTTTTGTTGGATTGTTTTTGCAACACACTGTATTCTAAACCAGATGCTTAAGGCAACAAACCTAAAACCCCCATTCCCTATAAGTCCTGGTGATTTAAAGGTTCCAAAGCTAAAGTAATAAAACAACCAGAAGTCCTATTTCCTAATTTTCAATTTATCATTATATTATTTGAAACTTTTCTTGTAATTTCTAGGCTGGTCATTAAGGACATGGTTATTTCTAAGTATTATGTTTTGCATAAAGAACAATAATGAGATAAATATCTTAATTGAACAGGAGTACTTTAAGATTATAATACGAGACTTCGCTGAGGTTGTTACCATAGAATATGCTGAGTCGGAAGGGACCCATCAGGATCATCCTGGCCCTCTGCAGGACACTCTCCCAGGAGTCACACCATGTGCCTGAGAGCTTTGTCCAAATGTTTATTGAACTCTGAGGAGCCTGTTCCAGTGCCCAAACACCCTCTAGATAAAAAAACTGTTTCCTGATATCCAACCTAAACCTCCCCTGACTTCAGCTTCATGCCATTTCTTCCAGTTCTGTTACTGGTCACGATGGTGAAGAGATCAGTACCTGCCCCTCCACTTCCCTTCATGAGGATGTTGAACATGACAGTGAGGTCTCCCCTCAGTCTCCTCTTCTCCAGGCTGAACAGACCAAGAGACCTCAGCTGCTTCTCACACAGCTTCCCCTCGAGGCTCTTCACCTTTGCTGTCCTCCTTTGCATGGCCTTTAATAGCATAAAGTCTTTTTTATATTGTGACACCCAAAATTACACACAGACACCCCGCAGAGCAGAGCGGGACAGTGCAGAGCAGAGTGGGACAATCCCCTTCTTTGCCCGGCTGGCGATGCTGCACCTGATGCATGTGGGGACACAATTGGCCCTCCTGACACTGCTGGCTCATGCTCAACTTTCCATCGACCAGGATCCCCAGGTCCTTTCCCACAGCACTGGTCTCCAATCTCTCACTCCCTAGTCTATACGCATAACCAGGGTTGCCCCTTCCCAGGGGTAGAATCCAGCACTTGAGCATTTTAAGCTTCATATGGTTAGTGATTGCCCATCTCTCTAATTTGTCAAGGTCTCTCTGCCCATGAGGGAGTCGACAACTCCTCCAATTTAGTGTCATTGATAAACCTACTCAGTATTTAAGTTCTGTGTCCAAGCTGTTAATCATGTTGAAGAATAACAGTATGTTAAATAGTAACAGAAAAAATTCATAAAAATAATCTTTACAAGGTTTTAGTGTGAAAATTTTTATTACTTAACCTTGCTTGAAATAATAGGAAGCCCTGCAGCAGAAAACAAAATATCCTAATATTTTTACAGTTCTAAAAATGATGTTAATTTTTCATGTATTTCTTACATCAAAATCTAGGCGTGTGACTTCTTTTTTCCCCAGATATCTACTCTATGGTAATAAATTATAGTTTAGTGCATAAATTATTCATGACCAAGTTTGCCCATATGTAACTCTTCACAGAGAGATTTGAGCAGGTGCAGTTTGGTGCAGTAGGATTTCTAGTCTCAGAATCAGTAGGTGTCCTGACAGAAAGTCATACATGTGCAAAAATGTCATCAGTTACATTATCTGTAGTTCCAGAACTAGCATGGTGCCTGCCAGCTTCAGAGTTATCCTGCCTACTCTAGTGGGCACTGTGGACATGTCCTTAGTGGGCTGGGTATGCCAGTTTTCAAGATTTTAAACGTAAGTCTTATGATAGTTTCTGTTCTCCTGGAAGATCCTGAGGCAAGAATTCAAAGCCTACATGAAAATCTCAGCCTGCACGCTAAGAATTTTGATTTTAATTCTTCAAGTCATGGAAAAAAGCTTTGAAATTTCACTGAAAATATACCCTAAAGGATAAGAAAGCAGAGAGAAATACAAACACCAAAATCCGTTCTTTTTTTTCTGTCTAAGTAGTGTAATTTTTAATGACTCTAAAATTTTGAGATGTTTCTTGGTTTTCAGGCATTGAAAAAGTTCCGAAAACAAAAGAAAGGAAAAACCAGTCAGGGTAGAAGCAACACAGTGGGTATGTTACGCCACATATGGTATATCCATAGAAAAGCCAAAATTTTTTGGGAATATGAAGTTTCCAAAGGATGACCTATATTCACTGCACCAAACACAGCTACTGATGTGTGCCATGTGTACCCTTATTCCACTCTACCTTTTTGAAAGTCAACAGTTAATCTAAACATCACTATTTCCTGAGCATAGGATCTACATTTCTGCAAACTACTCTTAGCATCCATTACACCTATTACTTCTGCCACCAGAACTTCATATTTTGAACTTGTCTTTTAATATAAATTTTATTAAACCAGCCAGTTGTTTAGCATATTGTTATGCCAAAGATGCATCACAAAAACGGTAAGCAGCAAATGATGCCTTTAGCAGTAAAATATTTTGTTGTGAGCTTACTTGGGGTATTTAATACTCTTGATTTCTCTGAACTCATTGAAAGGTGAATATGTTTATCACTTTGTATAATGCTCTTAGCACTCAGCAGAAGTGGAAACATGACAAACACCATTTTCTGGTTATATTCTGTTATATCCAAGGTTTGATTTTATAAACTAAAAAAAAAAAACCCATCAGGCTCAAAATGTCTAGCAGACCAGCAGCAAGGAGTTTGAAATTTAGAGAAATAAAAAGTATATTAGAAGTTCTACCCCTACTGCCTGAACTGTTCTATGCTGTTATCTGTCACCTAATAAGTGCACATTAATAAAAATGTTGTCATGGGGGTAAAAAGGAACATTAAAAACACGATGCTGTTAAGTTCAATTTACTGAACAGGCCAAATTAGACAGAGGCAGTGTCAGGAAAAGCTTACCCTCACACACATTAACTGAGACTGCCCCAGTTGTTTTCACAGTGACCAGCACAGCTCAGCCACAGGCACACAACATTCACTCAGGTCAGTCCCAATGTCTGCTTCAGGACAGGAAGTCAACACCCACATGCAGCATTTTCATCTGGGCCTTCTGCTTCTTGAAGGCATTGGATGTCCATGTAGCAACACTGCCCAATCTTTCTTACTGGTGGCGTTAAACAGTGAGATCATATGCAATCAAATCATTATCATAAAGTACCTTTCCATTAGTTTTGGGTATTTTTCTGTGTCCCAAATGAGTACTTTAAGATCACTTAAAAAGTCATCAGCAGAGGTCTCAGAAAAAGCAGGTTTACTATGAAAGTAACAGCATGACAAAGTTCATTTGCAAGGTTTGTTCTACTACTTACTAGATGGTTAAAGCACAGTCAGAAAAAAAGCAAAAAAAAAAACCCAAAATCCATAGTCAATAAATCCAAACTGAAATAAACCCAAAACTATGTGGAGGTCAAGGAGGAAGACAAAAGGATAGGAAAGGGTGAGGATAAAAAGCAATATGGACTAAAGGCCCAACAGCACTTAACTAAAATGGTAACTCAAGTCAAACAATTTTCTACAGGATTCATATAGAATTTACTATACCATCACAGTAACTTACATACAGGTCTAACTTACTTACAAATCTAAAGTATTTAAGAATCTAGGAGAGCAACATTCCTAGAACATTTGCTGTGGTATATTCACACTCAGATGCACACAGACATAAAGAGTCTACAAAAGGTACCTGTGAAAAATTACACCTAAATTCAGTGAAATAGTCACTTCAGATGCCTTTGCATTTTCTCAGTAGTCAAAGGCTTGAGCCTTAAGAAGTGGAGGATATCAGTCTGGGATCCACTGTTGTCTGGTTATCCTCCAAGCAAAAATCTTCCAAGTTCACCAGCTCCAAGAGGTTCCACTCAGAGGGAGATTGCT
>VZTN01030588.1:59813-81717 GCA_013400515.1 Erpornis zantholeuca | reverse complement strand
GGTTCAAATGCCTTACAACATAGTTTTTTCCTTATTCCTGGCTCCTAAAACAAAATCTATAGGAGAAAGAACAGAGGGATTGGAGAAACTTGTCAAGAGGTTTTTTTTCTCCTTTATACTCTTTCCAAGACTTCCAAGAAGGGTTTTAGATGGCATCTGTAAAAATGCTGCTCTTATAATGTGATTAAAAAGCAGTTTGGACCTGGTATTTAAAGAAACAAGAAAGGAGTTTGGGGTTAAAGACAAGTGAGATAAGGGAGGAAGAAACCCAGGAATAACAACGTGGTTGGGGCTGCTTTTACAGTAAATCCCAGGATGGGACAGGTTGGGAGGGCTCACAGTGATCCCCTGGTTCCACCTCCCGGCTCAGGCAAGCTCATGGCACAGGATGGTGCCCAGGTGGTTCTGGAATATCCCCAGGGAGGGAGATTCCATGAATTGGAGTCCTGAATGAGCTGGAAAAACTCTAAATTAGAGCAAACCTGACGGTGCTGGAGGCATGGGAAGTGTCTTTGGTGTGTGCTGCAAACCTGGGAGTTCAGACTGCTCCACTTCTCTGGTCAGAACCTGGCAGAGGCACAGGAGTAAAGTTGGGTATACCATAAACAATTAAGTGTTTTCAGAGAAAGGATGTTGAGAACTGTGGTGGTGACTTGGTAGTGGGGTTTTGAGACATTTCAGAGAAAAGCTGGAGAAATGCAAGTTGTTTTTAACTTGTCCTGAAATCCATGGCTAAGGGGAGTTCTGTAGCTTCCCAGGAGGAAGCTTGGATGAAAGAATGTAAATATGCTTTCCTTGACCAGTGAAATGTCTTCCTGTCTGTCTTGTTGTGAATTCCTGACTGGAACACACAGACACAGATGATCTCTCCAACCTAACATGGCTGGAGGGAGAAAGATTTGTTCTGTTTTCTTGATATTACCAATAAACCCTTCTGATTTCTGATCATCAACCCATGGACATGAGTGGTTTGTGGAAAGGCCCTGGGAAGCCAGGGCTGCCTCCTTTCCACAGAGAACCTTCAGCCTCCTTGTGATTTAAGCTGCGTGCTCAGAGCTGCTTCTGAAAGTCTGCTCCAGGCAAGAGGGGTGAAGTCTTTGGGTATTTTTAGCTCTTTTCCGTGCCTATGGTTTTTATATGCTAATCTGTTTGTTTCTTTCCAGCCTTTGGAATATTCATTCCACAATGTCTAAAATTTGACACCTGCTGTAGCTTGTGTTAGCACTTTCACCCTCAGAAACCCAGAAATTATTAAGGTGGAGTAATTGCTATCCTATTATATAATAACTACTTTAATCCAGCAATCATAACGTGATTTGAAATGAACCCTTTTGTGCCATTGATTTTGGAGTAATTACTGTTATATTGTACTTCTGCAAGAGTTATTCTCAGTTAACCACTTGAAAATAATATGCTCTACTTATTGAAAAAAATAAATCTGATTATCCCCCAAAGCTCAATGTTCTCTCTACATCTGTGCCTCAATTGTTTGCTGGTGACCTGAGATGCTCAAACAGGCTCCTTTCTGTAACTACTCCAGGAAATATCCATGGGCCAAATACCTCCTTCCAAGCAGCCTTTTTTTAGTGGGGGTTTTTCCCTCTGAACCAGGGACTTGGGCACTGTTCAACCCTGCTGGGGTTGACAGTTGTTTAATCATAGAAGAGTGATAAAGACTCAAGAGAAAATATAGGATTTTTCTCCTCTTCCTGCCTCCAGCATCTGCTTTTCATTCGTCTCTCTAAATATGTAAAAAATTTCTAATAAAACCCTCAAATTTAGTCAAATAGGTTTTGTCCCTTTGAAGCGAGGCTGCTCTGGAAGGAGATGTTGTCCATATGTAAAGATATGAAGAAAAATATCCTGTGCTGATTGGTTTTCCATGGGAACATTCCCATATTCAGTGTCTTGTCCTTCTGAACTTCTAAATTCTTGCTGAATTTCAATAAGGAAATTGGAAAATTGTGCATTCTCAGCTTTTTCTGCTTTCATGGAAGCTCTGGTGTGGCCTCTTCCCCCCTGTGTTGCAGAATGGAGAGGAAGGAAGATGTTGGACAATTTATTTCCTTTGCATCTCTCCCTGCTGGGAGAGCAGGGATGAGTTTGTCTCCTTAAGTTATCGACGAATCTTTTTTGAAGAGATCAGAGGTGTGACATTCTCTGCCTGGAAATTGATGCAACACTGATAAATGAAAAATATTAGAGTGTAAACACTGGCAAAACTCTAATATTTCTCCTGAAACATGCATTTATTTGGTGCTAATAACCAGAACGAGTGAGCAGCTTTGTGTCGTGGGAGATCCAAAATGAAATCCTGGGTGCTCTTTACGAGTCGCCTTCGTGGAAGAGATTTTGTTAAAAAGAGATCTGAGCTTTCCAGCTTTGCTTTTACGTGGACAAGATTGTCACAGCCTCTCAAGGCTGCTCTTTTCAGCGAGCCCCCAGAATGTGGGTCAGCAAACTTGAGAGCACATGAGCAAGCTGATAAAACAGAAGTGAAAGACTCGCTAATGTGTCAAGTATTGATGTTGCTGCGAGCTTTCCCTTGTCTCCTGCTCCACGAGTAAATAATTCACCACACTCCTGTTAGTCCTCATGGTGATACTGAAGGATTTATTATTTTTTTTTTCCATTAATTTATAAATTTCATCTGGGAGGAGTTGTTGTTGATTTTGGAGCTGTGGTGGTGGGACCTGTGTTCCTTGGGTCTGTCTGGTTTTACAGAAGAGGTTTCCCTCGCTTTTTCGAGGTGTGCAGATCTGCTGTTTCTGTAGAGTCGGGCTGCAAATTGCAGTTATTGAGCAAAATACAGCATATTTTATAGCACAGCTCCAACTGTTATTGAAATGGGAGGCCAATCATGATGGAAAGTTCAAGGGAAATGCTGATGGAGTCAGCAATCATCTCACTTGTGCTTTTCCTCCTGTGCACAGCAAAAAGGGAATATTAATCCCATCCAGACCTGTAATTCTTTTATAGACCTGCAGCCTTCGCCCTCATTGCTGCAGCAGTGGGGTGATGCCTTCAGGGTGGGTTCTCCCTTTCAATATCCCCCTTAATCTGGGACTCTGCTCTGTGGAATGTTGGCATTCCCACCTGGTCTGTGGTGTAGGAAAGAATAAAATACAGGGGAGGAGCTGAGGACGGGAGGAGATCTCTGCAATCTGAGGCAGCTCTTGAAGTATGAGGTTTATTGGCATAGGTTGGGGGTACAAGAGCTCAGCTTCAGCTGCCAGCCACAGCTTGAGGCGTGCCCCAGAGAGGGCTAAAATCTGGGTACAAGGCATTCTATATTTTCCCATACTGAATATGGTAATTTTACAGCATCCAACCAGTAAAAGACACAAATCTTACAGAATTTACATCCAGCCTATCAAAAATACTACACTTCCATACTGTATTATATTTAACTTCTAAAAGCTACTTTCTAAACTCTTTTTGTCTTCTCTGCCAAACTGGCAGAGTCTTGAACCTTGGACTCTTCTCCCTGCAGAAACATCTCCTTATCTGCTGAGGGCATTGTTCAATCAGCAGAGATCCTCCTTCAGCTGCTAGCTCATTGTTTCTTGGTTGTACAGTAACAGTGCCTCAGGCCCCTACATCTCAGAGCCAGCTTTCATTTCTACTCCACTTACAGCTTTCATATTTCCAGAATATTTTGCCCAACAATCACCTTCATAAGGTTTCCCTCTCTTATCCTCCCCAACACGTGGGAAGCTCAGGGTGGCTGCTCCTCCTCCGTGTGCTGGTGGCCCTGTCCCTCTGGAATGTGGTCAGTGGCACAGGGGAGGGAGCTCCAGAAGCCTTCCCATGCCTGTCCTGTTTATCCCTGCGTGGCCCAGGCTGCTGCCAGGGGCAGGCAGGGTATTTATAGCTGGGATATTTGATGTTGGTGTCGCCTTCCCGAGGCCATGTCTGATTCCTTCGGGTTCAGCGGGCTCCGTGAGGCTGCTCCTGGTTTTTGTGCTCCAGGCAGAGCTCCCTGAGTCAGTGCCAGCCTTCCCTTGGTGTCTGCAGTGGATTTTCCATTAAAATATGCATTGCCCTTTGGATTTTGTGTAGGATCAGCACCTTCTGGTTGTGGCCCTCTACGAGCCCTGAGGAAGTTTAAGGAATGGCTTGTCTGGGATCATCATTGCCTTGTTTGTTCCCCAAAGCCCTTCCACTGCATTAACCAGGATATTTATAGCAGACCTTTGGAGCCAGGTCAGCCTGCAGTGCTCAGGAGTTATTGCAGAGCTGCTGGGAATCTGTGTCGTGGGAAATCTCTGGAACTGAGAGAGGTGGGGAGCACAGGGATTACCCTCCAGCGCTTCCCTGGAGCCAAACCCTGGGATATGGAGGCTTCTGGCATGTCCTCACTGAGCCTTTCCTGCTGGATTGTTCTGCTTTTCCAAGAAAAGGGCTCTAAATTGCCTCATGGGAATTTCTTGGCTTTCAGGGTGTTTTTTTCTTTTTCCCTAGAAAAATGCATCCACAAAGTGAAAGTGTCTGGGTTGAAGGAGTTTATTGGTGTTCAGAATTTAATTTAAAATCATGTTTGTTCTGTCTTGGTGTGAAGACAATGAATTCAAACTTCAGTGCACTCTGGAAGCCAAGCTTTGCATCCTGTTTGCCTTTTGTCCCTGGCTTATTCCCCACTAATTTCCTTGACTTCAATCACCAATTCAGTCTTCTTCCCTGGGTTTTATTTCCCTTTGTAGGAAAAGGGGAAAACCAGGTTCCATTCTTCTGTTGGTTCCCAAGAGTTGTGGGAAATAGATTGTAAATAGGCTTTAGGATAAGTAGTTTCTTCTTTTTCCACAAATAGGGAGAGGTTGATGTGTTTGGAGTTTTTACTCTTCTTTTTTGCTTTATTTTCTTTTGACTTCATCCTCATGCTCCCTCTCTTCTCTTCTTGGATGTCTTCCTTCACTTACCAGAACTTTGGGATTTTTTTGTGTTAGTGCCAACATAATTAGACTCATTAACAAAAATTAAGTGTTAATTTGGTGATGGAGACAAAGACCCACTCAGGCCTAAGCCTGATGATGACCAGGGAGGATCAGGGCCCTCGGGGCAGTGGGAATTGATGATTTTTGGCCAATCCAGGTTCCCCACCACACCCACGGCTTGGAATGCATTGGTTGCCTCATCCCAAACCCTGGAATTGCATTCATCACCCTCCTGTACCTGAACAATTTGCCCAAATTTTGTTCTCCAGCTATGCCCAGAAGCATCTACAGAACAATCATCTTCAAAATTTATTGCTTCATACTTTTAATTTCAACCCTAAAATGCTGAGGCAGCTCAGGAGCCACTTTCTGAATCCCAATCATTCCAACATCTGACCCATGATTTGGCCAGCATATATCCCTCCAATGCTTTTCTTTGCAAGGAAAAGATGTCTCTAACACTATCCTAGGCAAGGTTTACAAGATTTCATGATTAAAAATGCATTTTTATGCTGTTTCCAAAACACCACTTTCATTTTATTGCTCAAGTGGTATAAATTCCACAGCGAGCTCTCCATGAAATGCTATTTATAGGAGGAATAAATGGAGCTGCAGCCCTGTGCTGGGGTTTGCTGGCTCAAGATGAGCTGTATTTTATACCTGGCAATTATGTGCAGAAAAGCAAGAGGAGAAAATGCTGTTTGCAGTGATTGTGGGGTTTGTGTGGCCCTGTAGAACATCAAACAGCGACTGGTGAGGCCTTTCAGGATGGTCTGAACTCAAAAAAATCAGGGTGACAGTAACAAATTGTCCTTTTCTGCTGCCTCTGTAATTCGGTGAACTGTTCCCAGGTACTATTGCTGAAATGGGGATTCCAGAGGAACCAGCAGCTGCAGCCTTTGCTGGGAATGTGGGCTTGGAGATGCTCCTGGAATGATTTAGGGGCTGAATTCTGAGTCAAGTAGAGGAACCAGAGTTCCTGTGCTGAGGAAAAGAGCCTGGGAAGAGCCCTGTTCCCACCCTGATCCTGCCTCCTGAGCATGTGGAAGCACCTGTGATGCCAGGGCCTCTAAATGTGGGGGGCTGAGAACAGAGCAACAGACGATGTGAACCAATTTGGTTGATCATGAGTTCTTCCCTTTATTATCTCAAAATGTCGGGTTATATAGAGGTCAGATAGTTTACAAATTCAGGTGCCTTTTAATTGGTACACAAAGTAAGAAAAAATGCAAAACAATTCAGTCTTAAAATGGCTGCTATGATTACAATGTAACTATGATATCTAAAACCAAACACACTTTAATAAAAATTCTTTGCTGCGCCACAGGTCTTGATACTTCAACACAGGCCCAAAATCTGAGGCCCAGCTAAAATAATTCAAAGCTCATTCATCAGACAATCAGGTCCACGCTCCCTCAAAAATTTTGCTACACACGTGAGGAGAGGAAAGAACCTCAGGCTGCACCAGAGGAGGCTTAGATTAGATAAGATTAGGATAGAAGGAAAAATTCCTCTTGTCCAGGCCTAGCACAGCTGGGCAGTGCTGGAGTCCCCATCCTTGGGGGGCTTTGAAAGCCACCAGGATGTGGCACTTGGGGACAAGGTTTGGACTCGGTGATCTTGGAGAGCTTTTCCAACCCAAACCATTCCATGATCACCTCAGCAAACCAGGGTTTTACTCCATGGAACACTAATTCCAGCTGGATTATCCTCAGGTCTGGGCTGCAGGAGATGTGAAACACTTCTCTCACAAGAGGATATTTTACTTCCTTCCACCTTAGGTGCAGAGTTTGGTGCTGTGCCAGAGCTTTTGGCAATTTAGTGACAATTATCCCTTTATAACTTAAAGGATTTTCTCTGTATATGCAAACAAATCTTTGTCATGTCCTGAGTGAAGCCACACAAGATCCAGAGCCCTGGAGAGGGATTTAAAGAGAGTAGGTTTGAGAGTTACTCTGGTAATGTCTTGTCTGGTTTAACAGGGGTTAGGAAAAAGCAGAACTTCGTTTTGAATGATTTCTTACAACTTTTGAAATGATAATTTGAATTAGCTCAGAAAAATGCCAGTATAACACAGTGTATTGATATGCATAGAACTATATCTGTTTATATGTATAATATATAATCAGTAAACTAAAAAAACTGAGCCTCAGGAATAAAATTAATGTACCTAATACAAATAAACTGCTGTAAACCCATTTTAATCTGAGGTTATTTATGATCAAATCAGAAAGTTTGAAAGATTCTCCCACTGCAGCCTTGGAAATGAGTTTGTCTTGGTGGAGCTGCTAGGGGTGGATGGTAAATAATTGAGTTATTTCTGATGTCATGGTAATGACTCAGTTTTGAAGTGTTGAATAACAACCTTTTGGACTTTCCTGACATTTTGGAGTTCAGAGAGCTCCTGGCTGGGAGCAGCTCATGGCCATGCTGGGATCTGTTTTGTCAGGGCCCACTGGATGCTCCTGTCCCTGTGCAGAGCTGTTGGGGAAATGCTGATTTTTCCTGGCAAGGGAAGGACTCAACAGGCAAAAAAATCAATGGGAATGAGGTACTTTCCTGCTGGTGAGGAGCCAGTGCAGTCCCAGGGGTGTTGGTGCTGAGTGGGGACTCAGGGTCACCGTGCTGGCCTGATCTTGTCCCTTAATTAAGGCTTAATTTAATGGTATTCTTTGGGTTTGCACTGGGCTTTGAGAAACTGAGTGGTTATAGAGTGGATGTGTGAATAAATCACAGGCAGCACTTTCTGCCCCACCCTCAATTTAAGACAAAAATGAGAAAAAGCCCACAAAAACCCCCTTAATACACCCAAGGAACCCAACCTGAACATTGTTTCTTATTTAAAAATTCTTATTATTCTTGCTCATTTAATATGCCAAGGCTGCAGGACCCCTGCTGCACTTGGGAAATCAAGGCAAACAAAGCTGTTTGGGAAAGTGTGGAGTGTGTGGGGAGCCAGACCTGTCCCAAGAACACCACCTCAGCTCTCTGAGGCATTTCAGAGCCACCAGGTGTCATTTTAATGTGAAAAATGTGACATGGTGTGTGGAGGAAGGGTCTAAAAGCAAATGAAATGATGGCAGCTCCTTTTATAGTCACTTCATGCACAAGGGAACTATTTTTACATATCCTGGTGAAGGAAAAGGATCTGTTAAAATACAATTTTCTCTTTTATTCCCTAAAAAAACCCCTTGAATTGAAGGCAGGTTTGTTGCAAAAAAAGGAAGAGCTGTGCTCTAAAGAGAGCAGCTGCCTCTATTCCTGGGGACTGGAGGTCAGGTGTGGAAAAATCCCTCTGGAAAAGGATGGGTGAGAAACTTCCATGGAGTGTGGTCAGGTGGCAACAACTTCAGACCAATAAATCCCCTGTGAAACTCCCCAAACTCGCCTGTCAAACCCTTGAACTTAATTTTTTGAACGCATGTTTAATGCAAAAATAAATCTCTCTTCAGAGAGTAGCAAACTTGCCAGACTGGGTTAGACACATGCAGCTGGGCCAGACTGGTTGAATATTTAATGACCTGGCACCAGATTTGTGGTCTTGTTTGATTTTTTTTTTTATTTTTAATTTTATTTTATTTTTTCCTGCTATAAAAAACCCCAGTCCTGCATCCTGTTGTCTGAGGAGGGAGGAGAATTTGAGTGTTTTGCAAATCTTTATCTCAGTGTGTTTAACTGAAACTTTTAGCTGAAAAGGAATTTGATGTCATGCCCTGACTTATTTGTTAAAACTTCTCTCCTCTGCTCCAAACAGGAGTCATCTTTGATAAAAGTTTTGAATTATATCTGTCATCCATTCTTTGGTCGCTGGCAAAACTAATTCAATGTTTTTAATTTTAAAATGATCTTCTTTGGGGTCTTGATGGGAGCACAAGTTATCCTGCCTTCAAATTGAGCCATTTTAGTGCAAAAATAGTCGAAAAACGAAGCCCATTAGGAGGGAATGCAGCCACTGGGACTGGTGAGAGGGAAATGGAGATATTGGACAGGCAGCCTGGGATGTTTTTCAGTGGGATAAATCCAGTTGTGGCATCTGAGGGGGGAAGCCAATGGTTATTTACTGCTGCCCTGGATTTGTCTGGGGTGCTTTCATGTGTGCTGGGCTCAATACTTGTGTTATTCTTAAAGAGTCCCCAGGGGGTTTGGGATGGGGAGAAAAATCGGGAGCATGATCAAATTAAAAGTGAAGATGTAACATAAAGTGGATAAATGTTAGGATTGGGTGACATAGCCATAAAAAAGTGCTGGTAATTCCTCCTGATGTGATCCAGCTCCCAAGGAGCAGTTACAAGTTCCCTGGAGTGTGGTTCTGTGCAGGCTGTGAATAGGTTCCCTTTTTCATTTAGCCATTTCTATTTGCTGAACTTCTAGGGCTTTTTGCTCTTACACAGAAGAGGTAAATACACAAAATACTGGGTCTGGAAAGGCTGCTGAGGTGCAATGATGCCTGAAATGGCTCCCTAGAAACAGAGAGCAGGCAGGAATAAAGGAATCAAGGAGGGATTGGTTGGAAAGGCCTTCAGAGGTACACTCTGGGCTCCAGAGGCTCCTGCCTCAGTGCATCCCAACATGGACAAGGACAGCTCCCGAGTTCTTCCCACTTGGATCTCAGCATCAATTCCCCAAGCAGAAGCCAGGCAAGGATGGAATTTGCCCAAGCTTGCCCCCCTGTCCCCAAGATTGTGGTTTGCAGTTGTTGGGCCTAGGAGGCTCTGGGTGTCCTTGGAGAGCTGGAGAGGCTTTGTTGTGTGTGTGTGAGCATGAGAGAACAGCACTGAACGAGCTCCAGGGAACTGCAGAGTGACACTGGGCAGGGCAGGGCTGGGAACATAGAAAAGTTCAAACCTAAGGCATCATAAACATCACAAAGTGTGGCCTCAATATGTGGCTGAGGGATGAACTTTTAACCACGGGGTTGGGTGCAAGTTTTCCTAACCAAAAGTGGTGTCAAACGTTGGAAGAGCTGCCCAGGGCAGAGATGGAGAACTCCTCATTCCTGGAGTTGCCATTCCTGGAGGGGTTTGGAAGCCACACGGATGCATGTGGCCCTTGGGTGGCCCTTGGCAGTGCTGGGAATGGTTGGATTTGATGGTCTTGGAGATCTTTTCCAGCCTAAATGGTGCTGGGATTTTGTTCTGTGTCCCTTCCTCAGCTGACTGCACCTCGGGAAGCCTTTTTTTGGGGGAAAAATAGATTATTATTATTATTATTGTGCAGTTATGGTGGTTATGAACATTTAATTTATAGATTCCAGCCTGGGGCCAAGCTCCATGTGAGGAACAAGATTAGAAAAAAATCTTGTAATTACATTCTCTAATGGCTGAAAGTCTTCTCTGGAGCCTTCTCTATGAAAACTTTTGAAATTGTGATTTTCTTCCTAAATTCTTGGGGGAAAAATTGGAATTGGTGAGGAATGTGGGATTGGGATCTAAGCCTGTCCTTTGGAAACGCATTAGGTCAAGTCTCCAATTATAAACATCCTGAACCTCCTGGGTGTTTCTGGGGCTTTTGTGGTGTGAATTCATCATTATGTAAAAATTCTTTATTTATTTATCTATAGTTTTGTGGAGTGAAACTTGGGTGTGTATTTTCGTGGGTGATAGACATTGAAATAAATTTTTAAGAGGTGAAAATACAAAATAATTTGGCTTAATTTCCAAAACTGGTCAGCTTGGTGTGAGTTTTTCTGCTTTTTTGGGCCTCTGTAGTTAATGTCTATTTTT
The DNA here is from genome assembly GCA_013400515.1 of Erpornis zantholeuca. Lineage (NCBI taxonomy): Eukaryota > Metazoa > Chordata > Aves > Passeriformes > Timaliidae > Erpornis > Erpornis zantholeuca. The sequence goes on along the minus strand of VZTN01030588.1, from coordinate 71,060 downwards.
GGGCTCTAATGTATTGTGGAGAAAAAAGAAGAATGAATTGAGAAATTCAAACGATATTGCAAATCTTATCTGGATGGAACTAAATTATCCACCCTGACACAGCAGAAAACGCAGGGATATCACCTCAGGATGTGTGATTAAACCGAGGCATTTCTCATCATGGTATCTTGTTTTTTTTGGTGGAGTACAAGCAATCAGAAATTGCCCTGTATTTTATAAATAGCTGCATTTCCTATTCCACAGTTTTCTTCTGCAACATTTTTAAGATGACAGATTTTTTCAATATAGAAAACCAATAGTTGTTTTTTTTTTTTTGTTTTTGTTTTTTGGGGGTTTTTTTTTGCTGCATTTGTGAGGTTTCTCCCCTCTTAAAATCACAAAACTCAACTTTCCATCAAAACCATTTAAGCCACAAATGAGGACTGATCCCTCTCTGAACTGGCCTTGGCGTGGGGTTGGCACAATCTGCTCCTCAAAAAGGGGGAAAAGCTGGAGAACAAAGCTCTGCCTGATGCAAAATCCAGGCAGGATGCGACTGTGGATGGTTTGAATAATTCTGATTTTTGTAATGCTAATGAATCGTCTCCCTCGTCCTTGGCTTTATTTGCTGGGGCAGTTGGAAATTAAGGGAAGCAGATATTGGAATTACCAGGGCAATCAGGCTTCATAATCACCACCCAGCAGAGGATTTCCTCTCAGCAGCGACCAGGAAATATTCAGGAAATATTCAGGAAATATTCAGGACAGTGGCATTATTTTATTTTGCTTTGAGGCAGGTTTAAATGAACCCATTTTAAGCACAAGTGACAATCACAGATACCCACAGCATTTGCTGCACCACAGGTGATGAATTCTCAGCTCAGGATTCTTACAGATATTTAGGCTCTTTCCATCTCAAAACTGTGGGAATTGGGAACCCAGGATGGGTTTTTTGTTGTATTTGGCTTGCAAGGGTTTGTTATTTTTTTAATGTACTTGAGTAGAAGGAAACTTTGCGAGTCCACATGCTCCGAGTAAAACAGAGACTTCTAAGGACAGGAAAATGGCAGCTTAAATCAGAGCTCACATCTGCTGATGTAACTGTTTTGTCACTTGTGTGGGGTTTTGTTGGGCTCTTTGTGTTTTATTTCCCCGCTCAGCTTGGAGCGAGGGCAGATGGGGAGAAGTGTGGTTATTTCTGATAACAATTGTGTGCATCCTTCCCACGAGAGCAGGGGGAGAGCAGAGAGAGGAGACAGAAAGGGTTGAGGGGCAGCCTCGTGGCAGGGTTTGTTCTCCCTGGCTCTTAGGAGTCAGCTGCAATATGTGATTTTATTTCCTCTCGTAGAACTTTGAAACTACTCTGGGCGCTGCATTTTTATTTTTATTTCTATTTCTCCTTTTACTCCAGTCGTGTTCTTGGAGTGCTTGACTACTTTTTTTTTTTTCCCCTTCATTTATTTTTCTGGAAATGGTTCAAAAGACATTTGGAGGAGTTAATGAGACAATTTGCAATTTATCTTGGTGGTGGTTTTTTTTTTCTTTTGGGGGTGATCCAAAGCTATTTGAAGGCAATAGAATGGTCTCATTGACTCTGAGGAGCTATGGGTGAGGCCCTTGATGAGAATTGTTGTGAGTCTATTGACAATTAGGTGATATCTCCATACGTGAAATGATAAAATACAAGTGGAAATGTTATAGCTCAGAATGTTTTAGTGCTGCTTTGCAGCTCTGTTTTTTCAGCACGCTGCAGTTTCTCTGGCAGGGCCAAACCAGTGTTTGGGTACAGGAACCACTTTAAAACAACCAGAGACTGCTGGAATGATCAAAACTGATCCCAAAAAAAGAAAAATAAGAGAGGAAAATCAAACCCGGTTTATTATTCCAATGGGAGTGTTGGAAATAGGGAGGACAAGGCTCCTTCCTGGTCAGTGTGGGTTGGAAGGCCCCTGCAGAGTGGTGCTTAATGCACATTAATTATACATTACCACATTGCTGTGATGCCAGAGCAGAGGGTAAATATGGATACGAGGGAAGAAAGTGAGATAAAAGAGGAGTGGAGAGGAGAATTGAAATTGTTCTCGCTGGTAAACAAGGCTCAAAGTCACCCCTGGTGTTTGCTGCCTGCTGAAGGTGAGCAGGGAGATGGGTATTTGTAGCTCTGTCAATATTGGCACATTAAAAATGGAAGATAAACCAGAGCTGACCTGGAGGTGTTTCCCTGTGGCTCTCCAGCTGTGCTGCCAGGGAGTTTTGGGCAGGGCTCACCCGTGGGTGTTTCCCTGGCACACAGCAGTGACCCCACTGCGGCTCCACGGGCACGTTCCCAACTCCTCCGGAGCAGTGTCCTCACAGGAATTGTGGATACAGGGGCAGGTGTACACCCTGGGAACTGTTCCAGGTCCAGGTTTTCAACCAGTCCATCTCTTTTTTTTTTTTTCCCAGGCAGCAGCCCCAGGGAAGCTCTGCTTGGAGCTGTGCTGCTGCTTGGACAAACCAGGTGAGGAAGGTGCTGCAGCACCTGGGCACTGGCAGCATCCTCAGTGAGCAGCGTCTGCCTCGTGCCTGGGAGCTCCCTCAGACAGGAATTTTCTCCAAGCACTGCTGTTTATTTTCTAGGGTGGCTTTGCTCCAATCTGAAGTGGCTGTAATTGCTTTTTTTTTTTTTTTCTTTTGTCTCATTAAAAATCTCCCATTATTTATTTAACTGATGAAGCAATCGAGGTTTGGCGATCCTATTCCTGCGCTTGGGCTTCTTTAATCATGGAATGGTTTGGGTTGGAAGGGATCTTAAAGCCCATCCAGGGCCACCCCCACTGTCCCAGGCTGCTCCAAGCCCCATCCATCCTGGCCTTGGACCCTAACTTTTTTTATTCTGGGGTGAATCTATGGAAGTTTGGTTCTCTTTCACTTGATAAGGTTTTGGTGTGGGGTGGAGGCAAATGTGAGGCGCCCACCCTTGTGCACATACTAAATGTTTGCTCTTCTCTTTGTCCATGCTAAGAAAAGCTCTGTATGTCAGCAGAGCTGACTCATCCCCACATCCCAAACTTAAGTTCCTCAGGACTACAAGGTAATGACTCTCCTGATATAATTTCCCCCCCCAAAGTAACATCCAGTCGCTGACTAATATCTGGCTGTGGCTCCCATGGCTTCGGTGGGAAGTGTGAATTGTTTATGGCACCTCAGGGGGCTGCCTAACAGCTTTATCAGATAATTACAGTGCTGGGAACAACGTGTGGTGTGTGCTGTGGGGATTTGGGATGTGCCTCACCTCCCAGGGCTCTCAGCATTAATATCTGTTGGAGTCCAGGGAAGTCTGAGAGCTTCTCCTGCCCCTCTGGGGTCCTTTTATCCCCAGAGCTCCTCAAAAAATAGCTTAGCTTGCAACCTAAGCTTAGGGGAGAAGCTCCCTTCACTTCTGGGAGAACTTGAATGCACCAGAGAAGTGAAAAGATTTTTGTTTAGTGTACCCCAGAGAGTTTAGCTGTAGGTTTGGGTTTTGCTCTATCTATTATATAGAGGCAACATGGAGGTTTCAGGGTGTTGGCTTCTCCTTCTTCTTTATTTTCCTTCTCTTCCTTTCTTCCCTGACACAAGTTCCTGTGGTTTGTTGGTTGGTGGAGGGAATTTAGAGTAGAAGAGACATATCAATAAAATTGATATTCACTGGTGTTGGGAACCAAATAAGATGCATAAAACTTCCTAACTGGTTGATAGTAGATATAAAAGCTTCTGGTGGCCATTGCATTCTGCCCTTGTGTTCCTGGAGGCCACAGCACAGCCTGTGCCTCTGGGGCTTTGATAAGAAAAAGTAAACAAACCTTGAAATAGCAGAAAGAATCTTCATTTCATTTTTTCAGGACATGGGACACTGAAATAAGGAAGACAGCCTGGCCAGAGCCCATGGGGGTCTCCAGCACCTTGATAATCTCTTTTCTTGCCTCATCCCTTTCAAAGAGCACAGGATGAGCTGGAACAGATGGTTCTGCCTTGTCCTTCTTGTCCCAGCCCAAATCCCAGACCTGCTGCTCCTCCCCTGTTGCTCTGTGCTATGAGCTCCACTCAGCTCTGCTCCAGCACTGAGGAAAAGTCATCCATGCCTCTCCCAAGGACATCTGACAGGATAAGTGTGGTGGTGACTTGGTGGTATCTTTTTGAGAAATTTCAGAGAAACGCTGGAGAAATGCAAGCTTTGCTAACTTGTCCTGAAATCCATTTCCAAAGGAAGTTCTGTAGCTTCCCAGGAGAAAGCTTTGGTGAAAAAATGTACATAAGGGAAATATTTATGGTAAGGTGATTGCCTTGATCAAGGAAATGTCTTCCTCTCTGTCTTGTTGTGGCTTCCTGTCTGGGACACAGTCAGACACACAGACACAGAGATGATCCTGCTGGAGGGAGAACAATTTGTTCTGTTTTCTTGATATTAATAATAAAACCTTCTGAGAAAATCATGAACATGAGTAGTTTGGGGAAAGGCCCTGGGAAACCAGGGCTGCCTCCTTTCTACAGGTAAGGGACTCTTTCCTCCTCTGAGGGAGGAATTGAGTGGTGGATGGCACAGCTGAAAGCCTTTGGTCTAGTTCTGCACCCTCAGTGCTGGATTAGGGTAGTAGAATAAAAGCTCAGGGTCCTCTTTGAAAACAATCCACATTTTCTTGAAGATTTTTGGGGTTTTTTGCTGTCCTGAGCAGCCTCGGGGACACTGCTTCATTCTGGGAAGGCTGAGTCACAGTTCCTAAATATGACAAGTTAATATTAACAATAAGTGGGGTCAGAAGCAGGAGGGAAGAAGCTGAAAGTCTGAGGAGAAGTTGTCTCTTAACCTTTCTGGGCTGGGAACACAGCTCCTTGTAAGATGAATCAGTCTGCATTAGAGGGCCTGAAGTCCAACCTTAAATTAAATGCTCGGGGGAAGTTAAATCTTCTTCTGTAGAACTCCCCAGAGGCTGGAAAACTTCCCTTCCAAGGAGGTGGAAGAAGTGGACATGGATCTTTCCCCACCTTCTCCAGCCTCTCCTTGCTCTTGTGACCCCTCCATGTGACAGAGCCAGGTGGGAAAATTTTGCAAGGCAGCTTCCTGGGTGCTGAACTTTGTATGGTATTCCTTATTTTTGGCACATCAAACGCCTCTGAGAAGAGAAAACGATGCTAATCGTGTGTTTGTGCACTTAGAAATATCAACTCATCGACTTGCAGAGCCAGGAGATGGAGGGAAACTTGGAGGAGTGAAATATAAAATTCTCTTCCATCATCAAAGTAGCAGCATCAAGCCATGACCTCTCTGTGTTCAGACACACTGCAAGCCAGAAGCAGAATTTAAATGGGCCTGGCCTCCTTGTTGCTTAAAAAGGGAGAGAAAAACAAGTAAAAAATTACTTTTACCAACTTTCCAAACTCAGCTCAAAGCTGCTCCATGGAAAAATGTAAGCAGGGATTGCTTTTCACTGATTTTTGCCTTTCACCTCCACATACCTGTGGCAGTGTCCAGCACCTGAAAAACACCTTGGGACCTTCCTCAGTGCCACCCCCAGCCTCCTGAAACTACCCAAACCCTCCTCCTACTAGGGAATATTCCAAATTTTTCTGGAGATAATCACAACTTCTCCAGGAATTCGGTGGGAGCTGTGGGGCATATTTGATGTTTAAACTAGAAACTCCTTTTAGAAGCATTAAACCCAGTGACAACTTGAATTTCTTGGCAGACTCTTCAAGGACATTGTGTGGCCTCTCTGCTGGGAGTTCCAAGTGTCACTTGTCTCAATACCTGCACTCGAACATGTCCCTTGACATGGAAATGATGAGCCACAAACTGTCCCATCAGTCTGTCTGAACATTTATCATCACAGCCTGCCCACACCATGATCTTTACAGAGAACAAAATCCAAGGGCTTTATGGTATGGGTGGTCATTGCCTGCTAGATGGGTAATTTATTTTAGTCAGGTCAGGCTCTATGCCTTATATAACAGCCCAGCCTGGAAAAAGGAAATTTATTTAATATTTTTGCACCTTCTGTGAAGTTAATTAATGAATTCAAAGCGAGGTGTTTTGCTATGGCACGAGACATTCAGCTGTGCAGTGATTATAATGTTAAATAAATATTCTTAAGCTTTTTGGACATCAGGAAATTTGGAAATCAGGTGTTCCTACATATCATTCCTATAGGCCTGGATTATTCCTGTTAGTCTCATTTATTTTTATATAAAATAATGGGATTCTTTGTTCTTTCAGTCAATCCCAGCAGCTGTAAAAAAGATTTATTTTTTATATATCCAAGTAATTTCATGAGTTAATTTCTACTCTGAGAGTCTCCTGAAGCACTGACTGCACAATTTATGAAGTCCTCCTGCTCCCCCCGAAGCTCATCAGGAAAGAACCTGGCAGAGACCATCCTTCCTGTGGGAAGCACCTGAAGGTGAGGGATTTTTCTCTCTCTGAGGAATATCTCTGCTCAAATCTGTGTCTCACCCCAAAACGTTTTGTGAAGTTAAGTGTTTTTATAAAATCAAGGAGATAAATCAAATTTAGGCTAGCAGTGACTGCTATGACCTTTGATTTTGCAAAAATGAAGGAGGGGGAAGATGGTTGAGTTTTCCACTCCTCATTTTTTAAAAAGCCTGGAGTTATTTTCCTTGGGGAAGGACAAATTTTCAGTCGCACGTCATCAAATATTGAATATATTTGCTGCTTATGTAAAAGAGTACTTTAGCCTGGCGAGAGACAGGAGATTAAAACGAGCAGGCTGCATCCCTAAATTCGATTGTTTTCCTGGGAGATGCCACTCAGCCTGGCAAGAGATTGACACCGTGTCAGCTCTGCTTCTCTCCAACTGCCCTCGAACGAGGTGCCCTCCAAACCCGTCCCCGATGAAATTAGGGAATTAAATTTCTGGGAAAGTCTTACCCCCGAGTGCAGGGAGCTCTTTCCAATGGGATCATTTGTTTGAATGTTAAATTAAGCCATCTCCCCTCCCCAGAGTTCTGAGCAGTGTCGGGAGGGGCTGGCAGTGAATCTGCTGCTCCCTCTGCAGGGAAACACCTTAGCCTTGCCTGTTGGCTCCCCACTCCCTCATTGACCTCTTGGCCATGTGTGTATCCACCATAAATTGACAGATCCTGCAGGTAAAATCAGGTCCTTATCACAGGGTCTGGAATAAATAGTGGCTCTTGGTGAGGAGGTGACAGCTCCCACCTTAGGTGGTTGAGGTTTGACAGCGCTAACGGGGAATTTGATGGGGATTTGATGATGGCTGGTTGCTAAGGAAACACCTTTTCTCTGCCTGTTGTCTCCCCGCTCCTTCACTGACCCCTTGGCCATGTGTGTATCCACAATAAATTTGTGGATACAAATTTAGGACAGATTTAGGAGGATGTTTTCCCTGCAGGTAAAATTAGGTCCTTATCACAGGGCTTGGAATAAATGGTGGTGAACAGTGAGGAGGTGACAGCTCTGGTCTTGGGTGGTCGTGGTTTGATAGGGAATTTGGGGAATTTGATGGGGATTTGATGATGGCTGGGTGCTAAGGAAACACCTTAGCCTTGCCTGTTGTCTCCCCACTCCCTCATTGACCCCTTGGCCACATGTGTATCCACAATAAATGGACAGATTTAGGAGGATGTTGTTCCTGCAGGTAAAATCAGGTCTGTATCACAGGGCCTGGAATAAATGGTGGCTCTTGGTGAGGAGGGGACAGTTCCCACCTTGGCTGGTCATGGTTTGACAGAGCTAATTTGATGGGGATTTGATGACGGCTAGGCTCAAAGGAAACATTCTTGCCTTGCCTGTTGGCTCCTCATTCCCTCATTGACCTCTTGGCCATGTGTGTATCCACAATAAATGGACAGATTTAGGAGGATGTTGTTCCTGCAGGTAAAATCAGGTCTGTATCACAGGGTCTGGAATAAATGGTGGCTCTTGGTGAGGAGGGGACAGTTCCCACCTTGGCTGGTCATGGTTTGACAGAGCTAATTTGATGGGGATTTGATGATGGCTGGGTGCTAAGGAAACACCTTAGCCTTGCCTGTTGTCTCCCCACTCCCTCATTGACCCCTTGGCCACATGTGTATCCACAATAAATGGACAGATTTAGGAGGATGTTGTTCCTGCAGGTAAAATCAGGTCTGTATCACAGGGCCTGGAATAAATGGTGGCTCTTGGTGAGGAGGTGACAGCTCCTGCCTTAGCTGGTCGTGGTTTGATGGCACTAATGGGGAATTTGATGGGGATTTGATGATGGCTGGGCACAAAGGCTGTCAATAGCCAAGAGATCTTGCTGAAACCTTGTTTCCCTATCAGTCCTTATCAGGCTGGACACTGCCAAGAGAAGGGTTAGGGATCAGATCCAGATTAAACACCAGGGTTCTCTTATCACCTCCAGTGACAGCAAAGCGCTCCCGCCCCAGCCCTGGCAGGGCAAGCCCAGCATTAGAATTTAATATAAAAACCAGGATCAGAAAAATGATAAAATGCTTGTGCTGCTTGTAAATGTCCTTTTCTTTCCTGCCCTGTCTCCCTGCATGCACATAGTATGAAAATATTGGGTTTAGCAACAAATAAAAAGATGTGAACAGCAGCAGGGCTGGTGTGGCACAGCCTGGCAGCTGGGGATCCTTAAGGCTTGAGGAGTAGAAAGGAATAATTTCCCTCAGTTATTAAAACATGACCACCACTGTTTGCTGGCTGGTTGATTAAACTTTCCAAACCTGAGTAAGCAACAGCAATGTGCATTTTAAGAAGGTGTTTTTGCACATTGGGATGTATGGGATCCAAAATACAGATTATTTACATAATATTTACATAATACATTTGCCATAATAATGCAATAGGGCTGAGGAGTCCTAATTTTGGGCATTGTTGTTTGTGTGTGGATTAGTTTTAAGAGAAATAATAGGGGAGTCAAATATCTTGGAGGAGGAATTTGGCTGTGTTTCCTCAGCTTGAGGAGTCTATCCTTTTCCCCTCTCCCCCTAAAAATTTCAACCAGGTTTTGGGTTTTCAAGGCTGGAAAACACAGGCAGAGCATGATGCTATTTGATTTTTGCATGTGATCTCAGTGTGGTCTAAGCAGCCTTTTGGGGCTGAAATTCATTTAATTTATACACAAATCTTTGGTACTCGATGGGTACAAAGCTGGTGATGAGCTCTGAAGAACAAATATCCAAAGGGTGATTCTGAGGAGCATTTCCCTGCCAGAAGGGCTGCCTGTTAGCTTTAGGATCAGGACATGAATGACAACCTGGAGAATGTCGTGTCTGAGGCAGACCTGGCTGGGCTTTAAAGCAATGCAAACAGCAGTAATTAAAATTAGCAGCGAAAATCAAACTTGGTGTGGTGCTGAAATTAAAACCTCAGGCGTTAACGAGGGCTTTGGGGTGGTGTTTATGGAGAAAAGAGTTTAGATTTTAGTGATTGACCATCAACAGCTCGTGGAAATGAGACCTTGTGGTCTAAAATACACAGATAGTTAAAGGTATTTTTATTGCTGAAACGCAATTTTTTCTCTATTTTTGCCCTCGGAGTGGAGCTGTGTTTTTGGCCAATGTAAATTCCTGAGGTAACTCAGTCAATCCCTTCGCTCTGCTCTGGAGAGATGCATTTCTCTTCCAGGAGACACTTGGGGCTTTTGACCAAAAGTCCTAAAATTCAAGTTTTCAACCTCTTAGGGTGTTCCAAGGACGTTTTAGGCTCTGATCAAAGCCTGTGTAGGTGTTGGTGGTGGCCTTGGTGCCAAAAGTCCCCTNAGGACACAAACTCATGGAAAAAGTGGATTTCCATGGAAATGGAGGACCTGCAGCAACCTGAATTTTGAGTGTCCTTCCCAAAAAGCACAATTCCTGAGCACTGGGAAAATCTGGTGTTCCCTCTTGGATGTGATCATGAGCTGTGCAGATGTGTTGAGAAAAATCTGCTGGTTTTAGTGGATTTTGAAAAGGATTTCAGTTCATCCATTCAAATAAAAAAAAAAATCTCTAGCAACAGCATCTACAAATTTGTTTTCATGTTTGTTTTGAACTTTCCTTTACACTTATACCAACTAACCCCCAACCTTCTGAAGGGAAAGATTTGCAGCAGAGCAAGAACTGAAAAATCCCTTTGGTTTAAAATAGATGATTATTATTTTTATTACTATGATCCAGGCTTGACAAGTTCTGTTACACAAACCTGCCTCCACTTGCATTTTAACCACTTAAATAATTGGGGGAAAAAATTGTGGTCCAAGTGGCTAAAACCTCATAAATTCACCCTGAAGACCTAGTGGTGCTTTATTCCATATTAACTGATGCTTCCTGCTGTGAAAAGTGAGTTCTCTCTTAGCAAAATGTCTTTTCTCTTCTGCCAGGCAATTTAAAATTAAAGGTTGACAGGCCATGCTAATGAAATAAAGCAATAAACATTTTCTGACATGTGCAAAATGCAGCCCTTGTTCGATAAGATGATATTTGGGGGAAAAATTTGCTTGGTAAATCTAATTTGTGTCAGCTCAATATTGGCTTGAGCATCAAATTCTAATTTATTGAAAGCACCAGCAAATACTAGAACCATTTGTTTAGCACAAAGCATTCAATCTATAAGGACCAACTTCATGAAATTTAATTTTCTGAGCCAAAAAAGACAATCAAAGTAAGAAAAGCAGGAAAAAAAACCCCCTCATATTGGAATAAAGGGAACTGCAACTTTGAAGGGGAAAAATATTTAATTTACCATGAAAAAATGAGAAAAACCTCTATGAAATGAAATAATCTGACAGGTTTTTTTTAGCTCTTGCTGGTTTTTATTTCTGTTTTCCCTCTTTTTAGTGGAAACACTGATATTCCAACCCTTTTTCTGGTCCCTCTTGCAGAGATTTTTATGGATTGACCAGGAAATGTTGAGCAGTTGGAACGAGATGAGCTTTAAGGCCCCTTCCAACCCAAACCATTCTGTAATTCTGTGATCCTCCAGTGTTTAAATCTCCACCACTTTCCATAAATATCCCCCAGTTTGCCATTCTCAAAGCTGATTGAGGTGGGGATAAGTTTGGGAGGGAATTTCCCTACTTATTGATTTAATATTGGAATTAATTGGAATTCCTGCATTTCCACTTGGGTGGAATTTAAAATATACTTTTAATTCTATGGGTTTTTTTTTTAATGGACCTCTCTTCTAAGGATGGTGACTTTGTGTCATGTTTATTATGCTGCAAACTGATCTCCTGAAGTGCTGCATTCAAATGATGGAGTTCCAAATATCACATTTTATTCCATTTTTGTCTTTATTATGTTTATGTA
>VZTN01030588.1:0-59758 GCA_013400515.1 Erpornis zantholeuca | reverse complement strand
TATATCTTTATTATGTTCCACATTTTGGTTTATTTTTGAGGGGAATATTTCATCAACCTCAGCAAAAACCAGGAGCAATCATCTCTCCCACGGCTTTGGGTCTTGGATTGGATTCCAGTGAAGTGATAATTGATGGTCAGAGCATCTTTTGGAGAGCTGGAAATCCTGCAAATATTTTTTTTCCTTCACCCTTTGACTTGCAGAGATTTAACATTTTTTTTCTCTTTATGAACGCTCAACTAATGATCTAATTGGACAAAACAAGTATAGATTAATCTGGCTGCTAATTAAGCACGGTTAACAAGGTGCTGGGTTTGAAATGTGTTTCCTTATTGGAGATTTGCACAGAGCTGGAAGATTTTGGGGATTTCTTTATGATGGCAGCACTGCTTCCTTGGCACCTCCAGAGGTGGTGCTGACAGAGGATTCAGGACAGATCCTGTGTGGGAATCCTTCACCTTTCCAGAGAGTTGACTGATGAGGATTTTCAAGGTTTAAACACCCAGATCACCCAAATCAGCAGGGTTAGGTGGAATTAAAAACGAGATTTCCTTGGCATCAGGGTTTTGAAATGTGTTTAAATTCTCTTTGTGGTGAGGAGCTGAGAGTGATGCTGGATTTTGAGGAGCAGAGATTCTTCCAGATGTGCCCTGCACAGGAAAACTGAACATCCCAACCTCTTCTGCCCCCAAAATCTGCTCTAAAGCACTGTCTGCACTGGAAAGAATCATCCTGAAACATCAGCACAGTTGCCAGGCTGGGAATTGTTCTGGCTGGCAAAGTGATGTGGAAAGATCTAAAATCCATGGAGGTTATTAAGCAATCCTTCTGCTGTTATGGCTTGTGGTGGATTGCTTCTATTTACTCCTTGAACAATTTTTGGGTTTATTTTTTTTTTTTTCCCCTCAAGTAAGTGTGAGGGGAATATTTCTCAATTTTAAACGTCGAGAGCTCATCCAAGCCCATAAAAATCCTCCAAAAAAAGAGGAAAAAATCCATATGGCATATTTATAGCCAATTATTTTCCTGATTCTTCCTTTCTTCAACTCACAAGTTTTATGGGAGCTTCAGCTTTATCCATTTTACACTCCAGCAAGCTTTGCAAATAAATACTGATGGTTAAGAAGAGTTACTGATCTATTCCAAAGCCCAGCTTGAGAGGAGCTGCAGTTCTGGGGCTGTCTGGATCCCATTGATCCATATTAAATTAGCAACTCATTCCCCATGGGCTCCTCAGCCTTACCTTTTAACCACAGAGTTCCAAAGTGCTCGAAACTTTTACAGGTATAAAAATAAAAATTGCCCGTATTTGTCAAGTTTTTTTTTGTTGCTTTTCGGTTCAAAATCGAACCTCACAGAGCTGCAGCTGCACTTGGAAATCCAGACCAGGCTCAGCTCACAAGAGGCTATTTTTGGGGAATGTTTTGCTTATTAAATTCCTGCAGGGTGGGGGAAGAGGCTTCTCATCTGCTGCCAAAAACCTCTGGTTCTTCTGTGGGTTTTGCACTGCTGAGGTTTTGCAGTTTTGGAGTTTGCTCTGTTTTTATCAGCAAGTGCAAACTCTGCCACCTCTTGCTTTTTTGGGAGTCTCATTTCCAGTTGGGTCACTGGGATTTTTGGGATAGCTGCTGTCTTCATCCTCGGTGGTTTTTGACCCCAAGCCCACATGGAAATGTTTTTGATGGGTATCATTCTTAGCAGCAGCACCTGCATATCTCCCTTAAAACCTGTTTTAGTCCAGGGATTATGGAAAGTGATGGTGGATGAGTGAGATAAGGTAAGGATTAATGTGTTTCTGTCTGTGCCTTGGTTAATTAGGATGTATTTGGTACTTAAAGGCACAACTCCTGCCCTTTTTGGATGTCTCAGTTGAATTAAAACATTGTATTTTCCATCCCTGGAAGTGTCTGAGGCCAGGCTGGATGGAGCTTGGAGCAGCCTGGGATGGTGGAAGGTGTCTCTGCCCATGGGGAATGAGCTTTAAGGTCCCTCCCAACCAAAACCATTCCTGAATTTTAGGATTTGGCACTTCCAGGGATCCAGGGGCAGCCACAGCTTCTCTGAGCACTCCCCAGGGCCTCCCAAACCTCTCAGGGAGGAATTTCTTCCCAGTATTCCAGATATTCCCAATATCCCATCTAACCCTGCCCTCTGCCCAGTGAATATTTGATGTAAAGAGGTTTTTTCTTCATTGCTTCTTCCCTGGCCTGAGTAGAAAGACTTCTGATGAAGATTTGGCCATGCAATTCTTGCTTTTTCTGCGTAAAAATCCTCAAAATCAAGCAAAATTCCTCTGGGCTTTGTTAATTTGTTGGGCTTTTATTTTTATTTTTAATCCTTTGTCTAGCAGAATCACCTAAAAACGAAGTTGCTGACGAGAGCTACACAACCACACCTGAAATTCCATCAATATTTTCATGGAGTGGTTTTAAAAATTTAAAAAGAATCAAAAAGTGGAGTGCAGAAGTTTCTTTCTGATGCACACCCGAGGTGAAGTTTTCTATTTAAGGACCCGAAAGGATAAATGTGGATGCCATGGAGATGGGAGCCTTTATATAGCCTAAAATGATAATTGCATTACTTTGAATTTTCCTGGGCTGGGACAGGGCTGTAATTTGGATATGGATTGAATTAGCAATGATTTTATTTGATAGAAATATCCTTTGATATTTTACTATTTAAAGCAGCCACTAACTTTGCACCGGTGAGGTCATGGTGCTCCTTTTTTCCTTGGGTGTTCCTTTGGGAAAAGTTGACTTTGGATCAATTTCTGAGTCCTTTTGGATCTTTTTATCCCAGAAACAAGAGCCAGGATGAGTGGAAACAACCTCAGAGCTTTAGTTTGGGTATTAGGACAAATTTCTTTGCCCAAAATGTTGATAAATGTTTTATGACCCCAAATCTGTTTATAGAGATTTTCACCCAAAAAGCCTTTTTTTCCTGAGATAAATCAACCCCAATCCTGCACTCACCAACCAAATTGAATGACCCAATTTGTTAAAATAATTGAACATTTAGTAAATTTACACAATTTATTTTTAATCCCTTTTTTTTCCCTACTTCTCCTTTATTATTTCATGCTAAGTGTTCTCTGATTTCTCTAATTTTACCTCTGTATAAACTTACTATAAAAATCTTAATATTTCTTGGATGGGTAAGAAAAATTGCATTAAATGGGAACATAATTTTAAATATTTTAAAATACTTTTAAAATTTTTTAAGTATTTCTAAATATTAATTGATTTTTTTAATTTTTAAAAATTATTTTTCTATTTTAATTTTTAAAAAATATTTTAAATATTTTAATGTTTTAAAATTTTTTAAATTTTGAATTTTTTTATCTTTCTTTTAAAATTATTTTTTCATTTTTTAAAAAAATTTAATAATTTTAAATAATTTTCCTTTTCCCTTTTTTTTTTTTTATTATTTATCCTAATCCTCTTCTCTTGCTGTATTGTGATTATTTTGTTATTGATTGATCACGTCAAGATATTTGAAATTGGGCAACAGGAATGGTTGGCTTGATGTGTCTACAAAAAATGGGCAATCCAAATGTGCTGAGCATATTCTCATGTAAATTTTTAGTAAAAAAATCTTTTTTATATGAGAAATTCTTCAGGATTTCATGCACAATAATTTAATGCCTTTTTGGGGATTTCGTGGCCTGCACGGGAAAATGAAATTTCCGATACAGAAATAAAACTTTTCTTAGCTTTTGTTAAAATCTCTCATAATTAGGAAGGAATATAATATTTAATTCTACATTTGAGCCATCAACATCCTCTTATTTGGAAGTGGAATATTCCTGCCCATGTGGTGTTTGTGGGTAATCACAGAAATTGTTCAAGGAAAGTAATTTTCTGAATATATAACATTTTATATCTAATAATTAATGCTTATTTGATTAATAATAAGATAGCGAAGTAGGAAATTTAATACTCATTTAGAAGTGGGATTGAACACAGGAATCCTGAGGGCTGGAAATGTTTGTGAGGTTTTCTGTTTGATTTGGGATCTTGTGCCAATTTAATGTGAGTTTTCATGGATTTTCCTTGTAGTGCAGGAGTCCAGGCTGCGTTTAATGGGGAAAAAAAATTAGGATTTTAGGAATAAATTTATTTAGGAATAATTTCTCGAGGAATAATTTTAGTGGAAATCCGTGATTTCTCAACTGATTTCCTCCAAACCTTTTTAACGTAGAGGTTGAAGATGTTTTGGGGGGGAGAGACAACTTTAATCGGAATATTGTGTCCCCACCCCCTCCTGAACTGCGGTGTTCAATCACAAGGTGGCACTTCTGCCTCACTGATGAGTTTTTATTCCTCTCTCTCTTTCTGTCCAGCTCCCAAACCCTCCAGGCTGGCTCCATCTCCCTTTCCTTTTCCCTGGGAATAAAAACTCCTTGCATCCCTGGAGAAAGAGCTCTTAACATAACCACGAGTTTCAACTTGGAATGAAACCACGAAGTGAAACCTTAAAGAGGAGTGAGGTTGTAAAGTTCATTTTCTTTTCATGCCCTGAACTTTCCCTGAAGTGATTTAGGTCAAGGAGGTGCTAAAATTGCTCCTATTGGTATTTTTAATGGATGAATTATCCCTTATTTTACCCAAATTTTATTATTTCTTTCTTAATTATTTCCTTTTTTTCCCCTGAATTCTATTATTTCTTTCTTAATTATTTCCTAATTATTTCTATTATTTCTTGCATAATTTGCATTCAAAACTCCTAACCTGTTCCCATGTACTAGTGCAGTGCTGAGAACTGCTGGATTTGTAAAATTAATTTTATTTTCATGCCCTGAACTTTATCACATCACTCCTGAAGTGATTTAGGTCAAGGAGGTGCTAAAATTGCTCCTATCAATATTTTTAATGGATGAATTATCCCTTAATTTACCTAAATTTTATTCTTTCTTCCTTAATTATTTCCTATTTTCTTCTGAATTCTATCATTTCTTGTATCATTTTATTCAAAGCTCATAACCTCTTCCCATGTACCAGTAACAGGCTGGGGTCAGGCTGGGATATTGCAATAATTATTTTATTTGTGAGTCCAGGTATAAAATAACTCCTGGAATGAGCTTCCACACCTGCCTTGCTTATTGAAAACCCAGATTTTGTTCCTCTCTTTCCCTTGGGAATATTTTATGGCTTGGAGATGTTTTGTGCCAGGAAATACCTGAGGAGAAGAGGACAGCTCTTGCTTTTTCCTCCTGTTGGGCTCTGAAAATTCTGGGTGCTGTGAGTCCTTGAAAAGATTTATTTCTGAAAATCCCTGGATTTGGTCAGGTGAGAATTGGAATTGGAATTCCCAATCTTTGTGGGATTGGGAATTCCTTGGACACCTGGAAGTTGAGCTGCAGGTGCTGGAACAGCTCTAATAAATCCCAAAGTCTGGTTTGTCTCACTTAAATATTTATATTCCTCCTTTTCTTTGTGCCCCTCCTCTCCCTGTTCCACACCTACAATGTCCATTCCAATCCCTCCTGATGGAAGCTATGGAAAAATCTCTTCTGGATCACTGGGAGCACATCAGACCCTGGGGAATTAATAACAAAAACAATTAACGATGCTTAACTGCAGATTATGTCAGGGTTTTTTTGAGAGACATCCAACTCCATGAAGACTTTGATGGGGTAACAGTGTTGTGGGTAACTTGTAGCTCAAAAACTCTTTAATTGGGGTTTTTTTCAATGTTTTTCAGGCTCTATTCCTTCATTTTCAGAATAAATTAAACAATTTTAAGAACCGTGTTAACCACCCAAAGACTACATAAATGTTTTTCCCATATTAATTTCCTAACCTATCTTGTTTTTTCCTTATTTTGCCTGTGAATTTTTTTATATTTCATTATATTTGGATGCCTATGCTGAGCTGTGGCAATGAGAATTCCATTTGCTGCTGATGCTTCAGGTAGGTCAGAAAATAATCCAAATATCCAAATGGGATTCCCCAGGAAGGATTGGAGCTGCCTTGGATGCCAGGAAAGCCCTGAGCTTTGTCTCAGCTCTTAAACACAAAGATAAAATCATATTTTTAGCTCTCAACGTGGCTCTGAGGTGGAGGGGATGTGGTGATTTCTGCTCTCCCATGCATCTGCTGCCTCTGCTAAATCAAAGGAATCGACATTTAAATTGGTTTAGGCCTTGCTTAAGTTCAGTTTTACCAGGGGATGTCAGGAGAAATATTTGATTAGATCACAAAGAATGAAGGATCCAGACAGCAAAAGGAGCACTCATGGAGCTGTTTGTTTTTCCTGGAGAATTTCTAGGGATTGTTTTCCTTCTCTGGATAAAATCCTGGCCAAGTGTGGATCTGGGCCTAAAAGGCTCCCAGCTGCTTCAGCAGACTGGGAGATTTTAGCCCAAGTTAAAGGAGATTTAATTTAAGAATTTCTTTAATTTGCCTTTTAATTTTGAATTATGACTTGGAGAATTTCAGTGCTTTGATAAGTTGAGGTTGTTGACTGTTTAGGGTTTTTAAAACCTGTCATTTTGGGCCTTTTTAATCCTTATCCCAGGATTTGAGTAACTGCTGCATGTGTTTTGTTCTCCCTGTCCCAGGATTTAAATAACCAATGTGTGTGCACAGCTCACTAATGGCTTTGATACCACTGAGAGGTGCAAATTGTGAAAATAAAAGCAGAATTCTTGTTATTTTTCTCAGGTGCCCCTGAAAACATCCCCAAGCTGGAAATGTGATTCCCCTTTCTCTGTTTTCAGCCTTTCACGTGGTTGTGAAATGCTGGGAAATATTAACTGACCTTTTTTATATATGGAAAAAAAGCAGATTTTTCAAGCAGACACCGAATTTCCATTGATTTTTACATTATTTGGTTTTATTAAGTTTTGCTGTTTGTTTGTCCTTAACGTAGCATTGGATAAAAATTTATTTATTTCCTCAAAATCCCATTTTTGCTATGGAAAGGTTCCATCCAAACCTCTTTTCACCTTTCTTGTGAAGCCTTCTTTTAAAATCCTGCATCTCCACCAATCAGAACAAATAAATAGAACAACCAAGAACGTTTTGCTGACATCCCATTAAGTTATTGAGGGGACTTTATCTTCCTAATTTGTGTTGGTTGGGAAAATTCTTGATCTCTTTTCTTGAAATGGGAATAATTTGGGATTATATTATTATTATTATTATTATTTTCATGCCATATTTCTTTGTCTACCATGCTTTTCTCCATGTTTTCCCAGGAGAGCTGTCAGCCTGGAGACACGTGGAGCAAGGAGCTGCTGAGAAATCCAATGGTGCCATATGGTTCCAAACATTCTTGTGGAGACTTTGGGGATTTTTTTTTTGAAATCCTCGATGATTCTCGTTTGGCTCTCAGCAGATGGTGCTGGGGGGGAGCACGAGAGAGAACTTCTGCCATCAACAAATGCAGGTTAATGCCAAATCTATTTTCCACGTGTAAATTCCTGTTGCCACCACACTGGGATGAGTGGGGAGGGTCATAGACCTACACAGAAATAGCAATAAGTCTATTTTTTTTTTTCCCGTGGAAAAAACGCTCATTAAAATGTTGAGGAGGATTAATTACTTGGGATTCTTGCATGGAATGGTTTGGGTTGGAAGGGACATTAAAAACCATCCCATTCCATGGGCAGGGACACCTCCCACTGTCCCAGGGTGCTCCAAGATGGGGAAAAGAGAATCTTCTGACCTTCCAGGGCCTGAGGGAGCTGAGGAGATAGAGAGAGACACAATTCCCAAGGCATGCAGGGCCAGGACACAAGTCAGGGAATGGCTTCCAGTGCCAGAGGGCAGGGTTGGATGGGATTTGGGGAAGGAATTGTTCCCTGGGAGGGTGGGCAGGGGCTGGGATGGAATTCCCAGAGCAGCTGTGGCTGCCCCTGGATCCCTGGCAGTGCCCAAGGCCAGGTTGGACATTGGGGTTGGAGCACCTGGGACAGTGGGAGCTGTCCCTGCCCATGGAATGGGGTGGCACTGGGTGGTTTTTAATGCCCCTTCCCATTCTGGCATCAGAAACACCTCTGTAGATGTTTGGCTGTAATCAGCTTTGATCTCCTGCCAACTTTTCCTGCCATTTCTGCCCCACAGTCAGGAGTCAAATCATATTTTTCAGCTCGTCAGGATGGCCTGGTCCCACTGGGGAGGAGCTGGGGCCTGCTGGGCGCTGGTGTGGGAACATTTCCCCTTTCCCAAAGCAGGCTTGGGGGCACTGATCCCTCCAGCCCTGCACTTCCTCATCCATGTGATGAGGAAATTGTGGCATTGGCATCTCGAATTTCAGGGTGTGATTTCTGTTTAAGTTCAGCTAAACCTCGGGAGGGGCTCAGCTCCTGCTTCTCCCACACTTTACCGAGCAGATCAGGGCGGCAGGGCCACAACTTGTTTTTGTTTCCCAGTCCCTTTGAACAAGTGATTTTATTGCTACTCGAGCAGGAATTTGGGAGGATGAGGGAGTTGCTTGGCAACTAAACTGCAGCGTTGGCACTGGTACCTGCTGGGTGGCTTCTCCTTTTCCCAGGGAGAGCAGAGACTTCTCTGCTTTCATCTGTCACTCGTGCAGGCCTTGGTGCTGCTCCTCGAGCCTGTTCTGGGTCACTGCTCCTGGAAATTCCTGGCCCTTCTCTGGGACTTGGCAAACTGATTTTAGCGAAATTCTCAGCCTTTGGAGATGTGGAAGCAAAGCTGTGCCTGTGGTTCGTGGAATCACAGGTTTGGCTTGGGAGGGATCTCAAACTCACCTCGTTCCACTCCCTGCCATGGGCAGGGACATTTTCCACCATCCCAGACCATCCAAAGCCCCACCCAGCCTTAAGCCCGGCCTTAAACCGCAGCCTGTCCTACTTTCCAACCAGAAAAGAAAGATCTAAGCCTACACCCTTTAAAAATGACCCTTTTTAGCTAAGCATTATCCTTATTTAAGGAGTTTTTAACAAGTCTTCGAGAAGCTCCGATTGAGTTTTTTCTCAGCCTACCAACAAGGATAAATGATAATGAAAAAAAAAAAAATAAAAGTGTGGGAGAATGAAGGCCCCGAGTTTACAGAAAGCATTAATCCTGCTGGGCTGGGCAGCCAACAGGAACAGCCTTCAGCAGCCCCTGTGTTTTATTTCATTTTTAACTGAGTCTTAAGGTGACACTCTATCTTTTATTAATGGCAACTCCGGCTAATCCGCTAATATATATATATATTTTTTTTTTTTTTTTGGAATTGCGAGAAGGCAGAATGTATCCCGAGATTAGTCATGCTCCGTGATAGAATGTGCACACAAAGGGCCATGTTTTATTCATGGCTGATATGCAAAGCGTATTTCCAAATAGAAACCTTCTCCCCGGGCCTCCTACAGCACCGTGTCTGACACTGCTTTGTACAAATGCTCTCTTGAGAACACCTGGTTTAAAAAAAGAGGGAAAAAAAAAACCAAAAAACAAAAAAACCTCTCCCTTTTGCTGTCTGGACATCCTTGGGATGCTTAGAAATTATTTATGCAGAAGTTAAAAATTAATGAAAATTGGGGGGAAAAAAAAAAAGCTTTATGGAGATGACAAAGGTTTCTCTAAACTCTGTTTGATCCTGAAAGATTTTGTGTGAAGTCTTGGTAAAATGGTAAAAACTTTCCCTTTATCAACAATATTAAGAACTTTTAGGGGACATAAAATACAGAAGGCCTGGAAATGTGGATTTTTAGGGTTCCCCCAGACTTTCCCAAGCTAAACAGGTGAATCCTGGTCCCTTAAATGGTATTTTAAGAGGAAAAGGAAATATACTTCCTTTCATTTTCAGATAATGGCTTGTGAACCCTGCTCAGAGAACTTTTATATCAGGGGGCATGGACAGCCAGCACAGCCTGGGAATGATTTCTGGGATGAGAGAGCTTTGGAATATCTGGAAACCATCCTGGATTCAGGCAGAAATTGCAGTTGTGCAGGAAAATCTTCATTAATTGAGGCATGATGCAGGCAGAGAGAGCTCAGAGCCCTTTCCAGTGCTCCAGGAGATGCTGGAGAGGGATTTGGGACAAGGGATGGAGGGACAGGACACAGGGAATGGATCCCAGTGCCAGAGGGCAGGGATGGATGGGATTTGGGGAAGGAATTGTTCCCTGTGAGAGTGGCTCAGGGCTGGGATGGAATTCCTAGAGAAGCTGTGGCTACCCCTGGATCCCTGGCAGTGCCCAAGGGGCTCCTTCCCCTCTATTTTCCATCTGTACCTTTGTATCCACTGAAAGCAGCACTTGGAGTGAAATTTTGGACTCTTCCATGTGTTGATCCTTCACCTCTCCAACTTTCTCAGCTGTGAGTGAGGCACCATAAGCAGGGAGGATGCTTTCCCCTCAAAGAAATCACTGAGATCTTCGATATTTAATTTATACCCCAAACTCTGCTCCACAGACACTGCCACAGCAGGGAAAAAAGCAATTTTTGTGAGGGAAAAGCACTCAAATAAAGGCAAGATGAGGAGTTTTGTTACACCCACAGCCAGGCTGCAGCGTGTAGGGAAGGCCTCGTCCTGTGGCACCTCAGCTTTGCCCTTGGAATAATTTTTCCCTTTTGGAAAAATTATGGCAAGAAGGGTTTTCCTTTTCCAATCTGGCATGGAAGGGCTCAGGAATTGGGGAGGGGAATTGATTCCCACCTTCCCACTTGATCCTCCTGAGGGAAATTGGGCTCATCCCATTCCGAGCCTGCCCTTGGCTGAGGCTGTGCAAGGAATATTTGGTTTGCTTCGACCTCTGTGAGCTAGATTGGGATAAAAAAAAAACCAAAAAGATGAAAGGATCTGCTGGAATTGAGCTCCAAGGAGGCAAAAATAGCAAAACCCACAGCTCCTATAAATGAAACATGAGGAGCCTTGTATGCAAATGTGATAATCTCGTGTCACCAGGCTCCTGGCATGGGCTGGGTGCGTGGGTGCTGTCTTAGGTGAGTAGTAACAGAGGTTTTAAAAATAACACCTCCAAAGAATAGTCCTGGAGGGAGGAGAGATGTTTTTTTTTCCACCAGCCAAGCCCCTGAAATTGGATAAAATATTTGCCAGGGCGTGGAGCTGATGGAAGTACAAGATTTCAGGAAGCTGGAGTGGTTTGCCACCTGCTTGTTGGTTGCTTTTTTTATCTTGTAACAGCAGCAAATGCTGAGAAATCTGAATTTAAGGGAGGAAATGCTCTGTGTGCCCTCCAGGTGACACATTCCCTGTGTCCTGTCCCTCCATCCCTTGTCCCAAATCCCTCTCCAGCTCTCCTGGAGCATCTTTAGGCTCTGGAAGAGGCTCTGAGTTCTCTCTGCCTCTACCACACCTCAATTAATGAAGATTTTCCTGCACAACTGCAATTTCTGCCTGAATCCAGGATGGTTTCCAGATATTCCAAATGCTTTCTCATCCCAAGGGTTTAATGGGGAAAAAAAAAAAAGAGGATTTTAGGTGTCTGACCTAGAAAATATTTTAACCAAACCCATTTCTATCTCAGATTTTAATTAGCCACACCCAGACTAATTTTTTACTTTTGTCCCAGTAAAAATTGTGACAAAATGGACAGAAGGCATTGAAATGCTCTTAAAATTAAAATATCTGCCAGCTCCAGGTTGGTTTTTTTTTGAGAGAATTCTGACTTTTTTTTGGACCCTCCCTTTGTCACCCTCACCTGGGGCTCCTTCCAGCACTCCTGGCACAGTCTGGGAGCAAGGTAATAATTTCAGTAATTAACTTGATGGATGCTTCCTATCAAACCACTCCTAGGAGCTGCTACTGGGATACCCCATGTGAGAACAGGGAAAAAAAAAAATAAAATCCATTAAATATTAACCAAATCCTGCTTTTTTCCTCCCCCCTTCTTTTCTCCAGGCTTGCTCTGCAAGAGATGCAGGGTTTGGAGTGAGTTTTTACAGTTCTGATGCTGATTTAAAATGCACTTTGGTTTTGTCAGGATTGCTGATCCTTCATTTAAATGTTGTTCTTTGAGTGCCAAGAAGTAGCAGAGCAGAAAATTTTCAGGTAGAGAACAGGGATTTTGAGGTTCTTTCCACAAATATGATTTATTAACAAAGCCCAGGAGTTTCTGTAGAATTTATTGTTGCTTGTCACAGGAAAATCACGTTGGAACTTTGTCTGGATTGAGCTGTTTGCTTCATTTCAGGGTGGAAAATCACAGTGATATAATAACAATATTTAGGATAATTTCTTTCCCTCAATGCTCCTAAATGAATAACAATCATCATGCCAGCGTGAATTTACATCTCTATATTTTTTAATTGAATATTTTGGGTTTGTTTTGTTCTCCAAGTTGTCTTCTCTATCCAGAAACCTCCCACTCTTCCACCAGGTGCCAAAATTTCAGGATAATTGATATATTCATAAATTAGAAGCCAGAGATTTCTTTTTTTACAATTTATTTACAACTAAAATTCGTCATTTTCTTTACATTTGCTTTACTTATTTTACTTTACTTTACTTACTTTACTTATTTTACTTTACTTACTTTATTTTACATTTTTTACTTTATTTTACTTATTTTACTTTACTTATTTTACTTTATTAATTTTACTTTACTTATTTTTGTTTACTGATTTTACTTTACTTACTTTATTTTACTTCTTTTACTTTATTTTACTGATTTTACTTTACTTACTTTATTTTACTTCTTTTACTTTACTTATTTTACTTTACTTATTTTACTTTACTTATTTTGCTTTACTTTACTTACTTTTCTTATTTTACTTTACTTACTTTATTTTACTTTTTTACTTTACTTATTTTACTTTACTTATTTTGCTTTATTTCTTTTACTTTATATTTTATTTTCATTTACTTTTTCCATTCCCCAGCACCCACATGGTTGAGACTTTGGCAACCTGCAGCACTTTTGCTGTCACTGCTGGGATTTTCATCCTGGCAGCAAAAAAACTCTTGCCAATCTTGAGTTCCCTCATTTGATTTGCTCTTATTCTGACACAGAGCTTGCCCTGAAGAATATTCCCAATGATCCAATCAGGGATGGGAAGACACAGATTATCCTGGAAAAATAGAAATTCCCCCAGGATGGGTCACAGATGCTGAGCTCACCTCTTTCCCTGGCATTCCATAAGAGCAAAGCCTTGAAATTCAAATTATTCTGTAAAAATTTGGGCCAAAAAAAATCAGAGTTTTTCTGGAAAAAGCTGGACCTGGTTGCCACTTTCACTTTGAGGGAATTTCAGTGTGTTTTGTCCATTTTTCCACAATTTTTACTGGTGTGATGGGAGTGACCTGCCTGGGCGTGGTTAAAATGACAGAGAAAAATGGTTTTGGTTAAGATATTTCCTAAGTCAGTGCAGACACCTAAAATCCTATTTTTTTTTCCCCCATTAAACCCAGCCTGGACTCTCCTGATGGTCTGCACTACAAGGAAAATCCATGAAAACTCCCATGAAATTTAACTGTGGCGTTTCCATAGCGATGATGTTTAGCATAAAAATAGCTGAAACATTTTGACACTGATTCCCAGCCTGTGGTTCATAACATCTCTCTTTTAAGCTGAAGTGTGGACATAAATCCTTCATTCCAAGCACAAAAACTCCAGGATGGAACATGGGAAGGGAAAAGAATTTATTTCTCGTTTAAGATAATTAAAGGCGACCTCTCCCCAGACTGGAATATGGAACTTGTTAAATCAAAGATGAGTTGAAAGGATCATTGTAATATAAATTTATCTCTAATTTAAAATAATTAACCCTAAATTCTCTGCAGATTGGAAGGTGTAACTTGGCTTGTTACATGAGGGATGAGCTAAAAGGAAACTCTTAATTTAAATTTCCACAAATGGGTTGGGTGTTCATAGGTCTGGAGGGCAAGGGAAGAGAGAATTTTAGCCAATAGAGATGTTTGAATTTCGTGTTAGAAGCCAAAAGCTTTGATTTGGGATCACTTCCTTCATTGCCAAGGACTGCAGGAGGAGTTTCAGAATAATTTCAAGTGTTCCTGGAGGTGAAGCAAAATGATCTCCTTGTTTTGGGCTCACAAGCAGAGAATTTTTGGGATTCATCTTGGAAAAGGAGCCTGACCTGAGAACTGTGGTGGAACTGAAGGTTCAGCAATCCCAACCCTGTTCCACAGGAAATTTAGTTTGGGTGGTTTTCTCTGCGTGGGGGATTTTAGCAAGGTGGGGTTGGAATAACGAGGAGCAGGAAATCCAGAAGTTTAAAATTGCAGGATAAAGAATTTTTTTGTTTTGTTTTAGTGAGGGAAGAAACGAAGCTGCAGGATGGGGATGTTGTTGAAAGTGAAGAGCTGGGCTGTGCTCAGTGCAGAGCATCCCATGCCTGGAATCTGGGATGTATTCAGGGCATGGAAAATCCTTCCCAGCTGTGGAGCACAGCCTGCATTTCTTGGACACCCAGGAAATTCCAGCAGGACTGGAAACTCAGGGCAAAACCTTGACTTTGATGGCATCCAAGCCGTGACTGGGGAGGCTCTTTGAATCCTGGAATGGTTTGAGTTGGAAGGGACCTTAAAGATTATCAAGTTCCAATCCTTTGTAAAAATTCTCTTGGTTTGGGATTGTAAATTTGGCTCTGTAGGTATTTCCTGGTACATTTGAACGAGAATAATTTAAACCTTGAGATGAAACAAGGACTAGAAACCCCAGTGATGATGGGAATGTGGACAGATGACCACATGTGGAAGATGGACAGACTGAGATTCCAGACGCTGGGAACAGAAAGAGAGAAACTCTGAATTACTGAAATATTCTGTGCAAGTTTTACCTGGAATCCAGCATTTCCATGCACCTGGCTGAGATTTACCAGTGCACATTGAGCTGTGTAAGTATCCAACCAATTCCCTACAGGTGCAAATCCAGAGGGTGATGCCTTAGGTTTGAACTTTTCTGTGTTCCCAGCCCTGCCCTGCCCAGTGTCACTCTGCAGTTCCCTGGAGCTCGTTCAGTGCTGTTCTCTCATGCTCACACACACACAACAAAGCCTCTCCAGCTCTCCAAGGACACCCAGACCCTCCTAGGCCCAACAACTGCAAACCACAATCTTGGGGACAGGGGGGCAAGCTTGGGCAAATTCCATCCTTGCCTGGCTCCTGCTTGGGGAATTGATGCTGAGATCCAAGTGGGAAGAACTCGGGAGCTGTCCTTGTCCATGTTGGGATGCCCTGAGGCAGGAGCCTCTGGAGCCCAGAGTGTACCTCTGAAGGCCTTTCCAACCACTCCCTCCTTGATTCCTTTATTCCTGCCTGCTCTCTGTTCCTGGGGAGCCATTCCAGGCATCGAGGGAATTACTCCAGGCTGGATTTGGTATCACTGCAGTAGGATGTGTCTCCAGGTGACTGTAGGAGCCATTTATTTTGCTTGCATTAAATGCCATATGCTCTGTCTTTGTGCCAAGCACTATTCCAAACGTTGGCACTCTGCTTCCAGGGATATTCCCTTCAGGAATGATGCCATGTCCCTCAAAACCCCACTGTTGCTGCAGAGTATATGGATTACAGGCAATTTTGATCCAGGAGCAACAGGAATGTTCTTCCTTGTGGCTGCAAAAACACTTCCATAATTCAGGATATGGGGTTTTATGTCATTGTATCCCAAACAAAAAGGGTTTTTCAGGAAAATGTGAGTTCTTCCTTTGGAACTCTATGTTCTAATTCAAGCTCATGTCCTGCTGGGCACAAATACCCCCAAAACTTGAAATCAAATGATTTTTAGCTTCAGGAAATGCAGATAATCAAGTGATTAGTGGGCTATGGGACTAATTAGGATGTTTGATTTGCATTCCCAGGGAACCTCAGCACTGGTGAACCTCTGCATCTGTGAAATGAATGGAGAGATACCCAAGTAACTCATAAAGATAAAAGTGCTTTGGGATCCCTCAAAAACCCTTCAAAGGAGCAAAGCTGTGGATTTGGGGCTGGAAATCCTGATTTGGGAGGAGCTGCTGCTGGGAATGGCTGTGCCTCCTGGCTGGAGGGGACTGGGGGCACCCACAAGAGGATTTCCAGGATAATTTCCTGAATTTCCAGAGTGCTCTCCAGACAACCTGGCAGTGCTGGTGTCTCTTTGGAGCCACTCATCATTCCAGACTCCTGGGTTTTTTTGGGATTTCCCTGTTTGGCCTAGCTCTGCCTCAGGGAGGAACCTCGCTGGGCTGGGCCCCAACAGTTGATATGCAAAAAAAAAAATATTAAAAAGATCTAAGAAAGAAAGCATTGAACAGGTAAATCCTTGGAAAAACTGCTCAGAAATGAAAATCAAACCATAACCAGCATCCTTAAATGGATATTTACAGAGAGAGCTGAAATATTTGAGTGCATTTTGTCATCCTGTAAAATGCTGTTATTTCCTACTGAAAATGATCAATTTAAAACAGCTCTTTCAGACTGTGGGGAAGTCTAGTTTGGAGTGAGGTTTTTTTGCTGTCTGTCCTGATTTTCCTCATTTCTGTGACTCAGAGAGATCTTTTTGTAAAGATCTCACCAGAGATGACACCAAAGTCTCATTATTGCTGCTTGTGAGGCTCCAGATAATCACAGGGAACTTATTTGGGGACTGTTGTGGAAGTTGTTAGTGGCTGTGCTTGACTTCCACTGAAAATCAGCCTTAATTAAAAGATAATTATTTGAAATTGTCCTGATCCTTCGGCAACAATATTAGAAACACGGAAGGGGAAAGCGAAGGAATTGATTTCAAATGAAATCCAGGCAATTAAAAGGAGGATTTGAAATGGAATTCTCCTGGAAAGGGAGAGGTCAGGTAGTTCCTGAAGAAAATCTCTGGGATCTGGAATTCTGATTCCTGTGATTTGGAATTATTGGAGCAGGGTCATTGGTCAAACAGGCACTGGTTCAGTGGCTACTTCCACCAAGCTCTGCTGGAAGGAACCAATCAATAAACAATCAATTAATGCAATCAACAATTACTGCAAACCATCTCTGCAGCCACTGAAAAATTGGGAAGTTAGCCCTGTCTTTCCTGTGCTAAAGTCACAAGGGAAGTGATTTCTGAAAGCTTATTAAAAGATTTAAATTTAATTTATTATTATTAACTAGGTCACTATTTATATGTAAATATATATTTATTTCATGCTTTAATAAACGTTATGAAACCTGTCCTCATATCAATGTCAGCTGAAAATAAAATGCAAAAAAGGCTATAAAAATCAAATTAAAATCAAATTATTGGAATGTGTGACTGTCATATACCTCATGCCATTAAAAACTATTTTAAAAACATCCAATATTCATCTTCCTTTCTCTTAAAATCACTGTAAAACCGAAAATAACAAAACTGTGAAGGGAGTTTTAAGATGTTTTCAGACACTTGCTGTAACATTTTTGGAATGAATTTATATTTTTCACATTTTTTTGGTGATGTTATTTCAGGCACGTGTCAGAAAAATGGGAATATTAAAGTATATCATGTTTCTTTTAAATTGTTTTAAGAAAAAGTGATAATAACTCTCTTTCTGGGATAAATTTCTAAATAATGAGCACAAACTCCTGAAGGTGAGGAGATTTTAGGCAAGGCTCTGAAAAATAGGAAGATAAAAAGTAATTCATTATATTTATTTATTGCATGAGAAATTATTTTTTGCCTTTGATTGCAGAGCTGGAGTTGTTGCATTCAGCTTTTCAACAAACCTGGTTATTTCTAAATCCAGTAATTTCTGTGATCCTTCATTATCCACAGGGACAAGGAAAAATAAATGTGGAAAACTCAGCTGGGGAAAGCAGCACTGGAGCTGCAAGGTTGGAGCTGATGGAGTTGCAGCAGGAATTTCCAGGTAAAGTTGGGTTTTTTTCCAAAGAGGACTGAAAAGGACAGAGAACTTTTATTTTTGAGGTTTTACCCTAAATTTTAAACATCATCTTGAGCTATTTTCGGTAGGACAGTGAGACACAAACTCTGTGCTTAGAGATGCACGAATTTATTTGGTTTTAATTTTATCTTTTATTCTCTTTGCTCGCAGTTCTGCAGCTCCCAAAATCCTGAGCTCTCTGAGGAAACCTTGGAGATTCAGTGACAAAAACTGCAATTCCAGGGCTCAGATTGGTCCCAGCAATCTCAGCAGCATCTGGGGACCTGGAAAAAATATCCCAGAGGAGGGAATTTCTGGAAAAGAAAGGGAGGGATGGAACATCCTGCACAGGAGCAGAACCTTCTCCTCCTTCCCAAGGTGCCAGTGGAATTGGGGAAAAAAATCCTTTGGCTGGTGGAATGTAGAGGGAATTGTGTATGATGGGATGTCAGAGAGACCTGAGCTCTCACTGGAAGGAATAAATGAAAAATCAGACACTATTTTCAGGCTGGAGCAGGAAACTCTCCAGAGACTCCAAAGGGAGCAAGGAGAAGTTCACGGAGTTGAAATTGTTCCACCAAAAGTGGAGAATTCATTAATGGGAAAAAATATCTCCAAGCTCCCTGCTTGCCACAGGTGGCAAAGCTGGGAGAGAGAGAAAAATGAATTCATATTTTAATTCTTCACAAGGAATTGCTGCTGAACTCCTTTTTGTGAGCCTGGTTTTGTACCGAGCAGGAGTTTGGGAAGCAGAGAGTTCTGGCCTCTTCATCTGAGCATCCTCAAGGAATTGTGTGTTCCAGGATAGGGAAAATAGGGATAATAAACTCCTGTCATCCTTAATCTCCACAAACAAATTCTCCCTGCTTGTTTTGGAGGTGGCAGCCACCAAGGATGAGCCTCACCTGCTCAGTGATCCCATGAAAAGCAGCGACAGGGATGCTCACTGCAGATCCTGTGGGATTTGGGGAGCATTCCTGTTTTCCGTGAGCTCAGCTTGGATTCCTCCACTCCCTCTGAGGGAATGCAAGCTCAGGGAAGGCTGGAGAGGGGCTGGCATCACCCCAAACAAAAAACTTGACATTCTTTCCAAGCATTTCCAGCAAAAACTGCAATTCTGCTGGAAAAAATACTGACTTGGTACTTCCTGGGAGAGCTGGGAGTGGAAGGAGCTCGGAACAGCACGGAGCCAGCAGCTTCTGCTCCTCCCAGATAATTCCACCCAGGAATTTTACCCTTGAAGGGTGTTTGGCTCTCTCAGATCTCTTTGAAGCCGCTGCTGGCTCCTTCTTGGGAGGCACAACTTCCAAAGCTTTTCCTGCTTTTGTTCTGGAAGTTCTGAGGGTGGAAAAAAAAAAAAAAAAGAGGGAATTTTCCTTGTGCTGTGATTTGTGTTAATTTGCAGCTCCTGCCTCGATAATTCACCTGATGAGCTGAGCCTTTAGCGTGGCAGAGGAAAGCTGAGGGTGTCCATATGGATACTCATGAATCCAGCACTGGAATGTTCCTGCTGTTCACCTTCCTGGTGGGCCCTGGAACCTTTAATGTGTGCTGAAAATGTGTGCTCAAAAATCTAAGGTGGCAGTAAATAATGAAGCAGCTTTGTTTTCTCTCCAGCTCTGAAGAACAAACAAGGGAAGGAGGGAGGAGAGAGGAATCCAGAACATGACTTTTTAAGTTGTTGGTTTTTTTATTTTCCTTCCTCAGCTTTGGGGAGGTGGAGGAGAATCCCAGGAGCCCCCAAACTAGGGATGGTGTTTCTCCATGCTTCTCCCGTGGTTGTCAGGGCACTTTACAGGGAAAAATTCCTCATTTTCAGGACATGTGTCACATTCTTTTCCAGGATGTAAAGGCAAGTTGAACTCTCCCTGAGCTGCCACAGCAAAAAGTGATGGTTAGACCTTGTCTGAAATGGAAATTCTTTAGGGATTTTCAGATATTTTCCTTCCCCAGACACTGGCAAGTAACAAAATCCAAAGGCTCCTGTCCCTCTGGAGAGTTCTGCCTCAGCTGCTGCTTAAAGAGCACATCCATGGCATTGATTTCCACTGGATTTGTTCCTCCTTGGAGCACTTTGGAACCTGAGGCTGAACAAATAGTACAAATAGCAATTAAGGATGTTATAAATTGATTCTCATGTAAAATCCTCTGGGAGAAAAAGGTGGGTTTGGTTTGTTTTGTGTTGTTTTTATTATTAATCTGTAATTTTAAATAATTAATTCGGTCTGTATTGGCAAATTCTTCGAATCCTGGTGAAGGACAATGATGAGATACAAACCAACAGTGACTTTCCAAGCTCCTTGTCGGAGAGAGGAGCCTGGCAATTATTTATTCTGATAAATGATTGGACAAAAAGAACTCCATCAGAATTATTTACCACAGAGTGTAAAACCTAAAATCATTATTACCATAGTGTAAGATAGGATAGTGCATGATATCAGAGGAATTATATCAAAGTTGGCAAAAAGAAACAATCCTTAGAGGCTGATGGAACTCACCCAGATTCAGGACTTGAGGGATACCCTAGATGAGCATCCCCAAACACAGAGGGAGGAATCTCCACCCATAAAAGGGAGGAATTTGTTAAAAGAACCCACCCTGTGGAAAATTTTGTGGTGTGAAGGGGTTGGCTGCCAGGCAAGTGCCCTCAGGTCAGCTCAGCAGCTCCTCTGCCAAATCTGTCTCAGCCTGGGACAGTGGGAGGTGTCCCTGCCATGGCAAGGGTGGGACTGGATAAGCTTTAAGGTCCCTTTGAACCCAAACCATTTATGACTCTATGAAGAAAATCTCAAATCTCTCAGGATTTGAGACTGGGGCTCCAGATGGGTTTTAGAATAATTCCACACCAAACCCCAGCACGTGGTGCCCCTCTCAATCCACCCCTACAGCCTTGCAAATGGGGCTTTGTTCGAGCTGCTTCACCGCGCTCCGGGCAGAGCATAAGCTCTAAAAGTCTCCCAGCAGAGACACGGGGCAGATTTAGCACAGTCGGGGTGAATTTAGCACAATTTGGGTGAATCCAGCACAATTTGGGGTGAATTTAGCACAATTGGGGTGAATCCAGCACAACTGGGGTGAATTTAGCACAATTGAGGTGAATCCAGCACAATTGTGGTGAATTTAGCACAATTGGGGTGAATTTAGCACAGTCGGGGTGAATCCAGCACAGTCGGGGTGAACTTAGCACAATTGGGGTGAATCCAGCACAATCGGGGTGAATTTAGCACAATTTGGGTGAATCCAGCACAATTGGGGTGAATTTAGCACAATTTGGGGTGAATTTAGCACAATTTGGGTGAATCCAGCACAGTCGGGGCTTTTATCCTGCTCTGAAAGTTCTTCCAGCTCTGTTCCAACACGAGGCTTTTAAAGAAGAAACGAGCAGAGCGTGGGGACGATAATGAGTTTCAGATTCTGCCGCGATCAAAGGTGGAGAGACACTTTATAAAAGAAATCAGATTTCTGAATCTTTCAGGTGCTTCCAGACGCCGCAGCTGCGGTGGGGTCCAGCCACAGCCTCCTCTCGCTGCGAGCAGGACATCAATTCCTGTTTGAAGCCCATTGCGGGCACCTGAAATGCGTTTGGCACGCAGGGAATTTGTCGGGAGCTGCTGGAATTTCGCACTGGCTGTGCAGCAGGAGCTGCTCCAGCCTGGGCAGGCTCCTCTCTCTGCATTTCCTTCTGCCCGCTGCCTCCACAAATTGCTTTCCCTGGAAATCAAAGGCAAACTGAAGCAATGAATTTTCTTATTCTGTTTACAGCCTCGAGGTTTCTGGCCCTCTCTGTGGCTTTTTTTTTGCAGGGGTTTTTCGGTGAGGAGCAGCAGAGCAAACAAGTGCATGTATTTTTATGGATTTCTATGTGCACAAATACACCTGAGCTGAACTTTTCCCCCTGGGATCCAGCGATAGGATTCGTGGGGATGGTTCAAAACTCCCCTGGGAGGTTTGCAATGGGCATGAAGGAGCATTTCTTTGCTGAGAGGGTGGGTAAAGCCTGGATCAGGCTTCCCAGAGAGGTGGTGGATACCCCCAGCCTGTTGGTGTTTACAAAGGGTTTGGAGAATGCCCTCAGCAGGCTTTAGCTGCTGGCCAGGCAGTTGGATTAGACCAATAAATGATTTTATATCCATAGAATCCCTTTCCCACCCCTAAGAAGGAGGATGAGGTGAATTGAAATGACCATAAGCTCTAAAATTTGCTACTCCTAATTTCTGTGGTTACTTTATCATTGTTTCTGTGTACTCTGGTAGTAAGGTCTGGTAAATCTTTATATTATTTGTGCAAGACTTGAACCCTTCCAGCACCTTAAGGATGCTTGTAAAAAAGAGGGAGAGGGACTTTTGCTATGGACAAGGATTTTAAAATGAAAGGAAGGAATTTTTTACAAACTGTGGTCCAACAGTGGAACAGGTTGGCCAGAGAAGATGGGAATGCCAATTAAACCATATTTAATTAGCAGCTGGAAGTGCAATGGCTGAGAGAGGCTCTGGGATAAATCTCAAGGAATGAAAGATTTCTCCTTTTCCTTCCTGGAGTGGTTTATGGGTCCCTACCCCTGATTCCTCCAGTGCCTTCCCTGGAGTGCTGTGTGCGAGCTCTGCTGTGCGAACCTGCAAAATAGGGAGAACTTCCTTGATTAAAATGGGCTAATAAAGGTTTTTTTGGCTCAGTGGATGAACCAGAGCTTTATTTTTACAGATATTTAACCAAGGAAAAACACAGAGCAGAGGGTTCTGTGTTTGAGCTTCAGGAAGAGGAAAAAGAGTTTCACACCAGTTCAATAAGTACCTTGATGTTGTTTGGAGAAAAGTTCCCAGTTCAACAGGTAGCCTTTTTCTCCAAATATAAAAATACCCTTTTAATTGCACCAATCTAGCGTGATTGCTTTTATTTTGGAGCATCATGATGATGAATCACGCTGAGATAATTGGCTTGAATAAACGGAATAATCCCCACCTATGCAAATAAAAGATGGAAAAATTGGATATATTCTGAACATGTGGTGCTCAGGCAGGAGGGAGAGACTTCCAGGGATGCTGAGGCTGAGGACCAAGATTAGTGCTCATCATCTGCAGTTATTAGTGCTTTTTAAATTTTAATTCATATGCAAAATGGGCTTGTTTTAAAAAGAATCCCCTGAGTCAAGTCTGGAATAAGTTTTGAATATTGTGCAGTTGTCCTGGTTTTTTTTTTCAGCTGTTGGGAATATGCGTGGGAGAGTTATTGGAGACAGATACTGCTTGGAGTTCTAGGCTGTGGTGATTTTCTCCTGAAATCTTTCATTTTGTGTGTGTTTATAACAATTTCAGGGAATTTAATGTATTAATACAATTTTTAAAAAGTTATTTTGCTATTTTAATTTTTTTTCCTTTAGGAGAAAGAGTTGTCAAGGGTTTTAGAGGTTTTTTCTTGTCTCCATGATGCTCATGGCCATAGAGATTTTGCAAAGAAGTCAAAGCAGTTTTTCCTGACTGAGGTAAAGATGACCATGTCCAGGTGCTTCTCTTGGTGTCCTTAAACACCTTCCTCATGTGAGCAAACAGCTCCAGACTCATCTTCTCAAGGGAGCCTCCTGCAATTTCAGAAAAGGAGGAAAAGCTGCCCAAGTTCCTGACCTCTTTAAAGGGGGGAAAAGGGGATTGTCCTGGTTTCAGCTGTGTTTGAATCACACCACGAGCAAGCCTCGTTTCTTTTTTTAATAACCAGAATGGTTTGGGTTAAAAAGGGATTTTAAAGCCCCACAAGCAAGACTTGTTTCTCATTTTTTATAACCAGAATGGTTTGGGTTAAAAGGGGTTTTAAAGCCCATCCCATCCCACCCCTGCCATGGGCAAGGACACCTCCCAGTACCCCTGTCCAACCTGGCCTTGGACACTGCCAGGGATGAGATAATGTAGAATTTTATAGGTATTACCCTGTGGAGCCAAAACCTTAAAGCCCTGAAATTCCTGACGTGCAGAAGCTTTGTGTTGTACTCAACCTCCCCAAGAGGGACAGAGCTCCCCAAGGCTTTCCCCTCTCTGCACTCCCAGGAAGTGAGGCAGAGCTCAGACCAGGCCAGCTCCATGTGTAGGAGGCCAAGAGGCTTCTGCTTGCCCAGCAAAGGAAGGCAGGAGCTCCCTGGTGAGCAGAGCCCTCCTGGTCCTGCTGCTGCAGCTCCTGGGGGAGATGTGCAGGGTGAGGATGCAATTCCCACCTGCAGCTCAAGTGCTGCTCTTGGACGAACATAATAAGTGCTCATTGTATTATTGGTGTTTCGCAAATATTAAAATGAATGTCACACGTGTGATGTTAGAAAACTTAGTTGCATGGATAGAGTTTCTTAGAAATAGCAGTGTGATTTCTTAGGATTATAGCATGAGATGTAGAATGCCTTTTTTCATGTAGCTAACTCAGGATAGCAAAAGATAAGCAAGGAAGTTCCCACATTCCTGGACCATCTGGGCAAGATAACAACGACAGGCCTGAGACTCTGGGAGGAAGAGTTTATTGATAGGAAGTGGAACACAGGAAGGAAGAATCTATTGATCAGAATGTGGAACACAGGATGTCCAGAGGATGTGGTCAGCAGAACTGGACCACAATGGATTGTCAGATTTTAAACAGACCTACAGAGGCAGGATGGGGGAGGCTTGAACCCGAAAGAACACCAACAAAGGAATATTTGAATGATGCATAGAAATCTATGAATATGTATGAGACTCGGGCATTTAACAGAAGAGGTTTGTTGGCTGAGGTGTGCCCCTGCCATCATGCCAAGCACCCTTGGCCATGTTAACTCTTTGCTTTATTTCTGTCTCCTATTGTCCTTTTTATAAAACCCCTTATTAAACCTTTTAACATTTTACCAGGAGTGAAACTCATTTTTCACAAAAGCAATATTTTTTTTCTCCTCCTGGTAAAGGCAGAGCCTCTTAACTCATTTCCACATCGTGTCCTGCTGCTCCGGCCTCCTGCTCCCAGGCACGCAGCTCCTTCCTCCTCCCTCCCAGCCAGTGGTGGTCTGATGTCAAACTGGATTATGGAATTGAAGGAGAGCTCTTGCAGGGTGATCATCAGAAAGATGAAAGCATAATTGGAAGTGAAAGATTGGAGTCCAATCTTTGAGGTAATTAATTATCGTTGCGTAAGCACGCTGTATGTACAACTGCTTAAATCACTTTATCTAAGCTCTGTCATTAATATTAGAAATATTTGGGTAGGAGACAACAAAATTGCTGTACTTAGCATAAAGTTAATGAATTAAACTACTATTATACCTAGAAAAAAATTCTCAGTAGATGACAAATTATTGGTATTAAAGAGAGCGGGAATTTTTATAATTATTTTTCTTTGCACAATGCAGGGGAGTCAAGAGGTTCATAATAGATTTTTAAAACAATAAAGAGCTAATCTGAATAGCTCCCAGAAATCAGGTAAAGCTGATGGTGGTTATGCCATAAATGAGGTCTGAAAAGCAGAGCCACCCTGAGCCAGCAGGAAAGATTAGATTAAAATAGCTGAGATAGAAAACACTGGAAAAATCATGGATGGATAAAAAGGGATGAGTGAGAGTTCTCTGGGAAACGAAAGGGCAGGAATAGGATTCAGGATGAATGGCAAAGATCCTCCTGGACTGGGCATGAGGCTCACACAACAGCAGAGTCTCCTGTCCATGGGGAGGGGAGGATGAAGAGCTTTGGGACAACCAAAGAAATCGTTCCAGGTCTCTGGAGAAGAATGGATGTGGTTGGGATATTTGGGTCTGTCAAGAGCCAGAGTGAAGAGATGGATTTTGGCACCAAAGCAGCTCTGCTGCCTTGCCCAGGGAAGGTGAGTGTGGTTTAGCATTTTGGAGATGTTGGAATACCTTGATTCCAAAGTCATGGATGTATTGGAACGAGTCCAGAGGAGGCACCAGGAGGATCAGAGGGATGGAGCAGCTCTGCTGGGAGGAAAGGCTGGAGAATTGGGATTGCTCAGCCTGGAAAAGAGAAGGTTTCAGGGTGAACTGCTTGTGGCCTGAAGGAAGCTACAAGAAAAATGGAGAGAGATTTTGGGCAGGAGCAGGAATGACAGGAAAAGAGGGAATGGCTTCAAACTGGCAGGGAGAGAACGTTTGGATTAGATATTAGGAAGAAATTCTTCCCTGTGAGGGTGGGCAGGCCCTGGCACAGGGTGCCCAGAGCAGCTGTGGCTGCCCCTGGATCCCTGGCAGTGCCCAAGGCCAGGCTGGACATTGGGGCTGGGAGCAGCCTGGGACAGTGGGAGGTGTCCCTGCCATGGCAGGGGTGGCACTGGATGAGCTTTAAGGTCCCTTTGAACCCAAACCATTTATGATTCTATGAAGAAAAACCTGAACTTTGGGGTTTCATTGCCACTCCAGAGTCTGGATTCCTCAGGGCTCTGCCAAAATCACTCACTTGCAGTTTTTC
Organism: Erpornis zantholeuca; assembly: GCA_013400515.1. NCBI lineage: Eukaryota > Metazoa > Chordata > Aves > Passeriformes > Timaliidae > Erpornis > Erpornis zantholeuca. Next base: position 33,588 of record VZTN01030588.1, on the reverse strand, counting down.
CCTCAAAGCCACGGAATATCCATGTGCCAGCTGAAGGCTCCACAATTGTGAGCCATTGTGACAGGAGAGGCACTGAAATAAATGATTTTTTAATTTGATGTGCTCATTGTTTGAAAGCTGAGAATCGTTTTCCTCTTTATTCAGTGGTGAGCTTTTTTCCCCTGGCTTTTCAAACCGAATGAATAAAGAGCTGTAACAAATACTGAAGGCTTAGAATTCATAAAGCAGTGCATAAAAGTATCTCTCCCACTTTATAAATCATATTGTCCATTCGAAAGATTTTGCTTTAATGACTGGAAATAAATTGGAGGCTGAGGTGTTTTTCAAAGAGCTGTGAAGAACAAAATCGCTATGGAAAACTCTGCAGCAGCTAAATGTGCCGAGAGGAGAAGAATTGATTGAGAACCCCAAATGCACAATGGCCTCCTTCAAATCAATGAAGAAATTGCTGGAGGTGTCATAGTTAGTGACAAGTGGAAATGCTGCAGGAAAGGTGTTTTATGCAGATTGAATTATTCCAGGGATGCTCTTTCCTTCTGATTCCCTTCTCCAGGTGTTGTGCAGGTGGCCATCAGTCACTGGGATTGGTGGCAGTGCCCAGCAGCCCCAGCTGAGGATGGAAGGACCAAACCCATCAAAGCCCTCAATAACGCCATGGTGTGATGGGCTGGGAGCATGTGAAGGTTTGTTGGACACACTTCTGATCTCAGGGATGATTTTTCTGCCTGTGAAAGGTGTGGGGATGGCAGGGGGGAGCCAAGGATAAAATCCCGTTGGGATCAGGCTGTTCACAGCGCCACAGAGTCACCACTCCTCCTCACAGGGTTTTGTTTCAGTAAATGAAATCCCACTTTGATTTCTGCAAACAACAGTGTGGTCTGAGCATCTGGGGGTGCTTCAGACAGGAGCTGCTCAGGGGAGGTGGCATCTCCTCCCTGCTGCGTGGGACTCATTCAAAACACACCACTTCCCTCACCTTCAGGTTTCCAGGCTGGCTGCTGCTCTTGCCAGCTCTCCACAGGCTCTCCACTGAAACAATTCCTTCTGCAGTGTGTCCCTTCACCTGTTTCCATGGCAAAGAGCGAGCACCTCTCCTTGCACTGATTCACTGATGTGTAATTTCCCCTGGGGAATTCATGCTGGAGAGTTTTGTCCCTGGAATGTGGTGTCCTCTTTGTCCTGAAGAGCTGTGTTTGGATAGAGCATCCTCAGGGTTTAATTGCAGCCTGTCCTTAGGCCTGGCTTTGGATTGAAGGGAAGAGGGCACCAGGGAAAGGAGACAAATCAAGGCTGTGCATGCAAAATCTGAAAGTAAAAGCTCTGCTTAAGGAGCTGGTTTTTGTTTCAGTCTTTTTTTTTTTTTTCAAGGTTGTCTCAGTGGTGCCAATGAGAACCAAATTAAGGTAGGCCTCAACTTAGCCCTTGTGGTCATCAAAATTAAGAAACATCAAAGCAGATCTTCAATATGGTTTGCTTAAGTCTTTAAGGATTTATGCCACTGTTTATATTCCTAGTTTTTGGCTGGCTGTTTCCTTGCTTGGTTAATTTAATGAGGGAATTGGTGCTTTGGAAAGTGAGAAATGTGTTGACCAAGCAGTTCTGTGTTAGTTTTTTGTGGAAGGAAATCCCAGGGTGAGAAGCAGATCCCCATAAACAAGAAGAGATTATAGGGGAAGTTAAACTGAGGGTCAGGATTTCATCAAGAATCTCTGTTTGGGGCTGTCAGTGAGTTTTGCTTGGTTGTAACACAGTTAAAGGAGGCTCAGCTCAAAATACTCTAATTACTCAGCTAACACTGAGCCTCTTGATTAACAGGAAATGATGCCCTGTAGCTTAATGGGTCATGGATGGTGGAGCAGAGGGACAACCTGGCAGTGCCCAATTAGGTCAACCAGCAGGTTTTTAATGTCTTTGTTTTGGGCAACTTTAAAAGAGGTTGGGAATGAAGGTACTTGGAATTGCAGCTGTTGGGAACTGCAGTTTGGGGCAGTGCAGGGAACTGGATGCCATCAACAAAATTGTTCCTGATGGAAGAGGGGTTTGGCTCTTAGGATGGATTATATGGAATTACAAAGTAGGTGAGGAGAGAATTGAGGTTATGGCAGTGATAACCATTACACCAGGGCTGTTTGCCAAGCTTCCCCCTGGTAAGAGAGCAGGGAGGGAATGGTCAGGACCAGGAGATGTTGTTCCTGTGGATCTGCTGCAGGGTTGAACCCTGAAACACTCAATTATTGCAAACCTGTCCTCACCATACCTGAGAAAGGTCCTGAACAACCAAACTGAAAAAAATAAATAAAGAAAGAAAAATCTAATTTTACCTCAGCTTCTGAGCCTAACATGGGACAGAATAAACCCCGCATATTTAGAAGTGCCTGAGGCTTTTTCCAGTGCATGCAGAATGCCTGATGCAGTTTGGAAAGTCAGCAGATATTGCTTTCCCATTGCTGTTATCGCTCAAAAGATAACCCAGCTCCTCCCTATCTCTTTCCTGATGTTAGTTCTGATAAGTGTACAGTTCTTTTTATGGCCTAGACCACTTTCAGAAGCATTGGCCTTTCTTAAATTGATATATTTTCAACCATGTAACAGAACAGAGACAATCCCAGTGGACTGCACACGTGGAACCTGCATCTGCTCTGCACAGAACCCACTCGATCAATAACCCAAGCAGCAATGGTGAGTTTTCTCTGTGGTTTTTCTTTGTCTTTTGCTAAGAGGGAAGGGAGAACTGTGAGTGAGGAGTAAATGACTCCTGAATTTGAAGGGGATGGATTTTTTGCATCAGCAGAGACTGTACCATACGAGTTGCTTTAGATGGTACCCACTGAGGAGAAAAAGAACTTATCAAAACACACCAAATACACCAAAAACTGGCTTAGAAGCTGTGATTTTGTGTTGTAAACAAGGATTAACAGTTAAAAACAAGGCACCCATCTCTCAGCATGAGGCACTTGGGGTGTCCCTGGGACCCTCATCCCTGGAAGAACTTTTCCACTGTCTCTTTCCCCATCCCAAGGCCAGTAAGGAGATAAAGGGCTCACCATCTGTCTTCCCTAATCTAAATCCTTTTTCTCTCCCAAATAGGAGCCAAAATTCAAAACTATCTAGAGATTCAAGACCTGCTCTCAGAATTCTTTTTTTTGGGGGGTTGGGTATTTTTACTTATTAATTTGTTAAACCTCACTTCAATCCCTGAAAACGCTTGGAGTTCTGGATGCTTCCACTTCTCGCCACAATTAGGAATACCTAGAAATTCCCAATACTTGCACAAAGAGTGGGTGGAAGGAGCAGAAATGTCTCTGGAGAGGAGCAAAATGCACATCCTCTCCTAGGTTTTGAAGCAGCCACTTCCATGGATGGCTCCGTATGGGCAAAATCTAGGAAATCGAGGAAGGATTTCTTTGTGGAAAAGATTATAAAACACTGGATTAGGCTGTCCAGGGGAGTCACCACCCCTGGAAGTGTTCCAAAAACATGGGTGTGACACTTGAGAGCGTGGTTTGATGGTGACCATGGTGGTGGTGGGTTTTAACCATCTTAAAGGTCTTGTCTAAAATTACCAATTCTGTGATTTTACGATTCTATGAGAAGATTTCAGGTCTAGCACTGAAAAAAAAAAATCAGGTTTTGCTCAAATATTGAGGGTTGGTACAAAGTATGGTTATTTTGTTGTAATCTACTCATTTATGAACCATCTTTTTACGTATTTTTGGTTAGGAGAAGAAAAAAAAATTTTGAAAGATTAACTCAATGTCAGATGAAGCTTCTCTGGCTACTGTGTAACTTTCAAACAAATTAATGCCACAAAGAAACCTCATTTCTATTGGGTTTTCTGATTAATGTGTTGGAAAAGGATCCAGAGGTCTGAAAACACCACAAAAAGTGCCACTTGTCCTTTTTTCCTATTGGTTTCAACAGATATTGGATTTAACTCAGATTTTCCCATCAGGAAACCAACTCTCCCAATTGTTTCAGACAAAAAAAAAGCAGTGACCTGTTCTTAAAAATGAAGTCCATCTCGTTCTGATGTCATTTCAGGGGGCAGAACACAACGTCTGCACTCATCTCTCTGCTCTGCTTTGAGTCTGGAATGTTCCTTCTGAGTGACTCCTGTCAATTATCCCTGGCCTGTGTTGGCTGACTCATGAAATGCTGGGAAAAACACAAAAGCCTCGTGAGTAATGGCATTGATGGGAGCCCAGAGCAAATGATAATGGCTGGGAAATAAAGCTGTGCATTCAAATCTCCTCAGAAAGTTTGGGAAAGGACACAGGAACTGGGTAACTTTTTTTTTTGTGTGTGTGTGTGTTAGAGAGGGGCATGCTCTGTTCTTGTATTTCTTTCTGCAAAATAACATTTTCTCTTGGAATTAATATTGACTGTGTGGTTATTTAAATCTTTAGTATCTCAATGTTTTGAGTCCTTTTTTTTTGTAATTATATTTTTCTTCCGTCCATTGTCATTTGTTTGTACTTTGTCAAGCAGCTCCTTTTGTTTGGATTTTATATCCTTTTTCCCTGAGAGAGTTGTTATATCTGGTTTTATTTTCTCACCTATTGTTTTCCTGAGGTAATCTCCTTGTTTTCCTTCATTTTGTTGTTCTCTTTGCCATCTAGACTCATTGTGTGTGTCTTTACTTCCAAGCCTGCCTTGATCTCATTTTCTCAGGAAGAATTGCTCCTTTTGGCTGCAGTTTTTAGCTGTATCTATTTTTGCTGATATTTTTTATTACCATGACAAATCCTTTTATTTAAGGGCATCTTGTTGAGACAGTGTCTTGTTATTTTTGTTGCTTCATGTCTTCAGTGCGTTTAAGGCTTCTCTGCTAATTTCACTCACGAATTTTGTATTGTCCACTTCCAAGATTAACTTGTGGAGGGTGTGCAGGCCCCTTCCTATAGCATTTCACCTAATTTTTCATCTGATTCATCTTTTATGGCCCTGAATTCCCTGCTGCTGGGATTTTGGGCCTGAGAATTGAAGGTGTGTTAATTCAGCTGTTCCATGCACAGGATGCCGAGTCATTTTTTCTCTTTATTTTAATACCTACAGTTAAAACTGCCCTTTTGCAGATTTTTTTTTGGCTTTTATTGGTTAAGAGGGTCTTGTAGAGACTCTCTGCTCCTGCAGTTCAGCTGGGATTTGGAATCAGTTGGATAGTTGGGATCTGACCCTTTTAGTTGGCATCAGGACATCCTCATAAGAGCAATGCCCTTAATCTTTGGGACTCTTACACATCCCATTGGACTGGTCATGGGAATTCTGCTTCCCTGCCAATGTCTCTCACAAAGATACCTTGAATTGCCTATTTCATGTATAATTTCTCTTTGAAGTCGTAATTTGAGGACTCCAAGAAGCCAAGAAGGAGCTGGAGACTGCAAGTGGGCTGTCAAGGGTAAAAAGGGTTTTCTCTCACAGCTGACAGGAAAAGGGTCCATTCATGATAGTCCCTTCAGAAAAAAAACATTAATTAACTCTTGTCATCTGTGCCAGTCATTTTTAATTCCCAAAGTGACAGTTTTTTGCATGGATTCCCATTTTTCCTTCGACAACTGGACCATGAATTCTAATTTTACCAGGACAGAAAATGGTATCAGTGTCTATGCCAGGTTTTGAAAGGCATCAAAATGAGCAGGGAATTGTCTGCAGAGCACTGGGAGCACCCAGGTGCTCCTCTCAGGACAAGGGGCATTGCTCTGACAAGCAGCAGCAAGTCATTAATTACAAACAGCTAATTGGCCTCACAGGGCCAGCTTGGAGAGCATAATCCAGGAAAAAAAAATGAAAACCCAAACAGTTTGTTGCTGGTGGTGAGAATCACAGAATTTCTTCAGCTGGAAGGGCCCCACCAGGATGATCCAGTCCAACTCCTGGCCCTGCACAGGACACCCCAGCAATCCCCCCCTGTGCCTGAGAGCTGTGAAATGGGAACAGTCTGGGAAGTTTTACACAGCTCTGGAATGAAAAGTGACATAATTGGAATTGTTACNACAAGGGATTGTCAAATTGTAAACAGACCTGCAAGAAGGAAATAGTGACAGGATGGGGGAAACTTGAAACCCAAAAGGAACCAAAAAAGGAATATCTGAATGATGCATAGAAATCTATGAATATGTATGAGACTTGGGCATTTAACAGAAGAGGTTTGTTGGCTAAGGTGTGCCCCTGGCATCATGCCAAGCACCCACCCGTGTTAAGTCTTTGCTTTATTTCTGTCTCCTATTGTCCTTTTTATTTAACCTTTTAAAATTTTTCACAGGAGTGAACCTCATTTTTCACAGAATCCAAGAAGAACCCTTCCCATTTCCAAGTACCATCTAACCCCACATCCACAGGACATGTTTTCCTTTGACACCACCAAGGCCAATCCCAGCAATTCCCGAGAAAATTCACCCCCATTGGAGTTGATTCCATTTCTCTCCCTGGTCTCAGAGCTGACAGCAGCAGAACCGTGGCTGAGGTTCAGCTCGTGGGGAAGTAACTACTCCAGTTGACACTTGACTTAATTATCTTTGTAGCTTCATCTGCAGTGACTTTTCCCCCAAGACAACTTGGTCAGGCCTGGATGTTGGAATGCCTCCAGCTCCCGTTTCAATCCATAATGTGCAGCTGAGCATATGCTTTAGGATCTCTTAAAGAACAAGCGCAGCATGAAGGCTGAAATGAGGCGTGGACGTGTCTGCTAATTAGAGCAGCAGTGCAGGAAACGAGCTGGAAACGAGCTGGGAATCAGCTCCTCTGCACCAGTGAACTCCCTCACCTGCAGAAATTCATATTTTGGGACTCACAGTGTTAGGAATTGCACTAAAATCGTTGGGATTGATGAGATCTTCGGACAGAGGTCATGGCTGAGAGGGGAAAGACCTTCACAGAGCTCCCCGGAGGGATTTTTCTGAGAGAAGAGAGTGCAGGGGGAATCCTATCCGGAGGGAACTGAAGAGGGTGGAGCAGGACGAGAAAGTTTCCTTCAAGTATAACTGTGGCATGAATTTCTGCGGCTTGACTTCCCAGTAACTCCCAGTAACTTCCCAGTATCCCTCCTGGTTACTCAGGGCCTATATCCGTGTTGGAGGTTCCCCACTGAGAAAGATAAATTCACAAATTGAAATTGCAATAGTGTACACTGATTGTTTATTGTGAAACAAAGGCAAACACTGGGGGCTTGGCAAATCTGCCAGAGGCGCCCATCCATTCATTTCACTGTACCCTTAAGTATTGTTTCGAACTATTACATATTCATTAAGCTCAGAAGTTAATTTACACTTCACTAGAACTTACAACACCTCCCCAGCTCCCCCTCTTCGCCAAGCTGACATCTCCGAAAACCTCTTCTTTCTCTGGGTTGTTTCAGAACTTGAAGGCAGGACACTCCCCTGCCATCTCCTTATCTTCAGTCTAATTTGTAGTTTACAGCTTTTTAGGAGTGGGAGATAGCAGGGTCCCCATGTTGCTGTGGTCCGACTTCTTTGTTTCTTTAAGATAAATTGCACTCAAGCTCTGGGGCTTATCAGCTTAAAGACTTTCATTATCATGCACATACTACAGCTATTTTGCGGTTAAGATCCCCTCTAACATTGTTTTACTCTAACACCGTGTCTACATAGTATGTTATTACCAATTATTGTTAAATATATATGCTATTTCTACATAGTGTATGGTTACTGATAAACGTTAAACTTCTATGCTATTTCTACATAGTGTATAGTTACTGATAAGTGTTAAACTTCTATGATATTTCTATATAGTATATAGTTACTGATAAGTGTTAAACTTCTATGATATTTCTACATAGTATATAGTTACTGATAAATGTTAAACTTCTATGCTATTTCTACATAGTATATGGTTATGATAGATGTTAAACACAGATTTTTCGAAAGCCACCATTCATTATCTCTTCATCTCTTACACCACTGGCGCTCAGACTCCGCACGGAGCCTCTGCCAACACTCCTGCTAAAACACTGAGCTGCTCTCCTCTGATGCCGAATTTGATATCCAGGTATCTCCTACTTTATCAGCAAACCCCAACCCATCTCAGATACCAGCGCTCCCTCCAGCACGTGGCCTCGCTCTTCCGATTATTCCCCAAATCCCAAGTTTCACCGACTTTGTGAAAGTAACTTCCCGCTTGATATTTTAGCACCTTCTGGAGCTGAGATTGTGGTAACCTGCACCCCTCGTGTTTGTCACTCACCAGCTGATTGATGCATTTTATCTCGGGTAATTTACCCTATCTCAACAGCTCTTTCTCGCCTTCTTTTCCAGGAAAGCCTCCCTGCTGCTCTCCCATAAAAAGAGTTTATTCATCAATCCAGGTGAGATGGGAATTTAGCCTTAACCTCTGTGCAAGTGCTGCGTGTTCTGATGGTCAGGGAATGGATAAAAGTTCGGGCCTACCCCAAGTCCATAAATACTCACTGAATTTAAACAAGATTTACAGGGCTGGATCTGTGGCACAGAAGTGCTGAACTCACTCCATAATGTTCCTGGAAGGCTTTGCCTTGTCTGCCCAGCTTGGATTTGTGAGCATGTGTGCCTGTGTTAAACTCCTTTTTTGCAGCCACTCTTGCTCGTTTAGCTTTTCTAATCTGATTTTATTGTGCTGTAAACTCCTTTCTCTCTTCTGGAAAGTAATTTCACTTCCCTCTGTGCGAGAAGCGTGGTAAAAAACTTACAACTGTTGAGGGGAAAAAAAATAGAGAGAGTTTTGTTTGCCTCCAGCCTGGATTTTTATTTTACCTCTGGAAGCTTTTGGCAATATCCGTGGCCTGGGAAGTGATGCTCATTTTGGAGAGGCAGCTTTTCAATTAAGCTGCTTGTCTCCACCAAATTCTGCTCTCGAGGACTTCCAGCATTTGCTGGCTCAGAGGAAAAGATTCTCAGTCAAAATCCTAATTTCAGAAGTACTTTCTAACCACAAAGAGTAAGTTTTTATAGGATATTTCAGATTTTCACCCCAAACTCTGCCCTGTGTTTCGAGAGATAATTAAGCTCAGCCTCAGCCTTAAAGCAGCTGGGGAAGAAGGAGCAAACAGAAGGGAATTATCCAAACTTCTGGCCACTCTGAGATGGAAAAATGCCTCTTTTAAAACACTGAAAGTTGAAAAAGCCACAAGAATCCACGGAGGAATAGTGGGGAAATTGTCTCCTCCTCCATTTCATGTTTATTTTATGGGTACTTTCTGTGGCTGAATAAATTATAGAGGCTCTTCCATCCTAAATGGCAGTTTTGGGCTGGTTTTAAAGTGTTCCAGCTTTTCCTACAGGTTGTGATCCTCCAACCTTGGGAAGTACCACGAGGGAGCAAGGAAAAATGAGATTAATTTGGTGAGTGGCACAAATCAAGCTCTTTAAAGAAATGCTGGTGGAATTTTTTTTGGACCCAGTGCTGTTTTTTAAAAAAATATTATTGTTATTATTTAATTTTTATTAATATTTTCCTCTTTGTCGTTATGATTTTATTATTATTACACCGTCATCATTATAATTTTCCTCATTATTATGAATTCTGAGCAGAGATTCTGCTCTGTTCACAAGAACAGGATTTCATTTTTTTGTACAATACTTTTCCCTGCTGAAAATTTTTCATTTTCAGCCCCAAGTTTTCAAGCCAACTCCAGGTAAAATGTGGAATATTCATGAGGAATGTGGTATCAACCTAAAAGAACTGAGGCAGAGCCATATTTAAGTCAATTAAAACTTGACCTGGACAGGTAATTAATATCTTTTTCATTGATCATAATGAAGAAAAGGTTAAAAAATACCTAAATATTGGAATACTTAAAAGGAATTAAAAAAGAAAAACACCACCACTAAATAAATGCAATCAGTTCTGGGTAGTATTTAGGGACAAATTGCAGTGTGAATTAGAGAAAAGGATATTCTGAATTTGGAACAATTGTTACAATAACAGGAATCATAATCCTGAGAATAAAACAGAGAAAAAAAAAGGTAAATGTTGAAAAACTGCAAAAATAGGAATAAATGACCTTCATTATATTAATGAAAAATATTCAAAATAATACAAAGTCACAGGAATTGGAAGCAAAATTTGCTTTTTATCTTCAAAAACATCCTTTGGGATACATCTCACCGTGGCAGAGGATCTCATTTATTTCATGGGAACACTAAAACCCAGTATTTCTCTTGAAATATTCCATATTTTTTCATGTTAAAAGCCATTTATTTCAAATTCCTCCCAGAAAATATTAATGTGTGCTTCAACCCTCCTTAAACATCCATTTGGGTTGGTTATGAGAAACAAAACCCGAGTTTTTGGAATGGTTTTTTATGCAACAAAGCCACGTTTGGAACACTTGAAAATCTGTTTTTCATTTTGTTCTGCCTCATTTATTTGTTGTATTCAGCCAAGCTTTCAGCAGTGCACTGCAAAGTGTCAGGGGTGGTTAAAGAACATTATTGATTCCACAACAGCTGAAAGACAGAACAAGTTTTGGGATGAAAGGATCATTTTTCTGCACTGTGAAGGTTTCTCAGCCTCCAGTTTTGTTCCAGGGTGATGGGGTTGAAATGGGTTTTAAATGAGTTAAGGGAAGTGCTAAACAAGAGGAGGAAAAAACCCCCAGATTTTATAACATTTAGGAGCCAAAAGAGGCAGATTTTAGAAAATTTAGGAGCAGAAAAATGCAGGTTTTATAAAATAATTTGGGGCAAAAAGAGGTAGATTTTAGAAAATTTAGGAGCAAAAAGATGCAGATTTTATAAAATTATTTGGGGCAAAAGGATGCAGATTTTTTAAATTAATTCATGTTTTGTTGGCTGAACAGGAATAGTTCTTGGCTTGATCTACAGGAATTCTATGAAATGCTAGGAAAATCAAAGTTAAAACCTGCAGAATTATAAAGGTTAATGAAGAGTTAATGGATCTGGAAAGGCAAAAACCAAGCAAGGATTTCTGCCTATTTCAGTGCTGCTTGGGAAAAGCAAACAATGGATTAAGAGCTTTTAAATTAGAGAAAGGAAATAATACCTCAATTATTACAGCAGAACTTGGGAATCCAGGGAAGGAGCTGTTGAAATCTGAAACAACTAAAAAAGGTGATTTTAGTGGTGTCTGTACAAAAAGGGAAGTTTTTCACACTTGTGAAATTTTTTCAGGAATCAAGGGAAACCTGAGCTGAGAACAGCAAATGTGGGATTGATTCAAGGATGTCCTCATGCTACAGCAGTGGGAAATTTCCCAGATTTAGGTTGGAAACAGATTTGGAATCCCAGTGTCTGAAACCCACCCTTGACTCCAGAAGCAGCAAATATTCTTGGGATCACAAAGAGTTTGGGGAAAGGCTCCTTTTCCCTCATTTTCTGGTCTCAACCATCTCTTCCAGGTGCTGCCTCAAGTCCTGACCTATGGCTTCCATCTGCACCAGGTTTTCTTGGAATACAGGTCATGAAAGGTTGGAAAAGGGCTCTAAAACTGAGCCCAAGCCTTGGCCTAGTTCACCACCAAACCCTGTCCCCAGGAGCCACATCCTGAACAATTCCAGGCATGGAGATTCCACCTGCTCCTGATGCCAGGGTGATTTTTTGCTGTTTCTTTCACACCCCTCTCACACACTCTTTGATAGTTTGATGTGTTCTCAGTGCTTTTAGCCCCACACTTGTACCTCCCCAAGGCTGAGAACTCAGCTCAGCCCCACGGCACCGTTAAACCAGGAGAGCAAACATCCTGGGAGCCCCAGACACCAAGGGCCTCTCCAGAACACATTTGGGAACCTCAGCCAGGCCCAGCCAGGGGGAAGGTTCCTCACAACGAGGGCTTCACTCCAGCCTCTCACTGGGGGATCTTTGATAAATATGTTAATTTTGCAGGGCCTAGAATTGTGTGTATTTCAGTGTGAGGTGTGCATGCATTTTTGGGGCATTCCACTTGCACCAAGGATCCTGAAATAAATCTCTTATTAAAACCCCTTTTCCCCATAAACCATGATTTGGTTTTAATTTTAAGCCCAGGAAAAGGCATCACTCCAATGCCTGGCAAACCTTGCAGTGGAGAAATTTTTCCTGGTCTTTAGTCTAAACTCTCCAGCTCAACCTTGAAGAACATTTGGGAGACATCCCCACCAGATCAGGCTTCTCCATGAACTCACATGCTTAGGCCTGAAGCAGGTGTGGCTATTTCTTACCCAAATTTTTCATATTTTTCCTTAAAAAAGATGTTTATTTTGATCAGAAAGCAAAGAGGTTGTGTTTCTTGAGCTGCTCCTGCTCTTTAATCCAGGAGTGGGGATTGATCCTGTGATGGGATTGCTCCTCTGGTGAGCTGGCAATAATAAAAAAAGAGATTCCACAATTTCTGAAGGCTCCCCAGCAGCTCTTGTGGACAAGTCCTTGTGGTTTTGCTTACCTGATTTCCAGATGTAACAATCAGTATTTCCTGACTCATGTTCTGGGCATTTTCTGCTCTTTGGGAGCTGCAATTTCTCACAGTGCATTTTAAAAATTGCCTTTTCCAGAAGCCATTTCTTGGCATGGTTGGGGTTGACCATTTCAGATCAGCCCTTAAAGGAAACCAGGTTTTGAAACTCAGAGTGAAAAATGCTTTGCTGAGACACAGCAAGCTGAGATCTGACAGTGCCTTCAGCTGCTATTTTCAGTCTCTCCTCAAAGATTTTTGTGCTTCATCCTGAAACTTCCCTGGAGATTTGCTAAAGTAAGTATGGAAAATGCCACTGTGCTCTTTATAAATGTAACAGGGAGTGTTTCAAACCCCAAAGTTTATCTGTCAGCATCAGGAAAAGCTGCGTTTAGTGCACTGGGTATGATTTGTTTCTCAGTGACAGCTCTTGTTCAGATCATTTTGTTGTAATTTTGAGTGAATATTCTTTAATTTTGGTGGAGTTTTGTGTCATTTTACACATCCCTGGCATTTTTCCTGAGGGAGCAGGAAAGCTGCTTTAAGGAGGGAGCTGTTATAAATCTTGGTTGTTAAGTGGAGTTTTCTGTTGCTGGCTTTGTTTCATTTTTTCAGAATCACCTGATTTTAGAATAAGAAAAAGGAAATCGATATCAACTGAAACTTCTGCTGCTGATTATGTTCTCCTTGGCTTATTTCTTGCCAACCAGATTCCAAGGACTCTCAATCAATGCAGTGAAGCTGTGGAATTTTGGGTGGCATTGTCCTGTATCCCAGCAGATCCCTTGGGAATATGAACCCACCTGGAGGTGGCTCTGAGAGTGGGGATGGAATCCGAGGGTTAATGTTGGGTAATGTAGCAAATCTAAATCTCTTACCACCCTGGAGGATTTGAAAACTTCATATAAACAATGCAATAATGACAAGTCAAGTCCCACCTGCCCCTTGCCCAACCAATCTCTGAGATACCCACGACATAAAGAACTGAGAGTCTTTGCCCTTGAGCTGCCTTTCCCAAGGGATTAATCTGATTTATTCCATTGAAGCTCTCAGTTTCCATTCAAAGGCATCCTGTGTTTCGGGAGGGATTGTGGAGGAAATTTCATTGTGGTGTCTCCTCCCAGCTAAATCCACTCACCAAGTTATATTTAGCAGAGTGTGATGCTCCTGAACTCGAAACAAACCTGTCTGGGCTTTCAGGGGGGCTTGGGAATGATGAAAACTGATGCCCTGAATGCAATTTGTTTGGTTTTGTTCTCTCTGGCTTCATAAACTCTTGAACATCACTATAAATACAGTCAGGCACAATGCAGCATGACCAGAGGAGAGCATAAACCTCTCCTCTGGATTTTACAGCTCCGTGCACATTGTCTTTGAAATGCTCCTTTAAAACATCACTTACTCATTGGATTCCTGTAATCCTCAAAACATGACAGGAAACCAGGGGCTCTGAGGGCTTGTCACTCGTTTTTGGGACATCAGCAGGCTGAGGGAGAGGAGCCTAAAGGGTGAAGGCAAATATTGAGCTGCATAAAAAGGAGTGTTTTGACCCTTTCATGTGTCAGTCACTCATCCTGTCCACGGCGAAGCAGCACACCTGACAAAAGGCTGGATTTTATTGTTCCAGCTTGTTGCTGTCAGATGCTCCTCAATAACCTTTGTTGCTGGAGCTGCCAGGACTCAGCTGATAAAAGATGTTTTGATTCAGTTCATCATCCCTTCTCTGGAGCCAGGAAAGTGAGGCAACGTTTTGTCTTTGCTGAAGGGTGGAAAACACAACTTAAAGCCTCAAAGTCTGGTTGGTTTAATTATTGGGAAGATGTTTCCTGCCCCATTTGTATAAAATCATAAATCAGAGAATAGAGAAATTCTGGAATATTTGCTAAACTCTGCAGGGCTGGATCTCTTCTGGAGTTGGGACATTGTCCTAGAAAATAAGGGATATAATCTCCCCTGTAGCCTTGAATTTCTTGAAGATTAAGGTGAATTTCTTGTCCTCTGTGGGCAGAAGTGTCCTGAAGCCCTAACAGAATAAAAGTACTTTAAATACAGTTAGGTTTTATGAAAAAAAAAAAAAAAAAAAAATTAAGGGCTGTATTAAAATGATGGATAAAAATGATTCCTCCCCTCATTTCCATCCAGGTTCCCTTTTGACATTTGGCTCTCTGAATGTTTTCTGAAATTAAAAAAAATATCCATGTCCTGCTCTGCACAATGCTGAGGTCACTTCTCCTTGGTGGGTTTGACATTCCAGGCAAGAACTGAACCTTTGTGAGTATTAGAACACGTCATGAGAATTAGATCAAGGTTTATTAATCCTTTCAGGAGCCCCTTCAGTTGCCAGGGGAGATCAAGCTCGACCTGGGGGTGCAATTTCTGTAATGGGGATGGAGGAGGAAATCAGTGACAACCTCTGGTTGTCCTCTGGCACCATCAACAAAGTCTTTGCCTTCCCTCCACGGTGCAGGACTCAGATTATTAATAAATAAGAGCTGTTTATCTCATCAAACCTTTAATTCTGCCTGAAAAACTTATTTAAACTCAGTTCTTCTGTGAATTTGGTTATATCTGCTGCTGGGCTGGAGTTGTTTTTTGTAGGAAGGATAAATAATATTTATTATTGATTATAAATTTGCATCTATTTTTATTTCCACGGATTTCCTTCATGCCTATTTCCCTTTTCAGTTACAAATAGCTTCAAAAAAACATCCCCTAAACAATAATTCTGTAGTTAAATGATAAAAATCATAATCTTCAAGGCAAACTTTTGCTTTAGCTCCTGTAAATCCATGAATTTTCCTAACACATTGGATGGTGGCCACCAAAATTTCTCAAAACTTTTAACCTACAAACTAATTTCTCACCTGGTGATCTCTGGTGATTTAAAACACAACCTATTTATGTTTAATCTCATGGGATTAAGACCTGAAACGAAGTCTTCAAATCCCAAACTGAATTTAATATTATTGCTGAAAAATTGCTTCCATTCTTGAAAATGGGGAAAAAAAAATCAAGTTCTGTAAGTGGCCTAACTGTGCTGGGAAAATAAAAAAAAGGAGAGGCAAAAATCCTTGGCCAAGCACAAATCAGAGCCTCCAGGGCTCGTGTTGGACTCGCTGTCCTCATCAGTGATGCTCCCCTACTTCTCTCTTGGGGAAAGGGAGGACTGGGAGTATTTTAATCCTTTCCCTTCTGATCCCAGGGCACACTGGGGGAGATTACCCCAATCCTTGAAAGCACAGCCTTTTCCTTGCACCGAGATGTGTTCTCTAAACACTTCTTGTCAAAATCCAATATATTTTAGCAGGGCTCAGGAACAGCAGAGGTCACTCCTTTCACGGAGCTAAGGCAGCTGCTGTAGACAGCTGATGCTTTGCTCTGACTTGCAGATGAGAGAGAGATAAACAAGAATTTCCCAGCCTTTTCCCTCCATTCTTACAGCAAGGACCAGGCATTGTCTGTGAATCTATTGCTCAGCCCGATGTATTTGCATAAATAACACATAAAAAATGACTGTTTATCTGTTTGCCTTCTCCCCTCCTTGATTCACAGAACCAAACTGAATCTTAATGCGTGCCTGAATTTATAAAAAATAAAAAATTATGGAGCAGTCAGAGTTATTATTTTGAGTAGATGGGGAAACGCTTGTGAATCCTGCATAGGTATTAATAAATGATAATATTAAATGAGCAGTACCCTGATTTCTTGTCTAATGCTATGTTTGTTGTGCTGTACCTGCTGCTGTAAATCATGCAGGATGTTCCTCCAGCTCCTGAGACACCCAGAGGAGGTTTTTCCCAGGTCATGAGTTTGGGAATTTGCTTTTTTTTTTGCCCAAAACATCTGGTTTACATGCTCACCTTCACCCCAGGTGAGAAATGGCAGGAGGAAAACATCATTGTCTTTGGGGCTGTGCTTGGTTATTTGTACAGGAGTCATGCTCTTATTGAAAAACACAGATATTGCCAACTGCAGTGAGCTGGAAGCGCTGGGACACACTCAGCAAAGGAAAAAGTGTTTGTGGCAATAAAAAATGGAAAGATTGGCTTCTAACTGCTTCCCTCTGTGCAGCAGGGAGAGGAGGGAAGGAATGGAAAGGGTGAGGCTGTTGCAGTGGAATAATCTGAGGGGTTTATTCCAACAGTGTTGTGAGGATGAGGCCTAGTTCTCCAGGGCCTCTCCACAAACTACTCGTGTTCATAGATTTTCTCAGAAAGTTTATTTATTAATAGCAAGAAAACAAAACAAATCTTTCTCTTTCTGGCAAATTCAACTGCAGAAATCGTCTGTGTGCCTGACCGTGTCTTAGTCAAAAATTCACAACAACACAGAAAACATTTCATTAGTCAAAGTAATCACCTCACCATAAACATTTTTCTTATTTACATTCTTTCATCAAAGCTTCCTCCTAGAAAGCTACAAAAAATTCCCTCAGAAATAACAAAAACTCGCATTTCTCCAACCTTTCTCCAAAATTTTTCCAAAACCCAGTACCAGGTCACCCCCACAGAACAGAGATGTAAAGGCAGAGTTCCAACAGGCTCTCGGAAATGGGAATTTCTGCTGCAGAAACTCGTGGCAAACGTGGTGTTCCAGCCCAGGTGCTTGCAGAAATGTCAAAGGCAGCAGGTTGGTGGTGAAGGGGAGGGTGGATGGAGCCTTCCTGGGGGTGCTGCTGGCAGGGAGGTGAAGGTGCTGCACCCACGGTGGGAGCTCGAGGTGCCAAGGCAAGGCAATCACTCATAGGTCAGTGATTGTGAGCTGAGCGAGGCCAATGGTCTGGAACTCTGAGAAACCTGCATTAAAATGATTAATTTTTTTAGTTTCAGGACAGCTATTGCATGTATTTTTCTCTCTTTGGAGCTGTTTTTCAGAAAGAGGCAAGAAATGGTTGTGCTGTGACCAAACAGGGGTTGCCATATATCAAACAAGGTCCTCTGGTTTCCTGTTCTCTTTGTAGGTTTATGTTTTGAGGTTGCTGTGAGCCCCACATACACCTAAAAGAAATTCTTTGGAAGTTTCTCTTCCCTGCATTTGTTGTATCAGCAAAAATCCCAAACTTCCCCATATTTTGTGTTCCTTGGTTCCTTAATTCCTTTGTTCTGCTCAGTCCTGGCCACCAGGCGTCTGTCCCACAAGACCTAACCCTGGAAATAACTGGATATCCACAAAAACCTCTTTCATCTTGGGAAGAAAAGACTGGAGGGGAGAGGATTGGGACAGGAGGAAGCTCAGATTGAAAGCAAAGGTAAGGGTTTAATTCCTAGTGGCTGGAATAATTAATTGTGTTTATCTTTACAATCAGCTCTTCACATTTCATTTTGGATCAAGCAAAACAACCCAGCCTATCAGTTGATATTATCTTTTAAATTGTATTTCTTGATATCCTTGTATTTATTAATTTCATGTAATTTCAGGACACAAGATAATAATGGGAAAAGTGCTCTTATTGGCAGCTTTTATTGAATTTAATGTCTCTGTACTAAATCCAATTTAGGATTTACTCCACTCCGAGCGTTTTTCACCCAGGATCTCATCTTGCAGAAAACATCTCATTTTGGTAATACAGGTATTTCCCTTGTTAGCTCCAGCCTGTGGTTTTTATGTTTTGAAGGAATGAATTGGTCTAAAGGCCAAAAATGCTGCTTTCAGTTCCATTCCAGTTCCTGCCTAAGGAATAAATTTACAGCTTGCCCAAAACTGTAAACCAAAAATGCAACAGGAAAGGTTTTAATTCCCAGGAGCTGGAAGAAATGTGGCAGGGCAGCCTCGTGCCTGATTTTCATTAGTCTCAGCTGAAGGGCACGAGGTGATCTGGAGCAAACCTGAAGCAGGGATAACTCAGGGAATGAGCACTTGGATCCTTTCTATTCCAAAATGCCCAGGGTGTGAAATTCAAACTCCTTTTCTTTTAAATACAGAATTGTTTGTGGCTGTCTCTAATCTGAAGGAATGGGAGGAGAGATGCTCACCCTCCTTGGCTCAATCAGGAGGTTTTCCTGACATTCCTGTTTATTAAATGGACATCAACAAAGAGTATCTTGAAATTTGCAGTGGATCCTCTGCTGGTGCCATAGAAATTTCCTTCAGTTCTGCAATTGTGCTTTTAATTCCAACTGCACCTTTCAGGACTTTAAGAGGACAATTCGTCTCCAAAATTTAGGGTAAAAATTAGAAGATAATAAGGCATGAGAAGTTAATAATTTAGCAAAGATGAAAACATCAGGTGCAGAAAAACTAAATCAAATTATCCCTCTCTGCCCCCTCAAAATATTCCTTACTCTCCAACAGACAGAAACTAGACTGGGAAAACCTTGCTTGCCTTGGGAATAATTTCAGTATTAACGAGAGTGTAATTGTACCTTTCGAATAATTTTTATTCCATGCTTGGAAAAGTCTTTTGGATGTGAATTTTCTCCCAGTTGCAGCCTCTACATCAGCAGGATCCTGTGCAGGATTCCTCTCAGCCCTCGGCTGGGATGGATGAGTCAATGTGTTTGCAGTTGGGAGTGGGCAGGGAGACCTGCAGGAAATGGGATGTGAAACATCCACACGGAGAAACAGGCCTGGGAAATCACTGAAAAACTCAACAGTTGCTCCTCTCAGACCAAAACAGAGATTCTACACCAAACTGGGAAATATCACAGCTGCCACAAGCTGTGGAAACAGAGATTCCCACGTGGAGAGGTTCAGATGGAATATCAGGAAGGAATTCCTGCACTGGGAGGGCTCTCAAGCCCTGGCACAGCTGCCAGGGGCAGGGATGGATTCCCCATGCCTGCAGGGATCTCAAAGCCATGGAGATGTGGGTCAGAGGTGGCCTTGACAGTTCTGCTTCACTTAATGGTCTTAGAGGTCTTTTCCAACCTTAGTGATTCCCATTCTGTGATGTAAAACAGCTCTGGACAGATTCCAGCCATGGGTAAAATCTCTTTTTGACAGTTGTGAGGATATAAAACAGGAACAGATATTTAAACCCTTTAATAAAATACTTTTCCAAAGGACCTTT
The DNA here is from genome assembly GCA_013400515.1 of Erpornis zantholeuca. NCBI lineage: Eukaryota > Metazoa > Chordata > Aves > Passeriformes > Timaliidae > Erpornis > Erpornis zantholeuca. The sequence goes on along the minus strand of VZTN01030588.1, from coordinate 14,201 downwards.
TGGATGTTTCATCCCCACTCTGAGCCCAGGGAGGCTTTGCTTGAAACAGAATTATTTTGCACAATTGGTTCACATGGAAATGATGAACAGCTCTGGAAATGACTCCTAAAACAAATTAGTGCAGAGTGTGAGCATGAAAACAGCAAAGATTGGTGACTTTCCTTGGTTATTTGTTTAGTTTGGTTTATTTTTCCAGAAATTTCTATCCATACATTTGAGGACAAAACTGTACCTCTGGGAACTTCAGGTACAATGCACCAAAAAATTAATTTTTAAATGGGAAATAATAAGAGTAATGCATCATTACTAACTACCCCGGTGCAAATTTATAGCAGCTTCATTTTTAGCCATTAATAAACAGGCTAAATATTAACATTAATTTCCCTGGAAAATTGGATGTTATATTATTGAGTTGTTAATGCATTATATTATTGAGTTGTATTCTGAACACACAGCGTGCTAAATTTAGTATTTAATTTTAAATTACTGCCTCGTTGCTCCATATTTTTAAAAACACAATCAATACTTCACAGTTTTGCTGGTTTACATCTCATACTTTGTGCTTTTCACCACCTGTTTTTGAAAACTTCCTTTGTTAGAGCCCTGTTCACTGCTTCACTCTAAATCAGGATTCTGATGGAACATGTAAGGACTAAAAATGGGAGGGGAAGAGTTTAATGCTTCTTGCAGTGCTGTGTAATGCTTGGAAGGATCCCATCTCTTGTACCAGGAGCCTTCATGCATGATTCCAGAATGGCTTTTTATATGGGAAAAGTGAGGGATTGAATAGCTGCCTCATTCCAGGCACATTGGCTTCTTGTGGAATGACAAACTGATTGCTTCTGGCTGCTAAGAGCAGGATCTTAATGTGCTGAACAAATTTGCTTTTAATATTTCCCTATTTATGCGAACGTACATCACCTTAAAATATGGGATTTCCATCCAGGGTTGTGTTGATGGGAAAGTTCAGCTTCACAGGCAACAGGATGGAAAAATCATCAGGTTTCAGCCTTTGGTTCAATCTGGGAATGTGTTAGACCCATAAAACTGGGTCACAGAATGAGCACCTGGAATATGAGCTGCAGATTTGATCCTTGTGGGCTTGGAAAACAGGAAATTTATTGTCGTGAGATATGGAATTCCGAGCTTAAAAATTGATTCTGGATCTGCATAAGGGGGTTTAAAATTCAATAAATCACCTGGAGGCTGGGGCTCTCAGCAGCTCTGCTGTCATTGTGAGGTGACCCCTGCCCAGGTGGGGATGTGGGATGGGTTTGTGGGCCTGGGGCAGCTCTCAGCTCTTGGCAGGAGTCCCCAAAACACAGCTCCCAGCCTTTTATCCTCCATTTCATTGCAGCAGGGAACAAAGGGGGTGGAAAGGGAATTGTGGTGATTAAATGGGAACTGTTGTGATGGGGTCTGGTGAGAGATTGATCCCAGCCCAACACACATGGCCTGATGGAATGGTTTGGGTTGGAGGGACCTTAAATCCCATCCCATCCCACCCCTGCCATGGCAGGGACACCTCCCACTGTCCCAGGCTGCTCCAACCCCAATGTCCAGCCTGGCCTTGGGCACTGCCAGGGATCCAGGGGCAGCCACAGCTGCTCTGGGAATTCTATTCCAGGGCCTGCCCTCCCTCCCAGGGAACAATTCCTTCCTAATATTCCACCTAACCCTGTCCTCTTCTGGTTAGAAGTCTGGGAAGTTGCCACTGCTGACCCTTAGATTTCCTCCAAAGAATATTCTGAGGAATGGAAGTCCCAATAGCAGGAATATTGGGGGAGCAGGAGAAGGAGGAGCAGTTTGTGGAGCTCAGACCTCAAAAATCTTCATTTTTTCCTTCTGCCTTAAGTGATTACTTAAGGAGCAGAAAGGAATAAAGAAGAAGGGGGAAAGGAGATGGTTGTAGTCATCAAAGTTGCAGGAGAAGCATGACTTGTTTTATTGATGTGAAATTCCCTGGACGCCCAAGTGACTTCACTTCTAAGGAGAAATCTCAGTGATTTATAGAATCTCAGGAGGGGATATTCTAAGTGAAATGTTTTATCTGCAAAGTGCCAAAATAGATTTCCTCTCAGGTGAGCTCTTTAACTTTGAGCTTTCTGGCTTTGGGAAATTATGTTTGAAGCTCCCATTGTCTGCAATGCCTCTATGGGAGATTTTCCCCTTAAAAACAGGGAATTATGAGGGAAAGCAATATTTTTCTTGGTTTCCCATTTTGCAAGAAAGGTTGTTCCTGCTGTTCTGCCACTTCAGGATCTGTTTCCTCAGGAACACAGACATGGGAAAATATGCTGACACAGCTCTGCAAGGAGCCCTGAGTGTTGTTGCCAGTGTTGTGAGACTTTATTGGAAATCTGGGAAAATTTGTGTCATCCCTGACAAAGTTCTGTCCCCAGGGGGTTACAAGCCAACCCTGAGACAGAGAGGGAAAACAGAGCACCCCAAAGATGTTCAGAACATCTCCCCAGCGATTTCCTGTGTTTCTCCAAACACCAGAGTGTTTTAGGATGCACTTTAACACTGCTTCTCCCCTCCAGAAAAACTGAGCTCCTTTTTTCCACCAGGTAAGCTCTGAGAAGTCTCCTTGTTTTACTTTTATTTTTGATAAATATCCCTGTGTTCTGACAACAACCCTTCCACAGAAATGGATACAGTGGCACTTCTTTTTTTAGGAAGCCTCCATTTCCTTTCTGAAGCCACTGGGACATCAGGAGGCTAAAGCTTCCTTTCAAGAAATCTCTCTCTTCATGCTTCCCCCTGATGGGAGCCCTGTGCTGCTGAAAGGTGCCAGTTAATCCTTAAACAAAGGTTTATTGCTTGTCATAGGTTTCTGAAATAAATCTGACTTTATTCCATGATTGTCTCCCCCTCCCTCACAAGCATTATCTCCCAAACATGAGTTTCTCTTTCCTTTTGCCACTATGGCAGCTCGAGGGAAAAAAAAAAAAAGCTTTTCCTTTTGTAACCACATCCCTGAGGACAGAGAGCCAATGGTGAGCCTGAATTCCCTAAAGCAATTTCCTTTTGATATCCACACCCTCTTCTCTGTCTATTGGTGCAATCTAAAGTTGGGGATGGATAAAAGCTGCTCTGCTTCAAGTTCATCTCCTGCCAGGGAAGGAGTTGCTCTCTGTAGTTTATTTCTGCTCTTTTGACCAATTTGTTATTTCAAAGTTTATTGTATCTGTTTGTTAGGAAATAGAAGTTTCTCCTGTCATTCAGCCTAAATTTTTGTCGTCTTTATTTCATTTATTTTTCCCCTCCTCTCGTTTCTATTTTCTTGCAGCTCGAAAGTAGAGAACGACACACCTTAAATACCCACAGGGAAGGAGTTTTCCTGGGAAAATAACAAACTGGGGAAGCCTCATGTAAATTTTTACTCCTGAATGTTTAGGCAAGATAAACCTGAGTATGAAACATAAAGATTGCTGGAGAAAAGAGCAGGCTGAGGCTCCTGGTGGCCCTTGAATGTCTCTGAGACAGTCTCTGGCTGAGGAATGACAGAGAAATTCCTCTGACAGCTGCTGGCTTCTCCGTGGGTTTGTAGGGCTCTGTTTTTGGCTGTGTGTGACAAACCCTGGCTGTCACTGCGGTTTCAGCGAGTTCCATGATAGGATGTAAAAGCCAGGAGTGGAGAAGCGTTTTGGGCAGTTCTTTGCTCCTCTCAGTGTCACTCACGGGGGCTGGCAGCTGTCAAAGCCCCGGAGACAGGTCCTGAGAGGGATCAGCACGGATCCTTGTGGAAAAGGGAGCTGTGGGAAAGACCCCTGGCCACGAGGGCTTTGGGAAGGAGCAGAGCTGCTGGGATGGACATGGGAAGCCACCAGAACCGTGGGGACGTGGCTGCCCTGCAAGGCAGGAACAGGTTAATGAACTCTGAGAGAGGGAGGGGGAAGAAATCAAAGCGCAAAATAAATCCTTCAGTGCCTCTTGCAGTCCCTTGGCTCCAGGCTGGCTCTGCTCGGCCTCCCCCTCTTCCCAGTCTATTCACAGCCTGTATTTAACACTCGTGTTTGCTGTAAAAACCCCAAGTACATCAAGGCTAAATAGAAGCATCTCCGCGGCGCTTTGTTGTCTCTTACAAAGGCTGCAGCTGAGAGTCCTCACTCCCTGGCACCTCCAGACACTAATTACAGATGTCAAACGAGGTGTGGGCTGCCACCACCACCATCGCAGCCGAGTTTGCTTTGATATCTCACACCTTCCCTCCGCTGACTGAAGTCGCTGCCAGAGGTGCAAGACATCCCTAATGCCTCCCTCTTTTCCGGCCTGTTTGTCTCTGGAAAGCTTCCCAATTAAAATCTGGGAGTGAAAGAGTGCGCTGGTGATGCCCTCCTTGCTTTTGATGTGCTGCTTTTGTGGAGTTTGTGTGGTCGATGAACCATTGCTGCTCCAATTCACCTCTGCCCCCAGGTCAGATGCGCACACAGCTTTTGCTTGGAGGCAAAAAGTTTGAGTTTGATTGAGTTTGCAGTCTCAGTTCGATACCAGCGCTGATAAACCCTTCTGTTCTCGTGGAAGAGAAAACCTCGATGCTTAAACGTAAATGTCCCTGAAGGGAGGCCCTGGTGAGGATGGGCTCAGCCTCTTCTCCCAGTGATCCAGAGATTGGACAATGGGAAGTGGCCTCAAGTTGTGCCAGGGGAAGTTCAGGCTGGATATCAGGAAGATTTTTTTCACTGGAAGGGTGGTTAAGCTTTGGAACAGGCTGCCCAGGGAAGGGGTGGAGTCCCCATCCCTGGAAATGTTCAAGTGAGTAGAGGTGGCAATTTGCAATCTGGTTTAGGGCAGGGTCACCAGTCTCACCTTGGTCAAAGGTTGGACTTGATCTTGGAGGTCTTTTCCAACTTTAATTTCATTTCATTCTCTATGATGTGTTTCTTTTGAGAACTAACAGTCTGGGTGTTCAGAGCACACTGAAATTCCCTCTCCCTCTGCTTTGTCCTTCCCTGCATTTCCTCCATCTGCTCTGTCTCTAATGTGTGATCAGCACCTCATTTCCATGGAAATTTTCTCCTCCACATGTTTGTGGGGGATTAAAGGTCAGCAAGTGCAGGAACCCTGAGATTCCATCTCATACATTCCTCCAGGAGGGACCTTTCACTGAACCACTCCACATCTCTCTGCCTTGCTGTGGAATCATAAATAATAACAAGATGCTCATATAGGAGATATTTCTGCTTTGAATTTAACCAGAAGCAGGGATGTAAAACATCCCCCTGTGTCTGGAGCAAACTCTGTGTCCTCATGGAGCCTTGGAGCCATCCCTGTGGGATATGTTTATGGGAGACTGAGTGTAAACCTTCAGGAAATGTGTCTTGTAGTAAACAGGTTTCAAAGAGACAGAACTGCCACAATTTCAGCTTTGAGCAGTGAACGCTGTAAATATAAATTGCCATTATAAAATGCAGTAATTGTCATTTCCAGGAGTTTAACTTTCCTATATTATCCTGCTGTTTATACCCAACCAAGAGCTGGAGCAATATAAAAATACATAGATCCACTCAAATGCTCACTAATACACTGTTTAATTCAAATTGTCCTTAAATAGCTTCCTAAATTCTATTTCATTTTGTTATTTTTGGATTTATTGCTGCTTTAGTTCATAAAGCTGCTGGATTCCAAAATCTGAATTACAGTCCCTCTCTTTTTTTTTTTTTTACTACAATAAGTTGTATACAAGTATCCTTGATTACTTTCCTTTAGTTCCTCGTGAAATAATAAAGTAACAGCTTTTTATGCTCTATTTAAATTTTGAGTGCCAGCCAAGCTCTGTTTCTCCCTGTTTTAGCATCCATTTAAAGTGGGTTTTCTAATCAGCTCTGCCCTGCACATCACAAAACCTCCCCTCGCTATCTGTGCTGATAACTCCAGAGATTTCCAGGCTGGGAAATTGTTGGTCATGCTTCCCTGGCTCTGCTTCCCTCAAGAACCCAGCCCTTAGGAAATTCATATTCCCTGATCCCAAGATTATATAGATTCTAGGAGCAGATGGTTCTGTGAAATTTCCAAGGTCAGCGTTCAAGGAGGTTGGGAAACTTTCCCTGAATATTTACACACTCCACAACCTCAATGACTTCTCTTTCTGGTAAATTTATTTGGTTGATCTTAAGCTCATTTTCTCTCTGAATGGCCTCTTACTTTCCAATAAAAGATTTAGTTTTAAGTCCTATCAGTTCGAAACGAGATTGCTGTTGGTTTAAAAGGAGCTCTCACCCTTCTCGGGGCTCCTCGTGATGCCAATGTTTGTTCTTCTGGCAGCATTCAACCCCAAGTTGCTGCGTGGTACTTCCAGTTCCAGTCATATGAGGTAAAAATAAAGCAGAGTGACTCTGGATGTCAAAATAGGGCTGTGATGATTCAAAGGATGGGGAGGAAATTGCAGAACTCAAGGTAACCCCATCCAAAACCACTACAGGGCAGCAAAAACCTCTTCCTACTCAGCCATCTTCTCTTCTGATAAACATCTGAGAAATTAAAAGCAAACAAATAGATGGAAAACTGAAATGCCCCTCACACATGCTAATTTTTGGTTATATTCCCTCGTCAGGAATGGGCTGATGTTGCAAATGAAAAAGTTGGATTATTGCTGTGGAAATAATCTCTGCAGAGGAGACATGAAGCTCTGTTCAGCTCCAAGGAATGGTGCTGAAGTGGGGCTGTAAAATGGAAAGGCAGCAGCAGGGAGAGCACAGCGCTGGGAGCTGGGCTGTTATCCTCACATTTGAACATTAGCAAGGAGTGAGATGCAAAATGTGATTTCTAAACATCTCCAGAAGGCTGTGCTCTTAAAATGGATTCATTCTAGGAGAAAATCCAATGTCTGGATCCCCACAATGACTCTTACTGAGCTTAAAGATTGTTATTAAGAGTTTTATTCACAACACTTTTATTTCCCCTGTATTTTCTGAGATGCTTCTGTGTTAAAAATTATCTCACTTTTAATACAGTACTTGATGTTTATATTTTGTCGTTTTTTCCCCAAGCTCTGTCTTTTAAAGAACAGCTCAAAAATTTGTCATCTGGCTGACACAATAAAACTGAGTGGATATGAGAGTGCTCCACCTGATCTTCTTTTCCAGCACCACTTTTAGCAACCTTCCTTCCCAAGGTCAGTTCCCTCCTTATTTAGAGACCCAAACTTTGTGAAGTCACCACTCTCAACAGACCCCAGCGTGGGATTTTGGTTGCTTTTCTCTCTGTTTCAGGTTGGTTTTGTCTGGGCTTATTCCACCTGAGATATGAAATCTCTCCTAAGGCACAGCAAGGACAAAGTCAGATCCTGGCACTGCAGAGGGAGGGTTAAGAATGCTCTGAGTGAGGGAGTTTTCATTCACTGCCTGCCCCGACTCTTTCTCTTGCTCGAGTTGGTTTCATCCTTTCCCTTTTGTGTGTTTTTGTTTGAAGGGAAGGTCAGGGAGCTGCTCGTGTCCCAGCAGAGCAGGAGGGAGCTGCTGCCAGAGCGCGGCCGGAGCGACGGGGGCTGCCTGAAAGGGAACTTCTGACGGGAACAAAGGAGCCTGGAAGGACCCAGAGGTTTCAGCCACAACCTTTTGGAAACAAGAGGTCAGATCAAGGTTTCAAATTGTGTATGGTTTTCTCCTGGCTTTGATGGAAAGTTCTTTTCGAGCCCAGCTGGAAGAAAGGGCTCGGAGTGAGGGGAGGGTTTGCAGCAGCACTGATTTTTCTCCCTTCTCATCAGGATTGCAATATCCCCAGCCTTTTACTCGGCTCCTCAGAAGTCTGTGGAGAGGGGAGTGAATTATCCCCTTCAGTGACAAATTGACTCTGTGAGTAGAGTGCACACGGAGAAAATTAATTATAGCAACTTCACCTGGGAAGATTTGTTCCTTCCTTCCTCCTCCAGCCCGGGAAAGGCTAAGGTGGAGCTGCCTGTGACACCTCAGGGCAGTCTTGGTTCTCACTTTGTGGAGCTCCAAGTGGTGCTTTGAGCACAGAAAATGGGGAGAGGTGAGGCTTTTTTTGGGCTGCCACCTCAGGGGACTGCACAGCACACGAGGGTAATAGAGTGGATCTGGAGAAACAGGTCACATAGTCCCTCTTTTTATTTAAAAATTCANAAAACCCATGGATGATACACAATTTCCATTTCTTTACCTTTTCTCCCTTATTTTCTTTGGCAGCACGGTTGCAGAAGGGTGATACTCTGACATTCTGCAAAGGACAGCAATTGGATTTTTTGCTGCCTCCAAATTGATTTGGGTTTCAAACACGACTCAACAGACGTACAAATCTTACTTAAACTTGTCAGATCCAGACTAAAATGTATCACTTGATACAGAGTGACATTTTTAACTTAGATGTTTGATTTGCAAAAATGTTCTCAATTCCAGCTTCTTTCCCTCATGAACTGTAAAAGGAGTTGTTTTAGACATGTCCTTACATATCTGAGTGGCCAATGATTGCCTTGATTGCTTTACTAGAGCAATTGATGACATAATTAAATCACGAGGCTTTAAAAGTTTCTATTTTGTATATGTGAGGACAAGGCTTTAATTGCTAAATTCAAATCAATAAAGCAGAGCATCCGCATGACAAAATTCTGAAGGCTGACAACGTTCCTGGAACAAGGCTGGGCTTGGATTAAAACACAAAACTGAGAGAAATTGTAAAAAATTTTATGAAAAAGCATGTAGAGCAAGAGCTGATTGCTTTTGAATGAGTGCAAGGTAAACATGGTTATCCCAAAATCCATTCAGGCTCCCAAATCCATTCAGTTCTGCTGCCTCAGAGTCCTGGAATGGTTTGGGTTGGAAGGGAATATTAAAACCCATCCCATTCCACTCCCTCCACGGGCAGGGACACCTTCCACTATCCCAGGTTGCTCCAAGCCCTGTCCAACCTGGCCATGAATATTTCCAGGGATGGGGAATCCCTGCCCTTTCTGGGCAACACATTCCAGCTTTTTCCCACCCTCAAAGTCTTGTTTTTTACTTTGTCCAAAATCAAGGCTATGGAGGCACCATTGGTGCTTTTCCTGACGTCTTTCTGGTCACAAAAAATACAAATTCTGCACTGAATGTATAAATTTTAATGAGTAAAGTTAAGAGCAGTTGCAGCAGCACAGATCCATAACCCTGCTCAGGCTGATCAATGTCCAGGGGAGGTGGAAGGGCTGGGCTCAGCCCTCCACCAGCTTGGGGAAAATAAAATGTAAATCCATAACGACAGCACCAGAAATCTTGAGGAGAACTTGGTGTTATTAATGTCTAAAGTGCCCCAAACCATGTGAATGAACAGCAGTGGCCTGGTTCTAGGAAAAAAAAATATACAGAAAAAGCTACTTGAGCTGTTTTAATTGATTGTTCAGTCACCTGCAAATGATGCCCCTGGCTATGAAATGCAAATTGGCCTCGAAATGCTCTTGTTCCTGTGAGGAGAAAGGTCTGCTGTACTTGGAATCTCAATAAGCTTGGCTTGAGGAGCCTCTCCTCTGCACATAGTTGTTTGTACAATTTGAATATATGGAGATTATTATATAAATTATGTCTTTTAAATGTAGATGTATCAATCTATTTGTATCATCTCCTTGGTCTCCATGGCAGGAAAACTGTGAAAATAGAGACAGGACTCTGCCACCATTTATTTTCCAGATTGTCCCCTCAAATCCTGGGATATTTTCTGCATGTTTGAGCTTTTGGGGTATTTTCTCCAACCATATCTTAAGTTCTCTAAATGATAATGCTTTTATTTCTCCCTTTGAGCGCCAATCTGATATTATAATCTAATTTCACAATCTAATACAGCAATGGCAAGGAGATATTTCCCTTCAAGCTGTGCTCCCTTTTGTTACCCTACATCATCTTTTCCCTACTTCAGCTCATTCATCAAACATTTCTCTGCAGTTTATGCACCTATTTACTCATTACTTAACCAAATTTTACACACTTAACTCATCCTTCAGTCTTCAAGTATTTACCCTAAAGGTTTATTGCAGCTCAGAATGTGATTTGATTGCTAGTGAAGAAGAAAGATTATTTTTTTCTGATTGATGTCACCTTAAATAGATTAGAACATTACCTGTCTTATTTACACAGTGTCAGTGCATGGAGAATTATGAAGAAAGCACAGAAATTGGTCTGTTGGGCTTGTGTTGCACTTTGGGCAGAAGTTGGTAATCTGAAGTGACATCAAGCTGAAAATCAGCGAAGAGCAGTGAGGCAGAATTGCTGTACCTTGCAAAATCTGATTTCCTTCTTTGTACTCTGGTGGTTGGGGAGGCAGAGGAACGACTTTGGTCTGTGGGGCAGAACCCAAAAAGTTAATAAATATGGATTTCTGAGTACAGGTGTGTGTGGGCACGTGGATGGTAAAGACAAGTGGTGCTGCTCTGAGAGAACGAGTCAAACACAACCAGAAAATACCAATAATCAGTGTTTTTTGCATTAATATTTGTGTGGGTTTTTTTCTTTGCTTGGGAAAGCACACCTATTCTGCATTTTGTTACTTTAGAGCTGCTCACGGTGCTGTGGTGGTGTGAATCTCCTGCTCTGAGCTTGCTCAGGGTCTGTGCTCCTGCCCTGTGATGCCTTGGGTTTGAACTTTTCTCTGTTCCCAGCCCTGCCCTGCCCAGTGTCACTCTGCAGTTCCCTGGAGCTCGTTCAGTGCTGTTCTCTCATGCTCACACACACACAACAAAGCCTCTCCAGCTCTCCAAGGACACCCAGACCCTCCTAGGCCCAACAACTGCAAACCACAATCTTGGGGACAGGGGGGCAAGCTTGGGCAAATTCCATCCTTGCCTGGCTTCTGCTTGGGGAATTGATGCTGAGATCCAAGTGGGAAGAACTCGGGAGCTGTCCTTGTCCATGTTGGGATGCACTGAGGCAGGAGCCTCTGGAGCCCAGAGTGTACCTCTGAAGGCCTTTCCAATCAATCCCTCCTTGATTCCTTTATCCCTGCCTGCTCTCTGTTTCTAGGGAGCCATTTCAGGCATCACCTGTCCCAACCCCATTAGAGGAAATGTTTGTTATCAATGCCAGCAGCACCAGAGCTGCCACAGGGCTCAGTTTATTGATATTATCTGTGCTCTGGAACTGGGGGCACCTTGTGCCTGCTAGAGGAGGTCTGTCCAACCCTCAGGTCTGGGGTGTGCTCAGGGAGGTTAAAATGGGATTTCTTTGGAACTCTGCAGACCTTTATTCCTGCCTGGGGACAAGTGTTTGGGGGCAATGGTGTGTGGGCCATCTGCCAGCCTTGGATGTGTTGCTGAACACCCCAGCCTGAGTCTCTGGGATGAAAGGAGGGAATTTCTGTCAGTTCTTTCTGATTTTAAATCAATCCTTATTTTTTTTTTTTTTCAGGCATGAGGCAGTTTCAATATTTCTCCAAGAATATCTCATAGAAAGAGCTGGAAAGTGCCTTATGGGGCCTACAACATCTTAATTTTCCAGGCAAAGGGAGATGTTTTCTCCCAGAGCTGTTGTCTCTTTGCTGGGCTTCCCTTCCCATGTGTGTTATCCCACATTTTTTACCTCTGCCAGAATCCAGCAGGTCCTGGAGTGTGGTCATGGCTTGGCAGTGGGTTTTTGAGAAATTTTAGAGAAAGGCTGGAGAAATGCAAGTGTTTTAAACTTACTTTGAATCAAAGAGCTAACTCAGTTTTTAAGGGAAGTTTTGTAAGTTCCCAGGAGAAAACTTTGATGAAAGAATGTAAATATGATAAATGTTTATAGTAAGGTGATTGCTTTGACCAATAGAAGTTCTCCTTTCTGCTCTTGTTGTGGATTCTGTTCTGATGCTGTGACACACAGAGGGACAGACACACAGACACAATCCCTGCAGCTGAACCAAGCTAGAAGGAGCAAGATTTATTCTGGTTTTTTTTGATATTAATAAATAAATTTAGAGAAAAATTTATAGACATGAGTAGTTTGTGAAAAGACCCTGAGAACTAAAGCTTCATCTCATCAACACCAGAGCCTTCCCCAGCCTCCAGCCCCTGCTGGCACCTTCCAAACTCTGCAGCAGCCTGAGACTTTGGAGTTTGTCAGAGTCCCAGATGTGCCAAACCCATCCAGAGCCCACCCCTCCAAGCACAGGCGCTGACCTTCTCCTCAAATTTAATGATTTCCTTCCAGAAACAACCGAGGGAACAAATGGCTGCAATTCACAATCCAAAAAAGTGCAGAAAAAAATCGATTTGAAATCTCAGTTCTCACTAGAACTTTAAAACTCTGGCAATGTGTTTCCTATATTTATTTATCCCTCTTTATTCCTCCTTGCAAGTCCTCATTGCTTCAGTGGTTTTCCCGGTGCTGTCTGCTTTGTTTCAGCTTTGTGTTGCAGTGGTTCCCTGTGGTTTTAGGGAGTTTTCTCTTTTCTGTGCAGTTCCTTGTGCTGAAAAAAGCATCACCTGCTGCTTTGTGCTCGCTCACCTGGGTTGGATGGGGAGAAACAAGGTTAAAAAAAGGGGAAAGGTTGTAAAACTTCACAGGTGTGGTTCAAAAACATCATTCCTGACAGCTGGATTTCAAATCTGGACGGTGCTTTGATTTGTTTACTGATTTATGTGTTTATTTTCAAACCAGAAGCTGCCCTGCCAAGCTCCCAGCTGACTAAAAATGTGACTTTCCCTTCCCAAAACCAGGAAAGGAAAAGGAGAACGTGGAGTCAGCATTGTCAGTCTTGCCCCATATATAAATTTTAACATCATATTTAAAGAAAAAGATCAAGAGGGATGCAGACCTTTATGTTAAAAGTGTTGAGTTTAATTTAAAGGTTTTGTTTTCTCCCACAGAAGAAGTTATCGAGGAGAAAAAAACATTGCAGAATATTTTCTAGGAGAATATTTTCTAGGGATGGACAAGTAGACTTCAGGCTACTGAATTATTTCCTCAATTTATTTAGAAGAGAGTGAATTAAAGCTACTGTGGCATGTTGGCTACAAACATTTTTCTGACATATCTTTGGGGAAAAAAAAAGAATTTAAAAAGTAAGTGAGAACAAATGATAGCTATGGTTTAGTTTTTCTATTTTTTAGAGGAGGCTGCACCATAAGCAAATTCGTTTAAACAAATTCTAAGGTAGTCACAGTAAAAGTTCAAAGATTCAGAAATAACTCAGCTACTTTTACATATTTGCACTTTTAGTTCAGATTTTTCATTTATTGGAGTTAAAATAGCCTTGAAGTTGTTACTTTACTACAAAGCTTTTTATATCTCTTTAGGTAAGAGCTTTATCTCCTCAATTTGGAGGTTTTGATCCCTTGTAAAACACTGGCTATAAATGAAAATATATGATCCTTTCAATGGTGACCTGGGAAGGGAACATTTCAAATGCTCCATGAAACTTCTGAGCCTGAAATTTCTAAAAAGAAAGATAAATAAGAGAGCTGGGGAGTGCAAATAAAAGAGTGAGAGGTTTATGCTGCTGGAAGCCAGGAATGCTGAATGAATTCGGAGGGAATTCAGGGAAGGAATGGAGGGAAGGAACCACAATAGAACTCCAGGCTGGAAATCCATAAAGTGATTTCATGGAAGGAGAGGGACTAATGGTTCCTGTCAGGCTTCAAAGGGAAATGAAGGTGTTTTGGGGATGAATCCCAGAATCCCAGACTGGGTTAGGTTGGGGGGACCTTAAATCCCACCCAGTGCCACCCCTGCCCTGGCAGGGACACCTCCCACTGTCCCAGGCTGCTCCCAGCCCCAATGTCCAACCTGGCCTTGGGCACTGCCAGGGATCCAGGGGCAGCCACAGCTGCTCTGGGAATTCTATTCCAGGGCCTCCCCACCTTCCCAGGGAACAATTCCTTCCCCAGATCCCAGGGAACCTTCCACTAGATCATGAGACAACAGAAAATGAGGGATCTTGGTGCTTGCTGTGCCAGGACTGTGTCTTCAGTTACCCAAAGTTTTGCTGCATGGTTGATGCCATTTGTTAATTAATTTTTTGATGGAGTTGTATTATTCATGGAGGGACAGGACACAGGGAGTGGCTTCCCACTGCCAGAGGGCAGGGATGGATGGGATTTTGGGAAGGAATTATTCCCTGGGAGGGTGGAGAGGCCCTGGAATAGAATTCCCAGAGCAGCTGTGGCTGCCCCTGGATCCCTGGCAGTGCCCAAGGCCAGGTTGGACATTGGGATTGGAGCAGTCTGGGACAGTGGGAGGTGTCCCTGCCCATGGCAGGGGTGGAACATGATGATTTTAATTCCCCTTCCAACCCAAACCATT